>CM053784.1:81885826-82485826 GCA_028749045.1 Cupressus sempervirens
GGAGTTCCAAAGTCTAATAATTAGCTATCAATCTACTTAATTTTGAATCGGTGCCTACAATAAAGAAAAGGGGTTCCATCTAAAAATTTAACAAGTTGAATTGAGTATACCAAACCAAACTTTGATAAAGATAAACCACCATATCTATTAATTACAAATGTTTATTTACATAAAGCTTCATGTAGCTTAATTCTTAAAATAACTAGATTCTTAATACCGAGAGTTGAGATCATTAATATATATCGACATATATAAAACCAAAAAATAGAGGACCTGCCTATACAACAAAAAAGATACAACAAGAGCCAAAACATTTTTTGTGAACCCTACTTCGAGAAAACCATGATGACTTCGAAAATGTCATTAGAGTTTTCAACTTGAAAGTTATATATATATATATATATATATATATATATATATATATATATATATATATATATATATATATATATATATATATATATATATATATATATATATATATATATATATATATATATATATATATACATACATACATACATATATACATACATACATACATACATACATACATACATACATACATACATATCTATATATACATATATACACATACATTCATTATATCTATATATATATATATATATATACATATAAATATGTATATATACATATATATGTGTATATACATATTGATATGTATATACATATGAATATGTATGTATAGTATATGTATATATACATATGTATATATATATACATATATACATATATACATATACATACATATATATGCATGTGTATATATATATATATACATACATACATATATATATGTATATACATATGCATATATATATACATATATATATATATATATATATATATATATATATATATATATATATATATATATATATATATATATATATATATATGTATATGTATATATATATGCATATGTATATACATATATATGTATGTATGTATATACATATGCATATGTATGTATGGATATATATATATATATATATATTGGCATTAAGTTATGTTTGCCATTAGTGACAACACTTATTCATAATTCTATATGGTTACCGAGTTCATCACTTAGTCTCTAGTGTTTACCAAGCATTTAGTGGTTACCAAGTAAGTTCAACAATTAAGTAGTTCACATCGAGCATTCCAGAGGTTATTGAGTGAAAACAGACAGTGTGCAGTCGAATAGTTATCACCAAGTAGTTAGTGGTTATCGAGCTTCACAATATTTACTGAGTCATCAGTTACCTTTATGTGAAGCCAGTATCTACCGAGTGATGGGATGAGCAATGTTTACCCAGTGCAAGCAAGGTAAACATAATGTTCAATTCTTACCGAGTTACACTATATCTATTGAGTCTCCAATGTTCATTGAGTTTGAAGCTATGTTGAGTGGCTAGTATGGACCGAGCCTCTACTTCTACCGAATGCATGACGATGCAGAGTAATGTAGTAGATGCCGAGTATCGAAAGGTCACCAAGTCAGTTATTCAAAACCTAAGTTTGCACATTTGGGCCGACTCAGTAATATTTGTGTTAACTTGTGTTTTGGCCAACCTTGTTAATATGAGAAGCATATGTGTAAGATCATGGTCAACCAAACTATGCTGTTAAGTGGCAATAAAAAATTAAAAAATCAGGGTTATGTCAACTTGATGTGCAATTTTCTACTTGTTATTAACTTTATATCAAAAAGATGAGAAAAAATAATCTCTAGAAAATTGAATCTAGTTTCTAAACTGCTAGTACTTATCTCAAAAAAGAAATTGATTGGTCAAAATTTTGAATTTTAATGCAATATTACAAAAATTATAGAACAAAAATAAGAAGTAGACGTATGTCTAACCACCTTAATCAAAATCAAATGATAATATTTTTAAAAAATATTCTAGATATAAGTAGTAGACTCATGCCTGGATGTGACATATATTTTTGGGTATTTTTATTCTAAATAATTAATAAATAATTAATTTTTGACTTTAGTATTTTTGGAATAAAAAAACTCTCGTGTTTGACCAACTTAACTAATTCGAAACTCTACAAAATTCAAATTTTTATTTTTTCCCCTTATAGTAGAAGAAACATAGAATGTGATGCATCTTTTGGATTTAAAAAATGTTGTACCATTTGAAAGTTATAGTTGTTTTTCAAGTAGTGTGTCAGTCAACACTTTATATGCAACTCCATTAGAAAATAAGTAATAATTACTTACTAAACTCATAATTTCAAAAACCTTACATTTATAGAAAGATAAGAACATTCTTAAGAAACTCTTTTCATTTCAACCAATTTTGGTGAAAAAAAGTCGTCAGCTACATGTTTGAAGTCAAAATCACATAAAAATAGGTCAAAAGCACATTTTAAGGATTTTTTTAAGGTTGACCATATAGGTTTTCTATCAAAAAATATAGTAGACCTTATAAAGATATTAATTGTTTTCATTTAGTATTAGGGTGGGTGGGAAAAAAATTTGAATAGATTTTGAAATGGTTTGAGATATTTTAGAACTATAGATTTTTTAGATTGCCACTTTTTGGCACACCATGATCTTGCACATACCCAGAATTAGAATTCTATATATGTAATATATTATATCATACCCAAAACATGTATGTGATGGCAAGTAATGTTTTGAGAAGAGTGAATGTGAATCAACAACAAAGTAGAGTATTCAAAAAGGTCTATAAGGACCAGTCAAGTTAAATCTATCACAAGAGGTGATCAACATTTCAAGGATCTAATCAACAATCAAGTTATAAATCAGATCTATTGTTTCATCCTAACAAGTGAATCAAATTCAAATCTTTTAATAGGGTAGAATTAATAGTCTTTTCTCTAAATCTCTTAACATAGTGCATAGTTCATTGTATGTTTGTAAAGCCTCTAACAAGGTGGACCTAGTGGTCCTAATTGCTTCTAACAGGGTAGATAATTAGAAGTGATCATTGTAAGCCTTAACAGGCCAACTTTATACTGCAGTATTGAAGTTTTATGGGTATCATCCCCACCCCAGTCTTACTTTCTATTTGGAAGGTTTCTAGGTCACCAAATATTGTGTTCATGTGCTATCTTTCAGTCTCTCATGCATGCAGTAGTTTAGATCAATTAATGGTGAATGAATAATGTTGATTAAGTGTTGGATCTGTTAAAAGTTTTTGAGGTTACTGACTCATCCCTCCCCTCTAAGTAACCTAGCTAGTCTTGATTATTTCCAACAATTGGTATTACAACATTGTGGTTCTTAGGATAAAGTTTGAAAACTTGAGCAAAGATCAAGGACAATGGAGATATTTAGACTTGATAAAGCTATTGATAATGAGAAGCTAGATCTAGAGATGGCCATAGCTCAACTCAAGGAAGCAAAAGAGCATCTTTCCCAATCTCTAAAAAGAAGAAAAGAAGTTGTAAAACAAATGAATAACCATCAATATGTTGAAGAAAAGATTGAAGACTTTTTCCCTTCAAGCAGTTTAGATGAAGCAAATGAGGCAATCAAAGAACTCCTATAAAATAATGGCTCCCTACAAGAAGAGATAAAAAAATTGAAAAGAGAACAAGAAATTCAATCAATAAGAATGTGTGAAATCTTGGAACAAAGGAATAATGCAAGTGAAGACTTGGAGACAAGGAACAATGAAATTCAAAATCAATCCTTTCAGCAAGAAACTCTTATCAATCAACTTTCCAATGCAAATGAGGAAATCATGAGTCTAAGATCTGAAAATGAAAGGTTAAGAAATGACTTAAGCAATGAAAGAAAAATCAATGAAAGATTGAAAGATGATCTAAATTCTGAGAAGCAACTCAATGAAAGACTAATCAAATCCCAAGTAGACATGGATCAACTAAATCAACAAAGTGAGCAAAATTTTTATAAGAAAAAGTGTAAAGTAGGACTTGGATACAAAGAAGAAGGTGAATCTTCCAAACAAGGTGCTCAAAGGAATCAAAGACCTACTTACAATCACTGTGGTAAGATAGGTCATACATGAAACAAATGTTGGAGCAATAGAAAGGTAAAATTCAATGGAAAATGCTACAATTGTAGTCGACATGGTCATAAACCTAATGAATGCAAGGAGAAACCAAAATTTGAAGGTAAATGTCACAAATGCAAGAAACAAGGTCATAAGGAATCTGAATGTAGATCTAAACCATTCAATCTAGTTGAACAACTTGTAAAGGAAATATTTGGTTGGGACTACAATACTTGGTGTAGATGTTATTATTGTGGAGAATATGGACACATTGGCATAAACTGTGCAAGACATCACTTGAGAAAGAAGGATACAACAATAAGATGTTATACATGCACTAAACTTGGTCATATAACTAAGAATTACATGAATATAGGAAAGGTTGAAGATAAAAAGAAAGCTAATGTTAATAACATTAGAAAATAGATGAGACAATAGTGGATTGATAAATCTATTGAGCAAGCCAGTTCAAATGATGGTCATGTCACTCAAGAAGTGGGTGACTCCATCATTTCCAATTAGGTTCTTAAGGAAGAACTAGAATTGCATCTTCTAGCCACATCTTAAGTAGTTCCAATGGAAGAAAGGAAATATCTAAATCAATATTGTAGATACAGAGGGATCACAAAAAGTTTAGCATCAGCATTCACTGAGTGAGGCTAGATCATACTGAGCGAGGTAGGGAGTAACAAGTTTTTCTTGCTCACCAAGTTACAAGGTTCTACCAAGTTGTCTAGATAGATAGTGGATGATAGCCTGCTAAGCACTATGTCATTATGGATCTCTTCATATCGAGTATTAATGGAAGGTTTTCATCAAAAAGGTAGAATTTTGACTTCATTCTCACTATGAATTCAGTGTATCTAGAGCAGAGCAATTTACAGACATCAAGTGATCTTGAGTGTAGTTTGCAATAGAATTTTTGAAAGAGATTTTATCAGTCTACTAAGCAATCATGGCGTCCACCAACAGTAGTAGCAAGGCACAGAAAGGCTCATAGATGCTGGTGCATGGTGTCGAATGGAAGGCTCCAAACTTCAAGCTAGTGCCAACAATTGCTGAATCACTCGACCCTAATGAAGATCAGTCTCAAATTTTGGCAAAGGTACTTCTTATAAATGACATTCATACTCATTTTAAATGTGCTGTGCAAGAAATTGTAACCCTAGAAATGGACAGTTCCCTAGCTAAATTATGTGTGGATGGAACCCTAAAACCCAAGAATAAATACTTAGAGGAGAAAGGTCTGACCCACATTTCGCACCTACCAAGGAACTTCCAAATTAAGTGGATTAGGTATATATTGAGCTGAGTGCATAATGGTTAGTTATGGTTAGAGTAGCTCATCTTGATAACAAAGAAGATGATTCACACAATTACTGGTCTCCCCATGCTTAACAAAGTTAAGGTTACCAAAACCTTAGGTTAGGATGAGCTATAGAAGAAAACCCTAGCCGAGTGGGATGACAGAGGACTAAAGATTAGCAATGTATCTAACATGGAACTTAGGTTTGGTATTCATATCATTACCCATAAGATATATAGCTCCAACAGATTGAATAGTGTGTCATGTGAGGCTGTGGACTTAGCTTACAGAGTTGTAAAGAAGAATTTGGAGTATGATTTGGCTGACTTGATGTTTAAACAGCTTAACAAGAACATGGAAAGCATAAGGACATCAAAGAATAATCTATACAAATTTGGTTCTTTGTTAACTTGTTTGTTCTTTTATGTACAAAAGCTTTTCCCATCTAAAGGATCTATGGTATGGAGAAAGGATACTCTAGTTTTGTATCAAATCAATGAATTTATTGTAGAAATGGGTGAAAATTTTGACAGTATTATGGATAACTATTTTGAAGTTTTTAAGGAGAAAATGAATAACAAGTTCTAGATTCCACCTAAACTAGTTGAAGACTACAAGGATGATGTTTGTTTAATGGTTGACTATTATAGGGTAGATATTCAGGCAGTTAGGCCTAGAATTGTATGGGTGAAACCTCTTCCCTATGAGGTTAATATTGATGAAACAAAAGATATAATTGAAGCCCCAATGAATGAGCAAGTAGATCCAAAGTTACCCATCTTTGGAACATATGATGATGCAAAAGCCAGAATAGAGCTTGAGATCAAGCTACCTCAAGCGGTAAGTAAGGGTAAGAGGAAAATAGAAAAGCTAAAAATTGCAAGTGCCCCTCTTATGCTTACCGAGGGAAAAGGTGAATACAATGATGAATATGAAGAAGAAGAGTAGGAATCAGAAAAGGAGGAAGAGCTTGTGAAAGAGAAAGGCAAAGTGACTATCACCAAGCCACCCAAGGCCTCCATAGTTGTATTCACAAGAATATCCAAGAAGAAAGGAGATAGTGAGGTTGTGGTTATTAATCCTCCTCCCACTTTTTAAGAAAGACTCAATCAATTAAGAGTAGGTGTTGGAATCAATAACTTCAAAGCACTTAAATATGAAACGAAGACTCTAGCAAAACAAAAGGAGGTTGAAGATCTGATCATGGACAAGTTAGGAAGATGGAAATTATCTCCTAATCAATTTGTTTCACAAATCCCTACAGTCTTGTTAGAAAAAGTCAAGGTTAGATGGAAAGTAGCTATGCAGACAACCAAAGATATATTTGAGCAAACTTTGAGAAAGTTGTTACCAAATCTTACTAATGTTGAGCTTAAGGAAGCAATGAAGAAAAATGAAGAGAAGATGATAATGAGATTTCATACTTGTTTAATTTTGGTGAAGGACATTGAGCATGTAGTCAAAGATGTTACATCTATGTGGGAAAATGTTTATCATTTGTATAAACCTAGTGAGGATCCAGTTGAAGTAAATGATGATGATGATGATGATGATAGTGATAATGAAGATGATAATACACCATGTGTCACTTTTGATGCTAAGGATTATCAGGCATTAAAGGATGGTGAAGAAGAGAAAGAGGAAGAAGCTGATGAGGAAGATAAGGAAGGAGATGAAGAGAATGATCCATTGAGGATAGCTACAAAAGCCATAGCCTCCCTTCCTCATTCTCCACCAAAGACTACTACATCATTTGGCATGGAGACAACTTTAGAAAATGTGATTGCAACCACAATAGACACATCATCTATTCAATCACTATTTGCTACCTCTTAGCTCCAGGTATCAGTAATGGAAGTGTCTACCACTTCATCCACCAAGCCGTAGACAACCTCTTCATCAGCTTCTGAGTCAGGGACATCAATAGTATGTACAACATCAAGTTCTACAAATTTTTTGACTTCAATTTTGCATGCTCCTATAAGTACTTCATTTGTAAATACTTCTACCAATGCTCATATTGTATGTACTCTAGTTAGTGTTCCAGTTATTATTTGTTCAATTTTGGGTAGCACTTCAGTTTTGGATTTTGTTAGCACTCTTGTTAGTATTCCTCCAATAGGGCCCATTCAAGTTTTCACAACATACCCTACTATTTCCACAATTGTTTCTATTTCTTAGTCTAAGGCATTAATATCAGAAGTAGAACCAAGGACAACCCTAAAACTTCTACTTACTAGAAATGAAATTGATGAAGATATAGACTTGGACAAAGAGATTGTAATTCCTAAGTTGGATCTTAACAATGCCACTATGGAACAAATGAGATTGGTTAGCCTTTTCTCAATTTTGGGTAATCTTGAAAATTCTTTTACCAATGTAACATGTCTTTTTTCCAAACTTTGTGATGTTACCGAGTACACCAAGGAAATAAAGGTAAAATTGAATAAAATTGATGAAGATATGAAGGCCAATGCCCAAAGGTTGCAGCTTGACCCTAGTTCAAGCTTTGCACATCACATAAAGGTTAGATTTTTGTTAGACATGCAGGTTGAATTGTTGAGAGAGGAAGCAAGGATCAAGTCTACATTAATAGATATCCAAAACATGATCCTACCAATCATGGACACAATGCAGAAACATATTGCATATTCAAAAACATTGATTCATGATAACAATTTTTCAATTGCAGACCATATGATTGAACTTTCAACAAAAGTTCAAGTGGCACTTCATACCTACAAAATTTTACAAGAGAACTGGGATAAGACATTAGCTCTTATTCATAATGTACATTCTAAGTTTCTCTCACATTTTAGTGTCTTTGTATAAGTATGGTGTATAAACGATTGGCATTATTGTCAAAAAGGGGGAGAGGAAGAGATATTTGTAAAGACATATGTATAGTAGAGAGACTTGTATATACAGTATGTTACTATGCCTTATATAAGATGTACACTATATGGGGGAAATATGTGCAAATGTATATATAGCAAAATTACAAAGAAATTTTTTAGAAAATAAAAAATCAGGATGTCATTGCACATATATTTTTAGCTAATAAGTTTTTTTTTCACTAATGCCAAAGTGGGAGATTGTTGGCATTAAGTTATGTTTGCCATGAGTGACAACAATTATTCATAATTTTGCATGGTTACCAATTTCATCACTCAGTCTCCAGTGTTTACTGAGCATTCAGTGGTTGCCAAGTAAGTTCAACAGTTAAGTAGTTCATACCAAGCATTCCAGAGGTTACCGAGTGAAAACAAATAGTGTGCAGTCCAACAATTATCACCGAGTAGTTAGTGGTTACTGAGCTTCACAATATTTACCAAGTCATCAGTTACTTTGATGTGAAACTAGTATCTACCGAGTGATGGGATGAGCAATGTTTACCAAGTGCAAGCAAGGTAAACATAGTGTTCAGTTCTTACTGAGTTACACTATATCTACTTAGTCTCCAATGTTCACTGAGTTTGAAGCTACATTAAGTGACTAGTATGGACCAATCCTCTACTTCTACTAAATGCATGATGATGCCAAGTAATGCAATAGATGCTGAGTATCAGAAGGTCACCAAGTCAGCTATTCAAAATTTGAGTTTGCACATTTCAGCCAACTCAGTAATATTTGGGTTAACTTATGTTTTGGACGACCTTGTTAATATGAGAATTGGAATGCTATATATGTAATATATTACATTATACCCAAAGCATGTATGTGATGAAAAGTAATGTTTTGAGAAGAGTGAATGTGAATCAGCAGCAGAGCAGAGTATTTAGCAAGGTCTATAAGGAGTAGTCAACTTAAATCTATCACAAGAGGTGATTAGAATTTCAAGGATCTAATTAGAAATCAAGTTGTAAATCAGATCTACTATTTGATCCTAATAGGTGAATCAGATTCAAATCTTTTAACAAGGTAGACTTAACAGTCTTTTCTCTAAATCTCTTAATAGAGTGCATACTTCATTGTATGTTTGTAAAACCTCTAATAAGGTTGACCTAGTAGTCCTAATTGCTTCTAACAGGGCAGATCATTAGAAGTGATCATTGTAAGCCTTAATAGGCCAACTTTATATACTGCAGTATTGAAGTTTTGTGGGTATCATCCCCACCCCAATTTTACTTTCTATTTGGAAGATTTCTGGGTAACCAAATATTATGTTCATGTGCTATCTTTTAGCTTCTCATGCATATAGTAGTTTAGATCAATTAATGGTGAATGAATTATGTTGATTAAGTGTTGGATCTATTAAATGTTTTTGAGGTTACTAATTCACCCCTCCCCTATCAGTAACCTAGCTAGTCTTGATTATTTCCAACAACACAGACACAGACACAGACACAGACACAGACTAACACACACACACACACACACACACACACACACACACACACACACATAGATCCTTCTCAAGACGCCTATTTTTATAATTGATCTTAGTGTACTAGGTTCCTCAAAAGGATATATCTCAACTTAGTTTATATAAATATAAGCTAGTTTTAATTTAAGTGTTATACTTTAGGATTTGTTATAATATAAAATAACACTCTCCATGATTGATCATAATATTATAAGAATAAGATATAAGTGCATAAATTTTTAATTTATAAAGTTATTTTAACTAGCCAACATGAGTCTTAATAGACACTTTAAGAATCTTTCAACTTTAGCAAACCTAAAAATCATTAACAAATAGCTTTTTTCTAATCTTGATAAATATAGAATTATCTACCATTTAATAATACTTTTGTAATCTACTCAAATTTGCATAAATTTACTTTAAATTAGTAGATTGGCTATGATTTACAAAAAAATTGTTCTCAATAATTAGTCGATAGGCTTTTCCATTGAGGTTGCTTGGAACCAAAATTTGACTCATGCTGGTAAATTCTAGCCGTGATGGGTTTTCGATCACCAATAAATGGTTTGGAATTCAAGGGTTTTTACTCTAAAAAAATGCCTCATTGATCAAAATAATGCACTAATTTTACTCTTAATCTTCAACTTTCTGGTCAATCTTATTGTTAGAGGTAAATAGTCTATTATATTCTATATTCTAATAAATAATTGGACAATTGATGATAGGCGATGGAAAGCTTGGAAATCCTAAAGAACATATTTGCACACATACAACTGGTTCAGGAGACTACTAACTCATTCCAATGCATGCCTCTTTGGCTGCATATCATGAATCGTCATGATGGTTCTATTAGCTTGCTATGTAAGTCTACTAACACATACCCCACTCACAAGGAACCAACATCTTCTAAACAATGAAGAGAAGAGAATCCTACCATTTTAACTAACCTCATGTTGTTCCTAATGAGTTTGGGATGCCTAACTATTGTTTGTATGGAAAGAAAGATGTGAACATGATTATATACCTATGGAATTTTATGGAAATTCGAGTAGGATGAATGTAGTTGAAAATAAGTCGAATGATTTGACTTACATGCACATAATTAGTGGTAGAGGCTCAAGGGTTTGAAACCCAACATCACCCACTTGTGGACGGAAAAGGGCTCTTCTCTATTGAATGTTTTTGCTGGTAGTCAAAAGGGGAGCTGGTTAAGAGTTACAAAGACTATGAGGTCCATTACAAGTAGTGGTACAAAGAAGAAGAAGTAGAGGTCGATTATGAATACTTTGTTCCCTATGAAGAGGATGACAAAGGAGCGGATGAGTGCCAGGCCTTATGTAAAGAAAAATGTGTATGAGAGCCAATTTGGGTATGAATATGAAGGGAAACATGAGTTCCTAGTCCCTTGTGAGGGAAATCGGTACCCATTTTCACATGAAGACGAAGGCAAGGTGCATGTTGAGGTCAAATTTGAGAACCCAGGTCACCCATTTCCACAAGAAGAGGAAGGTGAAGTTCAGTACCATTTCATCTTCTCTAATTTTTGTGAAGATGATTTTAAGTACTTGGTGCCCTATGAAGTTGAAGACGACATGATGTACAATCACACAGTCTTCCCTAAAGATGATTTTGTGTAACATCATTCCCTTTACCATTATGATTCAAGTTGGAAATGTTTAGGGTTTGATTTCTCTATTTTTTTCCATTTGAATGAGTTGGTAGTGCTAAGACTATTATATTAACTTTGATGTGTGTAGTTGAGGTCAAATATCAGTATATACTTGAATTAAACTATAATATTTTTTTTGGTCATTATGATCCATGTTGTTAAAACTATGTATGCAAAAATGTGATTGTTACTATTGACCTTGTGGAATAACTTACCAATTTTTTATATTTAATATATTGGTGATAGAATTTAGTATTGTCTCTACAGAATGAGAATTTCATGGGCTTAAATTGCTCAATATTTGACTCAATCTTTATTTACAATTCTTGGTTTCATGTTCATTTTCTTATTTGTACAGAGACAATACTTTAATGCTTCTTTGAACAAATTCTATTAGGTAGAAAATGAAGAAAAATTTTCATTTGCTATCCCTAGGAATAATTTAACACTTACTTGAGTTTATGGTATTTGATATAATTAGTATCACCCTGTTGACTATATTTAGCTGAGAGGCTTTCCCTATCACACCATAAAAAAAAGGTACCTTAAAATGTTTTTCGACATTAAATAAATGGTTTCCAAATTGTTTCCCGATCGTATTTTGGGATAATGCATTGAATCAAGTGTAAAGATTGGCTCTTCCATCCCTCATAATGGAAAAAATCTTAAGACATCTTCTTTGTGATATAGTGGTATGTTGAAATTGTAACCACTACCAACCTGTCTTTACAGATATGTTTTAAAGAGATTTGGAGGAAAAGACAAACACATTTTAAAGAGATTTGGAGGATTTTTGTATAGGCATTAGACATTAAAATATTTATATTTTTTTATTCTAGCTCGATAAGTAGAATTCTAGCTTTTCTTACATGGTTTTAGTTTTTTTGCTCTATTGTTTGAAGTGCAAGTGCTTGATCAAATCTTGTGGTTAGCTACTTTTATGAGTTTATAGAAGGGGGATCATAAAGAAATAAAGGCTTCTTTTGCCAAGGAAGGTGCCATAGTTTCAAAAGATTTGGAAATGTTGGGTGCTCCCTTTGTAACCTTGTATTCTATTGTGGAGAAGCTGCCTTCAGGAACCTGTCTAAAAATAGGGGATTCAAACTATGAGAATCCAATAAGGATCCAATGTTTGCTACCAACAACCCCCCTTCCTCTTGATCATATTGAGGCAACCATCAGAATGGCCCATGTTTCAATTTAAGCTAGATCTAAAGCCCCTTTGGGAAGTCAACAACAACCATATCCTCATCATCATGTGGTTTTTTATAAAGGAGATGAAAAAGAAAAAGCTATGCTTTATTTCTAGGTAATTGTAACAAATAAGAAATGGATGGCATTGGAGCAAGTATGAGCAAAAGATGGCCAAGGACAACCCATGTCCCAGGGCCCACTATCGATGCACCATGGTCATCGGTTGCCTAGTCTAAAAATAGGTACCCTTTCCATGCCCCTACATAGTTAAGGATCCATATCATAATAATTATACAAAATAGGAATTGTATTAAAGCTTATATATAATTTAAAGAACAAGTTAATGATGTTTTATTGGGCATATAGGTTTAGAGGTGTGTGAAAGATAGGTTAGTTTTGGTGATGACATACAGAGGGAGCCACAATCACCCTCTTCCACTAGTGTCAATAGCAATGGCATCCACCATCTATACTACAACATGCATGTTGCTCTCTAGCTTCACCACCAGCAACCAATCTTCTATGACACTCATCATCCTGGTCATCCACTCATTCCAACATGAACATGAACAACTATTGAAAAACTGCAACATGGTGTTTAATTGATGTTCCATGGATTAGATCCAACTACCAAATAGGTCAATGAATTCTTCCAGATACTTTTCATATTTGAAATTGCATCTATCAATAAAAGTGAGGGATGTGTTATTTTAATAGAAAGATAACTAGCTATCTCAACAATGCTAGCAAATGTTATAGTTGTACAGGGTACTAATATATAGGTGGCATAATGCATTGGAAGATGCAGAACATCAATGACATGTGCCACCGTTGTGCACGTGCCAAAAATAAAATAGAGTTAATTACCCCAATCTAAAGTGAAGGACCTAATATTCTAAAGAAGTGGTACACATCTATCTAGTATTGAATATTTCTAAATATTCCATCCATGCCCACACAACAACATCAATTCTAATCAAAATGGGTCTCACCTACCACATATATATGCCTCAATGTTCCTCTTAAGTGGCTTATGTAATTAGCCCATAGAGTTTTCCTGTTAGCTTACTCGCGTACAACCAGTTCAAATACAAAAATAATCTTGTTTCACTGGTTTTGGTTTTCCTTTACCATCTCTCATGACTCAATTTCCACCTCTGAGCATTGCATAGTGATTGATATTTGTGTGCAATTGTGATGAATACTACTATATAATGGCCACTTGGAAGCAAATGTGTTTCACGTTTCTACTCCATTCAAGTTACACTCTTCAATATTACTTCAAACAAAGCCATCTTTGCAAAGATTCATCTTTTATTAGCATAAATTTCATGTGGGTTGTTTTTATGTTTTGTAATTGTGATTCAATTTCTTAGATTGTTTCCTTTGTGGGGCTACAAGTAAACTAGGTAGAAAGTAAGATTCAATATAAAAAAGAAAGCAATGACCTGATGAAAGGAAAATAATATAGATGGAGAATGCTCCTAGGAAGCTTAAACATCACACACTAAGACTTGATTCCTAAGTTAAAAGTGTTAGATAGTCAAAGTTGAATTTTTCTTTTAAGCTTAATTTCTTGCTTAGTGTATGATGTTTGAAGGTGGCCAATTGCTCCCTATATAGAGATAGAAAACATTGCTTCTCTAAATATTGTCTCCCTTTTGTAAAGATCTCATGTGCATATTCTTGTATCATTATACATATAGGTTTCAATTGTCAAAAATTTTCTTGTAGATTTAATGACATCTTTATTTTATGATATGAATTTCAAGTTGATTGGACTTCATTTCAATCAAGAAGCATTTCATCCAAATGAAATAGTAGAGGACAAGGGTAAAATATAGCTCCAATTGATCATCAACATCAATCTTAATAACATGAAACAACTATATATGTCCACTATCCATAGTGTGCACCGATCCAAACTAAAACTAAACAACAATTTCATGCTGTAATAAATTTATACTTAAATAGGTAGCAATTTTTACCTACTTAAGAATTTGAAATTTTACATCAAGTTTTTGTGTTTGCTTCTACCATATGTTAAATGGACACAAATTTTAACTCTAGAGACTTCTTTAGTTACTTTTGAAAAATTTAGATGTTGCAATACTTTATCTTTAAAAAATGTGTAATATGTTCATTTGTGAAAATAAAGTGGCATGTTTCATTATGTTTACATATACAACATTTTCTAATGCATTGAAATTAATTGTAATTTTAAGCGTAATACTTACACAATATCATATTTTGGTGAATATTACTTTGTCTTCTGCCACCTATCATATTTTTAAAATAAATTATTATAATAAAATAAAATAATTATTGAATGTATTTAATCCTATAATATTTATCAATACATAACTAATATATAATATAAATTAAATAAAATATATAATATAATATTATATATTTATAATTTTTTATTTGAATTTTAATATTTTTTAAATATATATTACAAACGAAAATGAGTTCATATATTATTTTTTAATATACAATTAATATAAAAATAAAAAATCTTTAAAAAATCATAATTAGACATAAAAATGAAAATTGTTTTGAATTTTCAAAAGATTCAAATATTGACATATTAGTGATGCATAATGCCTTCTAAAATCTAGAAGTACAAAAACTATACAATATTAATCTACTATTTATTTATTAATACAAAATAGTTATGATGCAACACATATTTGTATAATGCAACACATATTTGTATAATGTCAATTTTATATGCTTCCTTCTATTATATATCTTTAATTATTCTTTCAAATAAAAACCCTATCGGCTACCCTTGCACCTCCTTTTGGGTGCAAGTGCTAGTAATAATAATAAACTTATTTATTCAATGGTTTTTTAATCATAACTCTAAAGCCGGATGGCTATGGAAAATTTAACATTAAATCCAGATGTTTGATATACCACCCCTACCAAATGGAGGAAAACGAGTCGCCTATCACTCGATATGGAAATAAATAGAATAGCTCTTTTTTCTTTTGTTTCAGAGCGTCGGCAATTGAAGGCTTCATCAACTATCTCCTCCGCCTCTGAACCAGATCTCAGGTAACTTTCTTCTCTCGCTTTCATTGAATCATTTATATGACCATTGCATTAGAAATTGAATGATTTTGACATAGTCTACTGAAAAACACATTGTTGCGTTTATATTAATGTTCAAATTACATTCGCTAATAAATCTCGTACAAAAGTCACATCCACAAGTTATCACATTATAGTTTTAGCATTCAAGTTGGAATTGTGTGTAGTTTTTTATATTGAAAATTAAAACTATAAAGAAACATGGTGACAGCAGATAACAAAATTATTTCATTGATTTGACTGCACACCAACAACCAATTACATAACCTCTATAAATAGAGGACTTCCAGCTGTTTAGAGCTTACATGTGGATCATCTAATGTGACAACACTAACACTTCACTTAATAACCTTTCCATGTGTTTGGAGACAAATTCAATTGTGCATACATGTGGTGGAGTTAACTACAGTCCTACAAAACTGATGGCTAGAGAATAGGGAGCAACAGTCAACTATTAAACAGAATAGCAGATTTGGTGCAACAAACTAGTGACTTATTCAAACATCCTCCCTTAATTTCTACCACTAAAGACTCTTTCAGTGGGAGAAATTACAATAAGAAATTTAAACATGATAGGTCCCGGCATTAAGCCTTTTGAGGTACCCATTTACAACATAGAAATTTTTAGTTTCCCCTATCACTATCACTATGAAAAATTTATTTTTTCTTGTTAAGTGGTTTTAGCATAGCACAAACTCTTCAAAAAAAAATTGCTTTAGGATCTTTCACGCAAACAAGTGGTTTTGGTTTACCACAAACCCTTCAAGACTTTTAGGTTTTTCACCTAAATAAGTGGTTTTGGCTTACCACAAACCGGTCAATAGATTTACTTAAACAAGTGGTTTTGGATTACCACAAACTCTTCAAACTTCACAAAACCATTGATCCAATGATAGGTAAACCAACTCTAAACTTTTCTCTAGCATACTAATATTGAGTCCATATGAAAAATAATCCATCTACCAAGTCACATGGGTACCCAGCCGTTGTGCTCGCTAGTTCTTTAGGAATATTTCTCAGATATATAGTTCATCAATATAGTAAAAACTTTTGAAGTTTCCGGTACAACCGATAGTACACCTCTTGCTACAACCATCACTATTGTGATCTTCATATTGCAAACATTGACTTCAATGATCAGCCTTTCTTTTCATTTGACAACAACATATCTTCTCTAGCTTGCTCCAACTTGCATTTCAACAACTCCTTTTCTCTATCAGTTTGTTGAGGTCCCCCAATTTCTTTATTTACTAACCTCCATAAAGCCTTCTCTCTTAGAGCATTCTTGACTGCAATCTTCCAATCTGCAAAACCACTTCCATCAAAGATAGGCAAAACTTCATTTGAAGAACCAATGTTAGCAAAAAAATCAGCCTTCAAACAAATCTAGCAATATTCAAGCAGCATAACAGCCCTGCAACCAAATATCACTCCAAAAAAAATTAGCCCTACAAACAAACCATTTCTAGCAATATATTTTCCTTCAACAAAACCCTCTAGCAATATTTCTAGCTGAACTTCTAAATGAATCTCCATCTAAACCTGGCTAAACTAGGCTCTGATACCATATTGAAAATTAGAACAGCAAAAGAAACATGGTGCAACCAGATCAATGAAATAATTTTGTTATCTGCTGTCACCATGTTTATTTTGTTGTTCTAATTTTCAATACAAAACAATTAAATGTTTGAGGACAGATAATGGGAGTGAATATTGCAATTATGCTTTTGAGTCATTTTGTGAAAATTATGGTATTAAGGTGCAAAGAACAGTTCCTTATACTCCTCAACAAAATGGGGTGGCTGAACGAATGAATAGAACTCTTTTAGAAATGGCTCGTTGTATGTTGCATTTTAAAAGTTTGCATAATAAATTTTGGAGTTTGGCTATTTCTTGTGCTGCACATATTATAAATAGAATCCCCACCAAAGCTTTCACAAATATCACCCCTGAAGAAGCAAAGAGTGGTAAGAAACCTCACATTGGATATTTTAAAGTATTTGGGTGTATTGCTTGGGCACACATTCCTGATGCACAAAGGATATTGAAAATTAAAACTATAAAGAAACATGGTGATAGCAGATAACAAAATTATTTCATTGATCTGACTGCACACCAACAACCAATTACATAACCTCTATAAATAGAGGACTTCCAGCTGTTTAGAGCTTACATGTGGATCATCTAATGTGACAACACTAACAGTTCACTTAACAACCTTGCCATGTGTTTGGAGACAAATTCAATTGTGCATACATGTGGTGGAGTTAACTACAATCCTACAAAACTGATGGCTAGAGAACAAGGAGCAGCAGTCAACTGTTAAACAGAATAGCAGATTTGGTGCAACAAACTAGTGACTTATTCCAACAGTTTAGACATCATTTAATAATTGTAAGAGACGATATTGTAGGGGACGTGGCATGGATTCTTCGAAATGGCCTTCATGGCTGGGAGATGATTTGAACGTCAATGGTGGCTTTCTACTTACAACGTTTCCTCACATGGTATACTTAAAGTGGTGTGTAACAGTGCAAAATAATAGGCTTGATCAATCCATGGAAAGAGAGTTGAGGTCTCATTGTGAAACTTGCGGGAGAGTAGTGCGCATGGCGTTACAAAGCAGTGGAGGATGTGGATATGTGGAGTATGCAGATGAAGAATCTACCATTAATACCATTCACATTCTTGATGATGCACCTCTTGAAATTCAGGGGCCCGGAGATTCACCCGCGCAGAGGCTCCGGTTGAAAGTCACAAGAACTTGCTTCCTAGTCACAACGCAAAGGCCATCAAATCCACCGCTCCCTTGAATGGCTCCAAATCGAAAGTCCATCTTCATCTTCTTGTTTTTGTAACTATCATTTGTTTCACAGGAAAGCACCGAAGCATGCTTTTGCTCTTCTTTATGTCACCCTCAATTCATTATTACCGCACACATCTTCCGACCATCTAATGTGACCACCACTGTCTTCCAAGAATGATAGTGTCGTATGTGCAATTGTAATTATATTCATGGCTTCAAATTTTATATACTTTCAAACATGCTCTTCTATGTACAATTGTAATTACGCCAAGAGGCATTCTATACAATGGCAGCACAAATGCCCAGCACAGGAATATGCTAAGATTCCTGTCAATAAAAAAGAATTGGGAGCAGTTACAAACTTCCAAATTAAATATTAAAAAAGAATTTCCGAAATAATAGCTGGCTGAAATAATAGGAAGCCAAATGGAGGCCGAAATAATAGGCTTAAAAAAGTAGGGCCCGAAAAAGTAGGACCCGAAAAAATAGGGCCCGAAATAATTTCAATATGATTTTTTTTTTTTTTGTTAAATATAATTTTGCATGCACATTCATGCTTTTTTTTTTGCGGGGAGTGGGGGAATTTGAAACAAATTTGTGGAATGTGAAGAGACGTTTGTTGGGGGATATGAGGAGCCTCTCAGAAGTTATAAAACCAAGGCTCCTCATTTCATGTTCATTTTATGTTTTTGCAGGAAGGAAGAGGGGGAGGTTATTGGAGGATTAGCTTGGAGTTTTTGAATAGGAGTAAATTGAAGTTTTGGAGTAACATTTTTGCAGGTGAGATTTCTATTTTTAATTTACATTTTCATTTAGATTTAGATGTAGAAGTAAATTGAAATTCAAAATTAGTTATAATATTCTACTTTGATTTATATTTCAATTTTAATTAATTTTATTTAGATTTAGAATTCTATTCATATGACCGAAATTGAGGCCACTGGAGGACCTGTGCAGAGTTTTTCGTGGAGATAAGCATGTGGGTACTGAATCAAGGCACATTAGGCCTCTTGGAGATGTAATTGTGGTGACTTCCATGACTTTTTGAATCGAATAGGGCAATCTAAACAATCTCAGATCTGAAATTCTTTTTTTCCTTTTCAGCCGAAGATAGAACAAAGATTGCTTGCAAGAAATTTTGCAGAGTTTAAGATTTGATTGCTTATGGATGACTATTCTTGGTAACTGATATTTCTATTGTATATTCCCGTGCCCAGCACGGGAATTTTTAATCTATACAATTTATTTTGTGCATTTAGTGCACAAACTAAAGAATGCATATGCAATCAATTTTTTTATCAATCTTTATGATAGCTTTTTTTTTTTAAATAGAAAATAGAAATTATTCTTTTATGTATGTAGAAAAAAATTAGAAAGATTTTATGTATGTAAAAAATTAAAAGAATTCTATATACATCTAGATTTATTGAAAAGAATTCTATTTACATCTAGATATTTTGATTGAAATAACCATAATGTAAAAATAAAATATAAAATAGAAATGTTAATATATGTATGTAGAAAAAATTAGAAAGATTGCATGCATCTAAAAAAATTATATTTACATTTAGATTTTTTTAGAATGGAAAAAAATGGATAATAGAAATATCAGTTGCATGTTTGTAGAAATAAATTAGAAAAACATGTATCTAGAAATTAAAAAGATTCTATATGTGTCTAATTTTTAGATTTTACTTTATTCTAAACTAATTATTGATGGATATATATTTTAAAAATATTTATGTAGTTTAAAGTTTAGATTTTAATTAATTTGTATGCAAATAGGAAAAAGAATAAATATTTCATATATATGTAGATTAATTTTTATTTTTAAAATTTACAAGTAAATGAGTACTTTATTCATTTAAAGTAAACAAGTTTTTAAGTAATATATTTTTATTTTAGAAATATATTAATCATAATGTTCATTTATTATTACTTATTTAATATACTTACTCTCAAATCTAAGACAATAGAAATGATATTTTATTAACTTTGAAATAGGGAAGTGTTAAGCAAGTTCGTTTACAAAAATACCAAAAATATATTTGGTCTTTGATCAAATTGGAGTTAATATTAGAAATATAAATATGATCATCAACAATTAAGCTAAATTCAGTTCAAAACAATAATGTTATTTAAATTTAAATAAATTTTTTTGAAAAGAATTCTATTTATATCTACATATTTTGATTGAAATAACCATAATGTAAAAACAAAATATAAAATAGAAATGTTAATATATGTATGTAGAAAAAATTAGAAAGATTGCATGCATCTAAAAAAATTCTATTTACATCTAGATTTTTTTAGAATGGAAAAAAATGGATAATAGAAATATCAGTTGCATGTTTGTAGAAATAAATTAGAAAAACATGTATATAGAAATTAAAAAGATTCTATATGTGTCTAATTTTTAGATTTTACTTTATTCTAAATTATTTATTGATGGATATATATTTTAAAAATATTTATGTAGTTTAAAGTTTAGATTTTAATTAATTTGTATGAAAATAGGAAAAAGAATAAATATTTTATATATATGTAGATTAATTTCTATTTTTAAAATTTACAAGTAAATGAGTACTTTATTCATTTAAAGTAAACAAGTTTTTAAGTAATATATTTTTCTTTCAGAAATATATTAATCATAATGTTCATTTATTATTACTTATTTAATATACTTACTCTCAAATCTAAGACAATAGAAATGATATTTTATTAACTTTGAAATAGGGAAGTGTTAAGCAAGTTCGTTTACAAAAATACCAAAAATATATTTGGTCTTTAATCAAATTGGAGTTAATATTAGAAATATAAATATGATCATTAACAATTAAGCTAAATTCAATTCAAAACAATAATATTATTTAAATTTGAATAAAATAAGCCATGTTTACTTTGAAACATCAAACAACTAATTAACTAATACAATAATTAAAATAAATGAATCTATTATGACATAAAAAAATATTTTTGAAGTATAATTTCTTTGTTTTTGAATCAATATGAGTTTTTTTTTCTACTTGAAAAGATAAACCATCCTAATTGTCATCCTTAGTTAACCCTAACAACAACCCCTACCTTAGCCCTAGCCCCAACAATGATGTACAATATAACTATAATCCAACATTAAACTATAATTATAGCACTAAAACATATCCCTATTGATATAACGAAAATCTCAGTCCAAACCATAATCTAAACCAAAAACCTACACACTAATATTGGTTATAGTCCTAACCCTAAAATCTAACCCTTAACCATAATGTAAAAAAAAACTCCAAAATATTGATCAAAATCCTAAACCTACCTATATGGATAACCATGATATTAAACTCTAAATCCAGTCCCAAGGTCCTAACCATGGTGTAAACCTATAACCGAACTCTTAAAAAATTTACTAATCCCTGATCCTAATCACATTCCCAACTTTAAACTTGAACCATAAACCATAGTTGTAACCATAATCATAAACTTAAACAAAAACCTAACCCTAAAGGTACAATCATAAAATTAATCATAGCTTAGACCCTAATCCTAGCACAAACCACAATCATGACCAAATATAAATCTTCACCTTACCCCTAATCATAATTTCAATGTTAACCCTAACATTAGTTTCAATCCTACCATGATATGAACCCTAATATAGACTTCACCTTGATCCTCACCCTAATCTTAAGTCTAATTAAACCCTGACTAAAACCTAATCTAAATGATATATCTAACTATAATCCTAACTGTAATTATCATACAACCCAATGCTAACCCTCATGTATATTTAATCCCTAATCTTAACTCTAAATATTCTATAAACTCTAGAATTGACCTTGATTCTAACCATAACCCCAAAATCTAAATTGTAACCATAGCACGAAAGGTGGGGACCCCCACTACATGGCACAATTTTGGGTCTTGGAGCCTTGCGAAAGCACTACAGAGTGAGGAAATGTCATAAAGGTGTCATGTAGTAGCATGATGCAATTTTGGGCTTTAGAGCATTGCAGAAACAATGCAGCTTAAGGAGGCGCTAGAATGGAGACTCATGGAAAGAAGAGGAAAGACATTCATGTCGCTGGCAAAAAACTATGAAAAGAGATAACATGATGTCTTAACCTCCCACAAAAAATGCAAGGTTGATCCCAAGGGGGAATTTGGTTTCCCCAAAAATGAATGATGGTCATCGATGAAGGTCTTCCTCTCGAAATAGACGGCATAGATGCATCGTGAATCCTCACCAATGAAGGATTAAGTCGCAATCATCGATGTAGATTCTCCCCTCAAAAAGGATGACTAAGATGCAACGAGGAAACTCCTCCCAATAAAGGATTAAGTCACATTCGTCGATCAAGATTAGCTTTATTTCCAATGGATGACTAAGATGTAGTGAAGAGATTCCTCCCAACAAACGAAGCAGATAGCACAAAAGGTGTGAACCCCCTCCATGTGGCACAATTTTGGGTCTTAAAGACTCATGAAAGCATTGTGGAGTGAGGAAATGTTGGAAAGGCAATGCGTGGTAGCATGATGCAATTTTGGGCTTCAGAGAATTGAAGAAACAATGTAGCATGATGATGCATCAAAATGGAGATGCATGGCAGCATCTTGTGCAATTCTAGGCTTTAGAGTGTTTCAAAGACACTAGCATATAAAGAAATGTTAGAATGGGAATGCATGGCAACATCTTGCACTTTTGGGAAGATGGGAAGATAGCTTGCGAAGAAATAAGAGTTATCGAATCTCGTAGCATGAATCAACCCGACCAAGAAAAAATGATCCAGCGTGGTCAATGAAGAAATCGAGCCAACACAAAATGTTAGCCACCAACTTTAGCGATGTTAACCCTCTGCAAAGAACCTATCCCATTTAAGGTCTCTCAGATCAAACATCAGTGATGGGTTGAATAGGGGGAAAAAATAGCACACAATGCCCTCCTAAATAAAATTCTAAATGTAACACTAATAACCACAGTCCTACTTCTTTCCCTAACCTTATCCATGAGCGTGGGAATATACATATCATTATATAGGGCACCTTATATAATAATAAATATAATCTAAAATCCCAACCCTTACTTCCCTCCTAACTATAACTGTGACCATAAGAAAACTTCTAAATATAACCCTTCCTCTAACTCTAACCCTAACCCTAACCCTAACCCTAACTATAATTGTAACCCTATCCCTACCACTAACTGTAACCCTGAATCTAACTCTACCATAATTGGACTTTAACCCTAACTATAACTATAACCCTAAACCTAACTCTAACCTTAACCGTAACCATAACCGTAACCCAAAACCTAACCCTAATCGTAGCTAGGATTCTAATACTCTGTCTACCCCTAACTCAAACTATAGCCCTAACTATACCTCAAACTCTAACCGTAACTCATATTATAACCCTAAACCTAACCCTAACCTTGACCCTAACCCTAACCCTAAGCCTAAGCCTAACCCTTTCTCTACCCCTATCTCTAACCCTAACCCTAACCCTAACCCTACCCCTAACTCTAACCCTAATTCTAACTCTTTTTGTAAATCTAACTCTACCATAATTAGACTCTAACCCTAACCCTAACTTTAATCCTGACTGAAACCCTAACCCTAACCCTAACTCTAACCTTAACCCTGACTCATTCCCCTTACCCTAACCTTAACATTGGTATAACTCTCTCTCTATATAACCCTAACTCTAAATATAAATCTAACCCTAACCCTAACCCTAACCTTAAATCTAACTCTAACCCTAACTGTAAGCATAACCCTACCCCCACCCATAACTCTAACTGTAAATCTAACTCTACCATAATTGGATTTTAATTTTAACCCTAACGCTAACTCTAATATTAACCCAACTGTAAAATTAAATCTGTTGGTAACTCAAACCCTAAAACTAACCCTAATTCTAACCCTAACTCTAACTCTAGCTCTAGCTCTAACCCTAACTCTAACCATAACTCAAACTCAAACCCTAAACCTAACCCTAATCCTAACCCAAATTATAATGCTCTGTCTACCCCTAACTCAAACTATAACCCTAACCCTAACTCAAACTCTAACCCTAACTCATACTCTAACCCTAAACCTGACCCTAGCCCTAACCCTAACCTAGAACCTTACCCTAACCCTAACCCTAACCCTATCTATAACCCTAATCCTAACCCTAACTCTAATCCTAATCTTAACCCTAATTCTAATCCTAACACTAACCTTAACCCTACCCCTAACTCTAACCATAAATCTAACTCTACCATAATTAGAATCTAACCCTAACCCTAACCTTAACCCTAGCTCAAACCCTTACCCTAACTTTGTCCCTAACCATATATCTACGTATGACTATAACATTTTACATTACAATATCCCAAAAATAAAATATATATTTTTATCTAAATTAAACTCCTTATATTAAATTTAAAATAATATTTGACTCAAACCTTAACCGTAACCCTAACCTTAACCATAAACATAAATCTACACCTAACTCTAACCCTAATTCTAACTCTACCATAATTGGACTCTAATCCTATCCCTAACCCTAACTATAAGCATAACTCTAACCCTAGCCTTAACCATGAGCATAACTCTAACGTTAGCCTTACTATAACCCTAACACTAACCCTAATCATAACCATAACCATAACTCCAACCCTAGCCTTAACCATGACCATAACATTAACCCTAACCTTAACCATAAGCATAACTCTAATCTAAACCATAACCATAACTCTAACAATAACCATAACCATAACTCTATCCCTAACCTTAACCATAGCTCAAACCCTAACCCTAACTCCAACACTAACTCTAATGCTAACCCTAACCCTAATTCTATCCCTAAGGTTAACATTAACTATAATGGTAACTTTGTCCCTAACCATATATCTATGTATGACTATAACATTTTACATTACAATATCCCAAAAATAAAAAATATATTTTTAATCTATATTAAACTCCTTATATTAAATTTTTAAAAATATTTTGAAGCATAATTTTATACTAACTTCATACAACTCTAATTAAAAATTAATTAACAATTTTATAGTAACCTTATCAAAATAAAAAATAAAAAGTAAATATTTTTCCTATTGCGCCGCGACTGCCACTAGCTATATATACCTCTATATATATTACGCCGAGAGTAATCGTTCTCGAGGCACCTATTTTTATTTTCATTAATCCCAACTTCGATTAAAATAACTTTGGGATTAAATAAAAATAGGCGCCTCGAGAACGATTACTCTCTGCGTAATATATATAGAGGTATATATAGCTAGTATTCATCTTTATTATAAGAATCATATTTTCTTAAACATTTTCTTGTATGGGCAATTGTAACATTTATGTTTAAAAATGTTATGTCTTATTCAGCACGTTCTTGCATGTACAGTTGGAATATTGACATATATTAATATTATATCTTCTTAAATAGGTTCTTTTATGTGCAATTGTAATATCATTTATTGGTGGTATTTACTAATGTTATTAATAGTTATATTGTTGTTTTATATAATTGTACTAGTTTTTAAGACTTTTTTTTGAGTAACTTGACAAGGAGAGGATCCTAAACTTATCTAAAAAGACACATTACAACATTGACATTACTACAGAGCCAAAGCACTACAACTGAAGTCTACTATCCAATCAATAGCAAAATATTCAAAAATTATATAATACTGAAATAGTATAGACTAACTCCCATTAGTCACTATCAAACAAAAAGAAAATTAACAACTTTTTTCTACTAAAATCAAGCATGTTAAAGCTTAAAGTATTGCCACCATCATAACTACTATGTAACTACTATTAAAGTTCATAGTTGTCTAATTCCGAACTGAGGGAAGCCAAAAAAATGTGTCTTTTGAGACAATATTAACCGAGCATTATAACCAACTGGAAAAACAAACAAAGAAGGAGATAAAAATCATTTAGACTTGTTTTTAAATCACCTCCCACTCCTTGAAGAGGCTCTTGTGGATCTTCTTCTTCTTCCACTATTCCACTTCCTTGTCCTCGTCACTCAAAATGTCGAAATCCTCCAAGTTATTTTTTTTCTTTAAAGAACCTATACAATTTGCTTTTGCTTTTGACTAAGTATAGTTATGATAGTCTTTTAAATCGTTACATTAGTTTTTAATCATTAATTATTTTTTTAATAATAATTTATAAGTATTTTTTAATCATTTTGAACACCTTTTATGTACATGTTTATGATCTTTTAATGTACATCTTGGTGGGGGAGAGAGAAAGATATTGATGTTTTTGATGTTTTAATGTTTCTTATAGTCAACAAAACAAGAAAAAATAGTACCATAAAAATTGCAAAACTACCATGTAAATACAAAAATTTAACTGTAGTGTAACAATTAGGTTTAAATGATAATAGATGATATAAAGGAGAAGAAAAATAATCATGGTATAATCATAAAAGTATAAAATAAATCCAATGGTATGATTTTGGTTTTAGTACAAATAAAATTCGTTTGAAGCATTATAATATTTTTCACAAATGTACTAAAAATGCAAATCCATAAAAGTATGCATTATGAAAATGTGTATACCAATTAAATACTTTACATCATCCTAATTTAATAGAATAAAATATAGTGACATATAAAAGCCACAAAGCAAAAGAAATAAAAGAATATATCTTTTTTTTCAATCAATATGGTCAAAGTATAGTACCTTAGTGCGTTGTCCCCTATCTTATAGAATAACATAAAACAAGATGGGCTAGATGATACATCAACCACTCAACAAATATAAGTATGATTTTGTAACAACAAAGGTGAAAATACCCAACCTTGGAGAGGGAAGAATAGACAAATAAAAAAAACAAAATATGAATGATGAATAGAAACATTTATTGTCTATTTTATTTGACCATTTATTAGTACTTACTAAGTATAACACCTTGTCTATAGATGTTTTTCTTCTATAGCTTCCTTCATCCTCATTTCTTCTACTAGAAGAGATAAAATCATATGCTCTAAAGTCTATGAAGTGATTTGACTGATTATAAAGAGAACATTACTATATTACAAAGATAAGGTATTTAATAGGATGACCTCAACATCTTTATCTTCAATGAAATTATTATTCTCTGCAAGTTCCCTAATGAGAGACCTTAAATTAATTATATATTTTAACATTATGATTCCATTTTCTATTTTCCATTTTCCATTTTGATTCAATTTTGAAGGATTTCCATATAATTGTTCAAATTTCTAGTATTGATATGGACTAGACTTCAAAAAGATTATAGAATATAGATTTATATTTGATCCACAACTTAGTTCTAGGACATGTCTTTAAACATTTGATTGTTAAAGCCTTATTAGTACTCCATAAATTATATTCATAATCTCTCATATTACCATGATAGTAGGGAGCATGCACACAAGATTATAGGTGTTGAGGAAAATTGGATCAGAGGTAGAAGTTTACCTTATAAGTAATTGCCAGAAAATGATAGATCAAATTGCCTTAACTCTGATATCAATCACAAAAAAGGTGTAGATTAAATGATTTGTATGAATTCTTGATGCCTTACTTGTCTTTTGCACTTTCAATGAGTATTACTAATGCTTCCTTGATATTTTTAGGTTGACATATGTACAGATCATCGATAGTAACATGTATTGTGTGATGTATTTCCAACTGATCAAGGAACTCAATATATATAATCATAGGAATTGTCATGTCTCATGTAGAGACAATACTCTACATGCCCTTTGGACCCATACGGTCATGTTTCTATATGAGATGACCTTAATTACATTAGTTCTGATCTAATCACAATATTCTCTAATAACGTTAATCATATTGACCTATTTATGTCTTAAAATACTTGATCTTAGTTGGTAATATAGAATGATGATAACATGATAGTGTAACTCACAATTAGATGAAAATAGTGAGTAACAAAACCATCTCCATAATTTACATAGATAACATGATCATTATATTTTGATAGAGATTGAACCTTTGCATAATCGTTTTTTATACTCTCTCTTCACAAATACATATATGTGTATATATAATTATGTATATATATATTTAGATAATTATATATATACATATATATACATGTATATGTATATGAGTATCTCATGTTCCTTTAGAGCAATAAGCAAATATTGAATATCTATTAGATGCTACAAATTAAACACTCCCTCTTAGCAAGGGAGGATATGACTATCTCACAAAATTGTGATCTAGATTTCATCAATCTAAGATTCAAATACACATCAACATAATTATCCAATATTTGATACATTTTAGGGCAATAACTAGGTATAGTCAATGAGATTTTTATCTTGATATTAAGATAGCATAGAATTGTGATCTTTGGGTCATTCTAGGACTAAGGTATTCTATCATAATTCTTTTCATTGTCATGAATTATGGCACAATATAGGAAAGAAATTCATCATAGTCTTATTATGACAATGGATCAAGAACTTAACAAAAACACAATATAAGTAGTACCATAACTTCTGGCTCATCCCTAGGACAACAATCGAAGTCAATCATGATAATTTTGTTATCACACTGTTTGACACATTCTAGGAAAACAATTTAATGAAGTCTATGACAACAGGTCAATCTATTGTTAAGGTCGTCACTTTACAATAGAAACCTAACTTCTCATAAAATGAAAGATAGTCACCATTCTTTATATATATAGAGAGAGCACATTTTTTAGAGATTATTTTAGGAGTTACAAAATTTATAGTTTTTTCATACCAAGTTTTCCTGTGAAGTATTCCACTTTCAACTTTGCAAGAGGTTTGGTGAATATGGTGGCATACTGCTCTTCAATGCTAATGTATTCCAACTTGATGACACCTCTATCTACCATATCTTTGATGTAGTGGATGGATATCTCTATATGCATTGATCTGTTATGAAAGACTAGATTCACTAATAGTTTGATACATCTTTGATTATCTCAATATACAAATGAAGGTTTAGAGTTTTCCCAAATAGCCCAACTAGTAACTTCCTAAACTATACTGCTTCTCGAGCTCCTATGGATGCAACTATGCACTCTTCTTTGGTGGAACTCAGGAAAAAATAAGATTGCTTCTTACTAAAGTAGGATATCATTACACATCCAAGACTAAAACAACATCCTATAATGCTCTTCCAATTAATAGAACATTCAGCCTAATCAGAAACTAAATATCCATGAAGTTGTAACTCAAGTTTGTCATATTTCAGACCGATTCAAATTGTACCTCTCAAGTACATAAAAATATGCTTTGCTACATGAGGTGAATCTTCTTAGGTTGAGATATAAACTAATTTAGTGCATTCGTGGTGTAACAAATATCAAGACAGGTATTCACTGAGTACATTAATGATCTAACTATATGTATATAATATGTAGGATCTGTTGGCATTTTAAATCTACTAGGAAATAAAGACCTAATACCAGGATACTAAGGACACAACTTAGTCTAAGGGTTAGCTACCTTCTATACTCAACTAAGAACTCTTCAGATCTGAACCCAACTTTAATAGAATTTTACGAATTCTCTACTCTTTAACCTCTACAAGGCTTAGGTGGGTGCACCTTAGGGATAAAAGGTTTGATACTTGATATTTTCTTCACACTTCACTCATTCACTAATATTTTCTTCATATTTATCTCTTATAGTAGAAACTGGTCACAATTCTTCTTATTTTTACAGATAATTCTTGGTTATAGCAACTAACTATAACACAGAGAGATTAATTGCTAACAAGTGCTGACCAACAATTAAATTCTTTATACTACAAAGTAAAATTTGATTTGATTTAAAACTATGCTTCATGTAACTCCATAACTTCTTCAATATGCAACTGAATAAATGATCAGTGCCCTATCCATTGGCATTCAAAGTCTAACCAGAAATTTTTTGACCTAATCAATTGCCTTGCAATCAATCATATCAACAATTAACCCTAAACCTCATTCTTATGAATATCCTTCTTATATGAATGGAAATCCTATCAACTTATTGAAGCATTTACTTAATTCCTTGAATTAAAAGCAATAGAAAATTAATATACAACCTATCCTAGTTGCATTAAATTGCATAAACCTTGCTCATACAATATCAACATAACTAGCACATAAAAATGGAGATAAAATTTAGAGAAAACGATATGGCAGAATACTCTTCTTGTGTTAATTCTCCTTGAAAATCATACACTGATGTAAACTCATGATAACTTGAGACAAGACAACATAATCCCTCAATGTTAAATGTATTCTCATATTTGGAGAGATGGATACATCATAAATTTTACACAAAGACTATTGGGCCAAATGCAAAAATAGCATAATACTAAAATTCTACCAAATTCAGACCCTTTCTCTAGCCTTGGGATCTCATTTATATAGTATGAGATGCAACAAGCTTTAGGCCTAGAGAAAAATGATAGTTGTCCTTAAGACAAAAATATTTTACAAATAAAAGGTCGCTATCAAAAAAAGATTTGGCTTATGCTCTTTTACTTTAAAATAAAATGTCTAAATATCAATGATCCTTTTGGGGTGGGATGACTTCTATTGTAACCATTTATTGCTAAACTACTTCATCTGATGATTAGTTCATTTGTAGTTATTTTCCTTCCAACTATGAAACCATCTAATTTGCACTTGATATCTCCAATTCTAATATCTGCAGATTAACTACAACTCATTGATCTCCCTCCAAGTCATCAAATTGAACTATCAAGTCCATAGCTACAACTGGAAATTCTTTTGTTAGGTCATCAGTTTGCATAACCATATCTATTTTTTCAGTTAGTTTCTCCTCTTTCCTTTCCTCTATTTGAAGAGGGGCATCCACTATCTATATTTCATCCTAGTCTGTATCACCTTCTTTAGATTCTTCTAGTAACAACTAACTCATTTGAGCATATTCCACCATCCACTTGTTGAAAAGTGTATCATCTAGCCAGCTGAAATTCAAGATTTCTTGTTGCTTTTGCAAGGTATCCTCTACTATGTTTTCTATCTCAACAAAATCCATATTAAAAGAATCAAATAATATTTGTACCTTCACAATTTCCTCGGTCATCTTGGAAAACCATATGTGATCTTTTTAATTTATGACCTTATTGAGTCCAATTCTCATCAACTCATCTAATTATTTTTCCCATTCTTCTTTATCTTTAAATTTTCCTATTCCTTTGAATGCATGAGGAAAAAGACCAAACTTTTCACCAAGGTACTTTGAAAAACAATTGTTGATTCTTCTTTGTAGCATATTTCTGTTATTGTCAAAATTAGAGAGGCTATTAGTGAAGTCAAATGTTTTCTGTTCTAGCTCACAAGAAAGACTAATAACTAAACAACATAAAATAGTGACATCATTGACCTTGGTGATTCATTTATTCATAATTTTCCTTAGATTAGCCTCATTATTTGTTAGTTCATTCTCCACATCTATTAATTTTGATAATTGCAAATAAAATGTAGGCTAACCTACCCTATCCACTAGATACACAAGTGTATCTCTTAGCTTGTTTTCATATTGAACACCTAACTCCACATGTAATGACCATAATTTAGTCTTCTCCTCTTTAAGCTCCTCAATTGTATACAATTGGGGTTCTTGTGGGGTATTTTTCATTTCTATAATAGGAGTTGTATTGAAAGGTACAATTGGAGGATGAAAAGATAAGTAATCCTTGGCTGACTAGATTCTTCCCCTACTTTTCTTTTCCCCAATTGTCTCTCCATTTGAGAAATCATTCCTTCCATCTAGTGTATTCTCCTTCCTCTTTCTTCATATGATTATAAGACTCTCTCAAATTTATTATTCAATTCTAAGAATTTTTTCTTATCTTTGGCAATAACTACTACTCCAAAATCTACTATTTCTTAGGTCATCATAGAAAATCTATAATTGTCCACCTCATCAACCCTATAAACTATAAGACTACCTGTATGCTTAGAATCTAAAATCTCTTAAATTATAGCTTTAACTTTTTTTTGAATTGACCATATTACCAAGGCTTGATGGTCATCATTATACTTTAACCCCTTATGGGCTCGTAAGACTTCTTCCTTAGTCTTAAGCTGGGTATCTTTTGCCTTCCTCACTGTGTCAAAAACTATTGCATTGACAATGTCCCACTCAGGTAATATCAAAAATCCCAAATCCTTTAGCAGCTACTTACCCCCTTCAAGGGTTATCTATGCAAATTATTCTATAAGGTTAACTTTGACTTGTTCCTCAATTTCAAAGTCTTGCCTATCAGGTTGCTCTATTTTAATCATTTTGCATTTTGCCTCAAAATTGTTAATGTTTCTTCTATTGATCTTAGATTGGTTTTGACAAGTGAGTGTCAACACACTTAAGTCATTTACTTAGTTCATGCTGATCTAGTAATACATGTTGAGGTCAGCATTTAAATATTAGACCATGTCGAGCTACAATGAGTGTCAAGTCACTCATGTGTCGAGTCATTTAGCTGAGTGATTCAGGAGCCGAGTAAATAGTGGATGCTGAGCAATTCATGTGCTGAGTCTAAACAAGAATATAGTGCATGTTGAGCACTAGTGACTTCATATGCCAAGTAACACAGATTAGACATACTTATTTGTAATGGCACAAACAACTATGTAAACAATTTTTTAGCTGACCTAAGGATAGATTATGATCTTTTGAAGATAAGGACAAATCTATATGCAGATTCCCTATGTACTTAAATGCAACCAAGAAGAAAATAGGAAGTTTTAGGTGAAAAAATGGATGAATCTCAACTATAGATTCATACCTAACCCTAAGTTTCCTTGTCTTCTTAAGGAGGATGAAACCCTAAACTTCTTATTAGTGTGTAATGGATTAAAGGAGAAGTATAGAGAAGTTTTCATGCAAAAATCAAAGTGTTCATGGAGACCTAGAAGTTATGAAGAAGGAATGACTTACATAATCAGTTAGAGAAGAACATAGGATAGAGAGAAGGATACAACATTGACACATCTGATCGTGAAGGATCAATTGGACATTGTGTAGAGGTGATCTATTATCAAGCAAGCAAGTGCCAATTGCAAGATCTATGTTGAGACATTTTGATAGGTGATTTCAATTAAATCTCTTAACAGAGTAGTCCTAATAGGCTGTATGAAATCCTTTAACAAGGTGTTTACTTAATTGTGAGTTGAAGTCCTCTAACTAGGCACACTTCTAATAGGGTGGGAATTAATAGTCTTTGTAAGCCTTTAACAGGGTAGGCCTTTCATAGGGTAGACTATAATTCATGGTCAAAACATTGTAACCTTACTTGGATACACTTTACAACTGTAGTTGTGAAGTTTTGTGGGTGTCATCCCCACTCCAGTTTTACCTTATCATTTGGAGGGTTTCTATGTAATCATATCTAGTGTTATGTGTGTGATTGATTACATTCTCACATGATTTAGATGTATGTGCTTTACAAGTTATTTTAGTTTACCTATTGAATTCATGAGATGAATGTGTGGTGAAAGTTTTATGGGTTCATGCTTTAACTACTGATTCATCCACCTCACCCCCCCCCCTCTCTCAGAGGTTTACCTTTCCTATTGTAGTTCCAACATCTTCTCCACAAAAATTGAGTGAATACCCTTGATTTAACAAAGATTTCATCATCTAAGAACTTCCTAGGTGCCTCTTCCACTACAGGATTCAATCTCTTTTCCTCTAAAATCTCCCATGGTGAGGACTAATGTAGAGGCATAGGGGGTTCCTTTAGGATTCCTTCCTCTATATATGTTGTGGTGATCATAATGTCATTCCCCCCTCCCATTTGTTTTAGTTGTTCCCTTAAGGATATTTCATCTTCCATGCAAAGGGGATTTTGTGTGGGGGAATACTCTTTAGCCCTAGAAGAGGAACCCTATTCTAGTTTTTGTCTCTTGGAAGTAGGTGCATCAGGTGGATTCTTAAAAAGTTGTCTCTTTTAAAGAGGTATAGGTTGTAAACTCTTTTCCACCACATACCTAGGTCTTCTTTGCAATATATATTGGTCTAGTGATATGATTATTCTATGAGCCAATCTAGTCTCTACCTTAGTTTCCTTGTATGGATAAGTTTGGGTTAGGATTTCTTTCTTTTCATTCAAGTTTTGCATAAAACCAACAAAACTATTCATAAGAAAATCCATTTTGGCACCCCAATGTTTCTTATCACCAAGGAGATCAAATTTTGGCTCAAAAACATTTACAAAATCTAGCACCTTACTATATACTTTCCACTTTTCCTTTCTAGCCTCTTGTTCTTGCAATGAAAAGTTATTTTTGATTACATCTTCTGAGAAGTAGAAAATATGTTCATGAGACTTGGCTCTTGTTCTTTCTTTGAAAAAATCATAAAAACCCCCAGTATCTATGAACTGAGAAAGGGACTGAGCCATTTGATACTTATCTAGAAATTTCTCTAAATGTCTCCACCCTTTTTTAACAATAATAAAACTATGCACAATAGTAATTTGAGGAAAAATGGTACCTTTGGATCTACCAATCAACACTTTTTCTTCTAGCAATCTTATCTACCATAGGAGTTCAACAATCCCTACCTTCGAAGGCACATAGTATGCTAGTACATGTGGTTTTCCAAGGAAACCATATACTTTGAACACAATGGATACTGCATACAGGATAATGTCCCCAAATTATGGCTTACCTTAAGCCCTTTAGCATAATCCTTTGTCTTGATAAATTCCAATAGGAACTGAATTATTCTTGGGTTTTCTCGAATTAATAAAATTCTGAGCTTAGAGGAAAAATACCTATCAAATTTGACAAAACTAGCAATAGTGACCTCCCATGTCATGTATGTGCTCCATAACTAGACATGAAGCTTTTCTCCATCTTTCTCTAACTCTAGTTCCATTTCTTTGGAAAAGAAAGTGTCACCCTTGTACAAACACATGTACATCAACATGGAATACTGACAAAAAGGTTTTTCAACTTTTCCCTTGCTTATGCCTATTAGTACCTTATGAATTTCTTCAAATAAGTATGTGGAAAAATCCAATATTGAGCTCATGCCATATTGCAATGTTTGAGAAATGATAAATACAATAAATACTTGGATATGCTCCTGTTCATCCATCCCAAATATCTTGCAAATGGAAAAATAAAATGACTGAGCCCTAGGGTTAAAATATTTCTTGAACAATGACCTTGGGGTATTTGTTGTTACCAATAACACTTGACCTATCTTAATCAAATTCTCTTACAGTGGCCATCTTCTCAAGTATACTCTCTATGCATCATATCTAGTCTGCAAATCCTCTAGGTCAATCTATTCATGAACCACATGATTAGGGTTTAATTTGAAAACATCCCTAATTAACTCTGGCAAAACCCTAAAATTATTATCCCCAACATGATTTTTAACTATCCTTGATATGGGGCCATATTTCTTCGTGATCATTGCAAGTAAATCATCATCAAAGAAAAATCTTGGGACAATTAGCCTACCAATGTCAAATTCTCATACATTATTTCAAGGAGTGTCAAGTTTTCTTTCTGTGAACCACAGTTTACAGAACAACTATAAACCCCCAATAGATGTCTCAGTATCCCTAAACCAATTTTCTTTGTCATATAAATCCTCACTGACCAATAACCTAGGGTATTTTGGTATCAATTCTTTCCTATTAGAAAATTCATTTCAAGATTGTGGCATTTTTTCTAAAAAATCATCATGTACCACCCTTTGTTGGTAATCTACTTTTCTTGAGAAATCCCTTCTTGGAGGAATCTTGCTAATATTGTCACAATATGACTGTGATTTCTCAATTAACTAGAAGTTTTTCTACTTACCCAATCTTTCTATTTGCTTCACTAAAAAATCCATTTACGACAATTCATGACTCCTAGAAAATGCACTTTGAGCTATGAATATTTTTCTTGTTTGCACTCCTTCATACATCTTTCTTGCACTCTAGAGAGTTTAGGGTTTGTCCTCCTTAAGAAGACTTATGTGACTTAGGGTTAGGTATGAATCAACGGATGTGATTCATCCATTTTGCACTTTAAACTTCCCTTTTTCTAATTGGATACATGTAATGCATTGGGAATCCAACTTGAGATTTGTCCTTATCTCCAAAATATTGTAATTAATCTTTAAGTCGACTCGAAAATAGTTTGCACAATTGTTTGTGCTATTACAAACAGCTAAGACAAAACTGTCTGACTTGGTATCTAAAGTCTCTAATGCTCAGCATTTACTATCTTCTATACTATGACTCAACATCTGTATTACTCAGCATACACTACTTGCTCGGCTCCTGAATCACTCAACATACATTGTTTTCTCAGCATTTGAGTTACTCAAAAAATGAGTGGCTCAACACTCACTATGGACTTGGCATGCTCTATTATATACATGTTTTTCTTAGCATATACTACTTGTTCGACATGAACTAATTAAATGGCATAAGTGAGTAGAAACTCACTTGTCAAAACCAATTTGAGATCAACAATCTCCCCCTTTGACATGAGTGTCAAAAACCCTTGGTCATGGATTAATATCCTTATCCTTATGAGCATAACATATCTCTTATTCGGTATATGTATGAAACTTCAAAATGTTAAAATTGTGTAACAACTTATACCTCAAAATTTGATAACTCTCCCTGAGTTGATAGGTCTATTTTGTATTCAAAATTTTTTATGCTTAGTAGATGTGTCTCAACTATTACTCTTTGACTTCATGTTGTTTCTTTGCTTGCTCCACCTTAGGTTATTCTGTCTTATTCTCTGTTCCTTTTCTTACTTTCCCCCATTCTTCTCTATCTCCTCTCCATCTCTCCCAAAATCTATATCTCCCCTCTTCTTACTTTCCCCCTTTTCGATACTTATGTCAATGGGCTATACACTTATAGTGTGTTTGTCCAGAAAAGATTTATGGACCTCTAATATAATCTTGAGAGATACATCCCAATTTTCACATGCTACATCCAAAGAATTAATTTGGATAGCCAGCTTAGTAGCAAGGTGGAATAGGTTCTCTAATGTTGAAAGATTTGGGTCTTTCTTCATAAGAGTTTCATTATAACCTAATTCCTTGTGTAAATTCTCCATGTGTGGGGTCAATGTGTTTTGGATGCTAATAAGTTTTTCCCTTATATTGGCTTCATGTGTTGATAATGTAGCTAACTGACTCTAGGTTTGTAGCAAATTTCTGAAGTGCTTTTCACCTTGTACTGGATTCATAGGCAATTTTGCACTTGATGCATTAGTTTAGCTTTCCAAGCCCAAATTCTCTTGTGTGAAGATTGTTGGATTGCACAATTTAGTGTACAATGACAAAATTTTCTCAAGTACCTTCTTCACACTCTCTACCTTAGTTTCCAATGCAACTTGTGTGAACGTTATGCACCTAATATTTTCTCATTTACTTTATTCTAAAATTTCTTTTCTGACCATTCTATGAATTTGGCATTTGTGTCAAGGTCTGCATCACTAACCTTTTCTAATATATTTGTTAGTTGTTCAATTAGTGGCTTGGTCTCATCTGGAGTATGCAGACTAAATGCAACTAAAAAGGTGTCTTTGATATCCAACAATGCCTACTTCTGCTAGTTCTCCCTTCTGAGCAATTCTCGATGCTTCTTTCTGGCTAGAGCTTCTTGTAGTATGCCCATTTGCTCAATTGTCATTGTGTCATGATCATACTTTGGTAACACAGTCTCTTCATCAAGGCTTACATATCCATATTGTATCACTTCTTCAGCCTTTGATGAGCTTGGAATCACCACTGAGATATGCAATGGTATTGCATCTATGCTCAGCTTCTGAAGAGTATGACTTGAAGGTGTGCTAGATTCTAGTAAAGTTACTAGGGCTTGAATGGCTACTTGCTCCTTCAGCTTTGGTGTCAGCTCGGTCTCTTCAATATTTTCCTTGTGTTCTATAATGCCTTGACTTGCACCTTGTACTTGTGCTAGAGGTGTAGATAAGATTATCTAACCTGCTTGACTTTGTTCTTCAATAGTGGCTTGGATTTCCTTTGTACTCTTCTCAACTATATCAGCCTTTTTTGATGTAGGTTGTACATGAGTGACTTGAGGGGTAATAGTAGGTGGTTCTTGTGTATTCACCTCTTCCCTTGTTGTGTTAGTCACTATTTTTTTACAATTCATCTACACTCACCAATATAGGATTATCACATAGATTTGCCTCTAGTGTAGATTGATGTAGTATCTTTTTCAGATCTTCCTCTGTAAGGGGGTTGATGTTCTGAGCTATGAGATTAGAAACATCATTTACTATTACTATTTTAGTATTTTCACTTGTTACATGTTGAGGGCTAACATTAGGAAATTATGTATCTTGTACACTCTATTCTTCTTACTACTTTTCCTCAGCTATTGCCTTATCATCTACTTTCATATCTATCCCTCCCTTGACATTGTCTTCATTTTTATCATCTTCTTCATCATCCTTAACCTCAATGGTTTCCTGGTCTCCTTCGTTTACTATTGCAAGTCCATATGTTATCTTCCACATCTATGTGGACTTCTTCACAACATCTTCTATATTGTTTTACACTATGCTAAAGGCTCTATATTTTGGAACAAATCTAATTGCATACTTCTTCATAGCCTTATAAATTTGTGCCTTGCTGAGTTTAGGCATGACTTGTGAAAGTGAAGTCTCCCTTATTTTTCTTTCTAGATTTAAGAAATAATGCCACTTCTTCTCAACTCTCTTATATAGGATTTTTGGCATAGAGTTAGCAATTTCTAGTGGGGCTTTCTTAAAAAAATTTATCATGGCATATATAACTTCTTCCACTTGATTATTTTCTACTTTACCAAGGTTATCAAAATCAACATGAGAAAATACTGACAAATTTGCAGTATTCTTAATATTTTCACATAGATTTTCAAGATTTGAAATTGAATTACAACTCGCCACTTTGAATTGGCTATTGTCATCTGATTCAGTTTTCTCCTCATTAGATTTAGCTTGTGCAATTTATTTCCTTCTTGGATTTTTTTGCACTCCTCCTTCCTACTCTATTGGTTTGTCATTCTCCTTAGCCTTTTGTGTAGTGACATGTGCACTAGCCCTTGTAGTAGGTGTTGTAGGTTTGGGTTGGCTTGGTTTAGTCATTTTCTTAGCCCTTGTCATAGGTTGTGCCTTGGCCTTTCTCTTCTTTTGTTCAGTGGGAGTAGGTGCTTCCTTGGCTTCTTCTTCGTTGGCACCTTCAACAACTTTAGTCTCCTCTTCTTGATATTCTCCCATTCCTTGAGTTAGTGCAAGTGATGCTTGTGCCTGGATGTCTTCTCCCTCTTCATCCTCTTCTTCCTCATCTTCTTCCCACTTGACACCTTCACCAACTTATCCTTCTTCTTTATGACAGAGGCAGTCTTTAGTTCCATAATGATTTTAGACTTTTCCAACTCAAAATTTCCAAATACCTTGGCATTTTTATCAATTTCTTCTACCGTTAAATCCATAATTGCTACAGAGGCCTCATCTACATTGATTTCATATCCTAAAGGTCTAAACCATCTTACCCTTGGAGTTGTTGCTTGAAAAAATGTATAGTTAGTATCCACTAGGAAAAAAATGCATCATAATGCTTTTCAACTAGTGATACTAGAATTCTCAATCTTTTCTTCATTGACTACTTAAAGTCCTCAAAATAGTTGGTCATAACTTATTCAAAGTGCTCACCCAATTGTTCAATGACCTCACACATCTGCACTGCCACTAGCCTATTTTTTTCCATGAAACTATGCCAAATGTGGGAAATGTATTTTGAACATAAAAGAAAATGCATATAAAAATAGAACCAATTTACATTGAGAACTCTTTGTCCTTCTTATAGCTCCTAGCTTTTTAATCAGTTGCTATAGTTGTAGCTCTACAAGATCATATGTGTGACCTTTCTTGACAAGCTTATAACCAACATCCACTACAATATAGGGCACACTGTTTAATCTGTTGGATTGGTAAAACTTGTGTGAAATAACCCTTATTGCAAAGTCCATCAATGGATCTGTAATGGTGTCAATTGTCATTCCTCTCTTGTTCCACACAACACCTGTATTTTTCTCAATAACCTCTTTCAAATCACTCCTTAGCATCTTAGGCCAATCTAGGGTTGGATACCCTATTACCCTATGGATTATCATTTTGGTTATTATATAGGTCCATTGTCTAGCCATAGTGAACTATCATGTATCCTACTCAGTACTATCCTAATCCATTATGTTTTGAACACATTTGGAAAATATAAGACTCTTGTTAATCCAATCTTTTCTACAATTTTAAATTCTTAATTTAGTAGACCATTCTCACAAAGTCTATTATATGCTTGCCTAATCTCCATATCACCAATGCTACCAATTTTATAGTTATAAAATTTCCTAACATCTTGAACCATTAAACCATAGTGCATTGGAGGGGTCTTGTTTGTAAGAAATGTTAGGAATGGCTTTGAATATTGGTTGTTTAACCTCATTTCTAACTAGTCAAACATTCAAAACCTCCCTACCCTCTACATTCTTTGAAATAGATTCCATCATGCTAAACTATGGTTTATGGAAATATAAACAGCGCAACTTGGCACTTGATAAATACCTTGCATGATCTAATGAAATGGTGTTGAGTCACTACACAAATATTCTACAATCTCTTTGGATGAATTTCTTGATCACCTCTTGCTCTCCTTGCTCTTTCTTAATTTCAAAATGATGTAAAATGAGTTGAGATTGATCAAATACCCTTTGGAAAATATGCAATTAATGCTAAGTTCTTACACAACTATAAGCTCGACATTAACTAATTTCAGACTCATTTGGCCTCCATTAAAAATTAATTCACTCAACAACCATTATGAGCTTGGCATCAAGTAACTAGAATATCAGCTCAACATCCTCTAGCATTTCACTTGGCACATATAAGAAAATTTTCATGCTTGGCAGTAACTTGAAAAACTTAGAATTTTTCTTGGATTCCTAATAATATCTTGCATCTTTGTTCATGCTAATGTAATCTTTTAAGTACTAAATCCTTTTGGAACTGATGAATGATATAACTTTTAAATATCAATCTCACATACCTCTTGATTTCTTAGTTTGATGAAGTGTGATCACCTGATCCATTTGGTGAAGTGATCCCTTCTCCATTTGATAAGCTACAATCATCCTTTTTCTTCCATGTCTTGTTCATTTCATTTTAGATATTTTCAACATTTTCCTTGCCTTTGCCTTTATCAAATTCACAACTTGGTGCCTTTGACCTTGTTGAGCAATATCTACTAATGTGATTAGTCTTCAAATAGCTAAAACATGTGGTTTGACTCAACTATGTCTTGTAGTCACCTCTAAAGTGTGTTCTAATACAATTCTTAGGAACATGCCCATACTCTTGACAATAATTATAGCTATATCTTATATTATAATCCCGGTTATAAGAGTTTCCATTGTTCCTTGCCCTTTTTTCTTGTTTGATGACCACATGGGTTTGGATTTGCACTAAAAAGGTCTATGTCCATACTTTTGATAGTTATAAGAATATCCTTCAAATCTTTGAGAGTGTGTGGTCTTGGTTCTACATTCATATGCCTAATCACGGTTTGTTGCACTTATGATAGTAAACCATGCTTTTGTGCTTGACATTCTGATTTGTAGTCTTGCTCCTACACACATTAGCAGTATGTCCTTTCTTACCACAATTATGACAAGTAGGTTTGGAATTCTTACCTTTGTTTCTCCTTTATTCAACACTTTTGGATGACTCTCCTTCTTTAGTACTTGTTTATCCCAGTCCACATGTATCATTATTGGATTTAGGGGATCTCAATAGTTGCTCAAAGTATTTGATGGCTTCATTTGGTTTATTGAAAATTTCAAAAGATTCCTTTTCCCATTTTAGGTCACTTTGCAATTGCTTGTTTTGCAGCTTCAATGTTTTTATCTCAATGTCCTTGACATTCAACTCATAATTAGCATTCATCATTTGACACAAAGTATCCAATTGCATGTTGGAAACCTTGTTTAGCTCTAATGATTTCTCTTCCAGTTTGTTGCTCAAAATTTTTTTTTCTTCTTCAATCATGGCTTTTTCTTCCATGGTTTTCTTCTTCTATTCAGTCACCCCACATACTAGTATGGCTTGTGATTCTTAATCTAACTTGAGATTTCTAATTTCCTTAGTTTTAGCTCTATTATTTTCCATTATATTTGTAACTACTAAATCATACTCATTGGAGTCTCCATCAGCAAATAGCTTAGTAGTGTCCATCTCTCTGCATTGTGTGTCATTGTCCACAATAGAAAATTCCTTCCTTCTCTTCAAAGATTTCTTTAGTTCTTTTCTTGCTTCATTCAGTTGATGTAGAATCAGTTGTATTTCAATTCCTTGATTCTGAATGATATTTCTCAACTTGTAGACTTCCATTTCAATATCTTTCCTCAAAGCTGCAAAGCTTCTCTTTCAGAGAACAAGGCTTTGATACTTTTTTTTGGAATTACAAAAGGAAAGGTAAAATTCTTGGGGAGGGGGGGTGTGAATCAATATTTTAAACTTTGACCCATAAAAACTTTCACCGCACATCCATCTCATGCATTCAATAAGTAAATTGATATAACATGTAAAGCATGTACATCTAAATCATGTAAAAATATAAGCATTCACACACATATGACACTATATATGATTACCAAAAAACCTTCCAATGAGAAGGTAAAAGTGGGGTGGGGATGACATCCACAAATCTTCACTACTATAGCAATAAAGTGTATCTAATAAAGGTTACAATGTTTGATCACGAGACATGATCTACCCTATGAAAGGTCTACCCTATTAAAGGCTTACAAAGACTATTAGGTCTCACACTGTTAAAGGATTTGAACACCCTATTAGAATTGTGCCTTGCTAAAGGACTTTAACTCATAATTAAGTAAGCACCTTTTCAGAAGATTTCAAGATAGCCTGTATGAACTACTCTGTTAAGAGATTTGACCGATTCACCTACTAGAATGATTCAGCAATGATCTTGCGGTTAGCACTTGATTTCTTGATGATAGATCTCCTCTAAACTGATATATTCTCAATCTTTCTTGCTTAGATGTCTCTTTGGTGTATACTCTTCTCTTCCTCTATTCTCCTTTAACTAATTCAGCAATGCAATCTCAGATCATAACTCCTTAGCCACCATGAATGCTTTGTTTTCTCATGCAAACTTCTCTCTTCACTCCTTCATACACCTTTTTTGCACTTTAGAGAGTTAAGGATTTGTCCTCCTTAAGAAGACTTAGGTGACTTAGGGTTAGGTATGAAACAATGGGTGTGATTCATCCATTTTCCCACTTGAACCTTCCCCTTTTTTTATTGGCTACATGTAATGCATTGGGAATCCAAATTGAGATTCATCCTTATCTCCAAAATAACATAATTCATGTTTAATTTGGCTCAAAAATAGTTTACATAGTTGTTTGTGTCATTACAAAAAACTGAGACAAAACTGTCTCACTTGACATCTAAAGTCTCTGATGCTTGACATATACTATCTTCTATACTATGACTTGACATTTGTATTACTTGACATGCTCGACACTCACTGTGGACTCGACATGCTCTATTATATACATGGTTTTCTTGGCATATACCACTTGTTCGACATAAACTAAGTAAATGACATAAGTGTGTAGACACTCATCAAAACCAATCTTAGATCAACATAAAGGTTTAAAAAAATTCAAAAGAACACTGTGCCAATTAACTAAAAGTAAAAACTATGGTTAAAGGAATAAGGTCCATGGTAAAATATTTTCGGGAGAAGATTTAAAAGATTTACATGAAAATTATGAAACAAAGGTTTTCTAAGGGCATTAAGGGCTCACAAAAATTTCCTGCGTATTTTTTTTTAAATCAAACAAATGCAACCCTATTTCTGAAAAAATAGTGCACAAATAATATTAGGATAACACAAAATTAGAGGTTTTATCTAAGGAAAAATAAAATTGAAACACACAATCCCTAATTTCAATAAGTCAACTAGATTTTCACTATAATTTTTTTTTTAAAATTGAATGTGAAAAACCAAGACAATAGGATCGATGACCTCAGACTCATGTGCCTCAATTTTGAGTTTATGAAGATTTGTCTCCATAGATGTGGATAACAGTTTGCAATCCATCATGCCAAATTTGTTCAATATATCACTGGTATACTTCCCTTGGTTTAGGAAAATGTATTCTGCATTTTGACTTACTTATAATCCCAAGAAGTAGTGTAGAAGTACTCAATCTTTCATTTTGAACTCAGATATGAGATCTTGCTTACATTTAACAATAAGATGGTCTTCACCAATTTTTAGAAGATCATCAACATAGAAAACTAGTATTAATATATCTCCCTTTGATTTCTTGAAGTATATGTTAGTATCTTCTTCATTTATTGAGTATCCTAATTTGATAAGGTAGTTATTTATTCTCTCATATCATGCCCTGGGGTCTTATTTAAGACCATAGAGAGCTTTCTTCAATTTTTACATATGTGATCTCTTGTCATGGATAAAAAACCATTTTTGTTGTTCCAGGTAGACTTCTTCATTATTGAATCCATTTAGGAAAGTCATCTTTACATCCATCTAATGTACCTTCCAACTTTTGGATGCAACTATAGCAATTATGGTTTAGACAGATGTGTAATGGGTAGCAGGAGAAAGTGTCTCTTCATAATCAATTCCTTCCTTCAATGAGAATCCTCTGGCCACAAATTTGGCTTTGTGTTTTTCAATACTACCATCAAGGGCACATTTAATTTTAAATAGTAACCTTGAGAAGACAATTGATTTGTCCTTGGGTCTTGGCACAATATCCCAAATTTTATTTTTCAATATAGATTGATATTCCTCAATCATGGCATCTTTCCAAGCTAGGGATTTTAGAGCTTCTTCAATATTGGAAGGTTCTAAATGAGTGAAATCATAAGTTATTAACATAACATGAATGGTTTTTTGTTCTCTTGGTTTCTCTAAGCATTTCATTAGGGGCCACATTGTTATCTTAAAATATTTTTCTTGCCCATAAGGGCCTTTTCTTATTGAGTGGACTTGAGTTATCCTTAGGATTAGGTGTAGTGGGTCCATTATCATTTGTACCATTTTCCCTCTTAATCATAGAACTTTCGTCATTCCTAGGAATGGAATCATCACTTGGTTCTTCTATATCTTTGGAAGTCTTGAATGCAATATGTTCATCAAACTTGACATCTCTACTAATTTTAATTGTCCTCAATCCTAGCACATATACTCTATAGGCTTTGGAAGAATCACTAGAGCCAACTAATGTGACTTTCTTTCCTAAGGGCTCTAGTTTAGTTCTTTTCTCCTTTGGAATATGGATATATATAGGATCATTGAAGATTCATAAGTGACTTCAATTGGGTTTGTTTCCTAAGAAGATCTCTTCTGGTGTTATGTTTTCTAGAATTGAATGAGGGCATCTATTTTGAATGTATACAATAGTATTAGATGCTTTAGCCTAGAATTTTGTATACATATTTTGATCATGCATCAGCCTTATTTTCTTTAATGATAGTTCTATTTTTTCTTTCTACTACTTCATTTTGTTGAAGATTATATGGTACAATATGCTCCCTCTTAATCCCAATAGATATATAGAATTCTTTGAAGTTCTTGGAGATATATCCCCATCCATTATCAAATCTTAAAATTTTGATTTTCTTCCTAGTTTGGTTTTCAACTAAGGCTTTGAATTCTTTAAACTTGGATAAAATCTCATTTGATTCTTTCAATTTGAAGAAATATATCTAGTTTTTCCTAGAATACTCATCCACAATGATGATGTATTATGAAAATCCTCCTAATGAAGATACTAACATGGGTCCACATAGATAAGTATCAATGAGTTCAAGGATTCTCTTATATTTATGTTCACTAGGATGAAAAGGAGTTTTAGGGTTTTCTCCTAATACTCACACTTTACATATTCCTTCATGTTCAGGTTTAAGGTTAGGTATACCTTTTACAAATTTCTCTATAGAAGCTATAGCCCAAAAATTTAGACATCCTATTCTTCTATGCCAAATCTTATTTGTCTTCCCAATTTCATAGTTTAGGGATAGATTTGTGGAATTAAAAAGTTTGTATAGGCTAACTTTTCTAAATCCAATAGAAATTGCATTTTTGCTATTAGAAGTTTTAGGCTAGCATAGGACTCTATTTTCTTGAAAGATAATTTGATACCCATGATCTACTAAGCTAGATATAGAGATAAGATTTCTCTTGATTCCATAAACAAATAGGACATATTTTAAGTGCAAGTTAACTCGGGTACTTAGTTGTACTGAATAGGTCCCAATTCCTTTCATAGGGTAAGTGGAGTTGTCACATAGAGTCACTTCTTCAATTGAATATGCTTCAAGAGTCTCAAATTTATCTCTAAATCCAATTATATACCTAGAGGCTCTACTGTGGACTATCCAAGTATTTTTAATGGTGTTTAACTCACTAGCTAAGGAAATCCAGTATAGTGAATATTTTTCATCCTTACTTTATGCTTCCTTGACTTCAGCCATGTTGACAGATTTTCTTCCTTTTTGGACTACACATGTGAGTATGTCCAAATTTGTCACATTTATAACATTGTACTTTTGACAGATCTCTTCCTTTTGGAATTTCCCTTCTTATTTCTTGATTTTGCATGTAATTCTTGAATCTCTTCCTCCTTGTTAGAGATGATATCTCTTGAGACTAGTTGAGATTCTTCTTGAGTATAGTCATTTTTGAGTTGATCAAATTTGGGTATAGAGGGATGATTGATGCATTGAATAAATTACTCTCATGATATTGGTAGTCCTCCAAGGGCTATTAGAGATAATTTCACATGTTCTACATTGTTCCCAATGGTAGAGAGTCGATATCTTAATTTAGAGATTTTGAAAAGTATGATAAGATTGTATCTCCTTTGTCCATTTTGATGTTTAGGACCTTTTGCTTTAATTTAAGCAATTTTTTGAACTTTTTATCTCAGATGTATCTTGAATAGTTTTGAATAGATAATAGGCAGTTGTTAGTTTTTTTTATTGATGGAAGAATATGATCTTTAACTCTATCAATGATAACTTTCTATCTTTAGCCTTATTATTTTCTTTTCCAAGTTATCAATTTCTACATTGTTCCCAATGGTAGAGAGTTGATCTCTTAATTTAGAGATTTTGAAAAGTATGATGAGATTGTATCTCCTTTGTCCATTTTGATGTTTAGGACCGTTTGTTTTAATTTAAGCAATTTTCTTGAACTTTTTATCTCAGATGTATCCTGAATAGTTTTGAATAGATCATAGGCAATTGCTAGTTTTTTTATTGATGGAAGAATATCATCTTTAACTCTGTCAATGATAACTTTCTATCCTTAGCCTTATTATTCTTTCTTTTCCAAGTTATCAATTTTGATTCATCTTTAGGTAATTCCTTATTTTTCTCTATAAATGATTCCAATTCAAATTCTTGAAGTATAGTTGTGATGCAAATTTTCCATGAAACAAAGTTAGAGGTGCCTTCAAGTCTATCCTGAACTATTATATTATTTACCATGGCTGATATAGTGAATAAAGAAAATTCAATGATCTTGAATTAGTCATATTCAATTTAATGCTTGTTCTACTAGCCAAGCTATGATACCATGTTAAGGAAATTTGGATCAAAGGTAGAAGTCTACCTTATAAATAATTTCCAGATAATGACAAATCAGATTTCTTTAACTTTGATATTTATCACAACGGATGTATAGATTAAATTATTTTTATGAATTCTTGATGCCTTACTTGTCTTTTTCTCTTTCAATGAGTATTACTGATGCTTCCTCAATATTTGCAAGTTAAAATATACATGTGTAGATCACTGGTAGTAACATGTATTGTGTGATGGGTTTCTAACCAATCAAGGCACTCAATATATATAATCATAGGAATGGTTATGGTTCCTATAGAGAAAAGACTCTACATGCCCTTTAGGCTTATAGGATCATGTCTCTATATGAGACAAACTTAATTTCATTAGTTATGATTTAATCACAATGTGTTCCAAATAACCTTAATCATGATCAATTTCTTTATCTCTTACAATACTTGATCTCATAAACTGATGATAACATGATAATGTAACTCATGGTTAATGGAAAATAGTGAGTAACATAATGATCTCCATGATTTAAACAAATAGCATGATCATTGCATTTTGACAGAGACTTAACTAGATTGAATCATTTTGCATAATTAGTTTTGATACTCTATCTTCATAAATAAATAAATGTGTGTGTGTGTGTGTCTATCTCATTTTCTTTCTAAGCAATAACTAGATATTGAATATTCGACAGATGCTACAAATTCAATAGTAGGAAATGAGATTTTCAACTACCAAACATATTTGATTTAAATTTCCCTATGCTATTTTCATCTCATGTTAATTTTAGTGAAAGCAATTTTCAAGATATATCCATTAAAGATGAAATATGTCAGGGTTTACACACAAAAAAAAGTACGGGTACATTCCCAATAGATCTATAGATAGGATGTTGTTGTATAGTAAAAATCTTCTTGATTGGGAGGCACATGTTAATATTTCTCTAGGGATAGTGTGAGGAATCTTGTATTTTAATGAGGAATGTAGGTCCCAAATACTCCATTGTAATATTTAAAGCCTTAAAATAGTCTACATGAAAAAATGTTTAATGTCAAGTTTTTTGAATTTTACATTTATAGTAGCCTGTGGAACCATAGGTTATATGGTACACATGAGTGGTAAAGGGTTATGTTAGTTAATATTATATTAGATATGTATATTTTTGTGGTTATATTATTGTATGTCATTTGTTGGAGGGAAAAAACCTTGGTGGATGTTCCAAAAGTTGAGAAAGTCTTGTCTAAACATGCATATCATTTCTTGGAAGAAAGAAGACTTGTAAAGTTAGTGGAGCAACAAGAAATAAGAGGTATAAATGCAAGATAGTTGGATCAAATGGTGTTGGCTAGTTATGGTGTATTCAATATGATCCATCTCTGTGGCTATCCATAAAAATAAATGTCCACATGTTTGAAGGAAGACTTGAGATTCATGTGCCACCACATCCAGGGCTTGCTTCAAATACTACTTTTACTCTCTCGCCCAAATTTGATTCTTTTTTCATATTATATGAAATTCTTTAAACTAGCTGAAATATTTTTTGTATGATTGTGTTAGAATAAGTTAATTTGAAAATCTCAACCTATCAAAGTCATGAATGTAAAAAAGTTAACTACATCAAATAAAGAATAATTTGCATGAAGTTTCTTTTTGATTTCCATATGCATTGAGTTGATTTATTGATCTAAAAATTACTTTTATTTCTTTCCATGTATGATTAACTCAAGCATTAAACAATGATATTAGAATTTTCTATTTTTAGAAATAAAGAGATAGTTTTTGGATAGTCTTGAACCATACATAATGTTCTCATTTAGTGGGAAAACTATTATAAATAATTGTAAATGCAATTAGACTTTGCATTGATAAAAATATATTTTTGGTAACTATTGTAGAAACTCTAGGTTATTGTTTTTATGTATGTTTATTATTTATTATCATATGAATGTTCTCTCTCCTAACATTTAATGGTATTAGATTGATCATTTTATGAGTTTAAATAGGTTGCATTGTGTTTAGTGGATGAAAAATAGATATGTTTAACAATTAAATAATGATGTGAACTATGTGAGGTAAATTCACTAACAAACTCTTTTCATACATTATACATTAAGTACAAGAGAAAGAGGGGCTCCTATATACAACTCTCAACATAACCCAAATGGATGAAGGGATACCAATTCTAAACCCAAAGTACATCAAGTATGCAAGGATGTCCTCTTTTATACAATGCAAATTTATTTAAGATGCATATAGTGAATCTAAATTGAACTAATTGATGTAAAGACAAGAGTAAGATAGATGTAGGTGATAATTATATGAAATCTGTCCAATTAAATTATGGAAATAGGTCTATGTTAAAAGCATAAAAGAATGGTAAATGAATTAACTTGAAATATATTATGGCTAGGGAAAGATGTCGACATATGTGGGAAAAATAGTTGAAAAATCATTTAAATCATGATTTATGTGGCTAGGGGAATAAATGGGAAGCCATGAATAGAAATTGGTGCCAACTTTGAGTTTTGAGCAAGATTAGAAGAAGAAAGACCTAGATTCAAGCTATTAAATGAAAAAAGTGGTCCTGTTGCATCATACCACACTAGTGATGGCTAAAAGGTCAAACAAAAAAAGTGTACATTTTTAAAGATGGTACAAAAGCTATTAAAAATTATCATCACATGATTATAAGATACATAACTACCTTAGGTGTCTTGTGGATTTGAATACATGTTGTTTTGAATATGTACTTGTCATACACTTTAATAAAGGTTCCATAAATAAACCTACTACTATAATAAAATAAAATTTTAATTCCACAGTGTTTAGGAAGCCACAATCACTTCTAAAACATAATGTTTTCATTGATAGATAATAGACACCAAAATGTTTTGACTAAAATGTCAATTACTAGCAACTACTCCTTACTAGAATAATAAAATAAACCTTGAAAAAATAAACATGTTTCTTATCATTCTCCCCCTTTCCATTAAAGACAAATTCCTTAAACATATTTTTCATTTCAAAACTCTAATAACAAAGTACCAACATTAATATCTAGAATAATAGTAAGTTATAAAGAACCCCTTGTGCAAATGGACCATATTGGCATATTAAGTTAGATGTATGAGTTATAGAGAATCCCTTGTACAAATATACCATCCTAGTGCACTAATTTAGATGAGTAACCTATAAAGAAACCTTTGTACAAAAGCATCATCTTTGTGAACTAAGTTAGATGAAAGAGGGACAACAACCCCAAGCAGTTTCTGAAGAAACTCAAAAGGTTTGTAACTAGATGGAACATATCTCCATAAGTCTATAGAAAAGTGAATCTATCTATCTATCTATATATATATACATTCTAATGCCTTAATTATATATAATATATACATAAATTCAATACTTTCCATAGGTACAAATGTTGTATAGTCAATAGAAACTATAAAATTATATTCCCTCATTCATTGAACTATAGACATTTAGACCATAAAGACTTTTGGATATAGGAGTGCAACACTAAAACAATTTTAAGAATGTTTTTCACGTAATCAAAGAATACATAAATACCTTCAATGTCTTGTAGCTTTGAATACATATTTATCTTCCAATTCATATTAAAGGTTAAGATACAAGTCAGGAAAGACTATTGAAAACTAAAATAAGGTCCTATGCACAAAGCATCTGGACCAACAACATAGAATGGACCCAACCAAATAAGATATAATCATTAAATGCATATGTCATGTAAATAGTGTACCCATCTGGATAAGAGATACTCATTGAGTACATAACCTAGACATAAATATAGAAGCATGATATACTCCAATATATAGAGGGGACCATAAATATGCTAAATATAGCCCAATTTTAGATCCATAATCATAGTAATAACTTTTCTTTCTCAAACATGTAGAAACACACTAGTAGGAAAATCACCTAACTTCTCATCTTTATTTGTACATCCATTAACCAAAATGAGAGCCACATACTAACACATGCTAATAATCCACATTAGAAGTCATCACAAAGCATTATCAAATTAAGAACATAACTAGAGAGAATTGCAAGATTGGATCAACGTAATTTCTAGATCACTGGAGAATGCCACAACCAAGACCAAATTTTTAACCCATCAAAAAAAGTATCACTATACCTTCAAACCATATTCATCAAGAAAATACCTCCAAAAATGTACAAATTACACATAATTAATTTAGCAGCTGTAAAATAGTATTTTTGTATTCACTAGACTACAACCATCTAGATGACATAAACTTCTACATATAGTAGTATCACACTAAAACAATGTTAAACTTCCTTCACATGCTAAAAAAAAAATATAAAGTTACCTTTAGTGTCCTTTGGATCTAAATACATACTTTTCTTTCACTAAGCTAAAGCTTTAGTACAAAACCCTACTCCTCCAAGTAAAGAAGACTTTCATACCACAATATTTGAGCAACCACAAATACCTCTAGAACACAAATTCTAACATCAATGATCCTATAGACAACCAAAAATATATTTCCAATAATATGATCCTCTAATTTTTTGAATCCATGGATGTTTGACCCACAAACCTTCATATTACTATTTGAGGTCTATCCATTCTTTATGAGATGACCTACAAATTTCATTCGATTTTGAGTTAGGATCTTAGTTGAGACTAACCCAAATGACTTATAAATATTGGATGCACTATAAAACCATCCTCATAATTCAATATAAATAACCTTTAGTACTTCAAGAGGGATTTAAGGAACTTGGGCTCAAAACTCATTGTTTACATTAACTTGTAATTAGCTTGTGGTGATCTTTACCTAACATGTGTAGCTAATGGGACCAAATTTAATATATGTATTAGAAGGTATATAGACATTTTTTTTTCAATTAATGAAGTCACATATTTCTAAAGTAATTATTAGTGTTGTATTAACTTCCACTGCAAAGCTAAAAAAATCATTCTAGGCTCTCTATCATCGACTACATCAATTACACGTTGAAGATATACGATGTCCATTATTATTATGAACTCAATGACATAAATAAATTAATTTAAATTTATTTTCAATAAATTACTTATATCAATGTACTGTATTATTGAAGTTTTTCCACAATTGAAATATTTTATAGCACTCTAATGCAAAGATGTAATTTTCCTTCACTAATATAGATAGCACCACAAAATATTTTATGTACATAAATAAAAAATTTATAGGAATAGAATAATCATATAAGTGCAATCATTCAATGAATTATGTAAATGCAATCATAAATTATACACTAATGCATTGGATGAACAAGTTGCATCCAAAAAAGTTAATGAAACACATCTAAATTTATCATAGAACTGAAACTATGGAAAATTATAAAGAAAACAAAAGAAAATTATATTTTAGAACATTTTGTTTAATCAGTTTCTAACATATATTTATATTATATATAAAATATCTTAATTATATACAAATGTGACATTAAAAAATTAATTTTATTATTTAAAAACAACAATAACAATATTATAAATATAGAGATGTCTTAACAACCACAACAAAGAAATTCGATTTCTTATATTTGATACCTTATCCAATAATCTCTTATGAATTTGTTAACAATTATACATATTAAATTAGAAAAGCATTTTTAAACACTTCAAATTTCTTAAATTAGTGTGACTATAAAATTATTATAATCTAGTGAAAATATTTTAAAATGATACGAGATGGTTATAAACATGTAACCATATAGATATAGTCTTTTATTCTCTAACCAAACAAGTGTCATTTAGTGGATAGTATTTGTAGATTACAATTATAATATTTAATATTGAAATTTTGATTATAAAAATAGTGTAAAAATAGAATTAAATATAAAATTATAGTACATAAATGATAGAATAATAAAGTGGTAATGTCAAAATGTAATATAAATATAAAGAATAATATTTAATTAATATGTAGCTTATGCATAAATAATAAAAAGTAAAAGGTAATAATTAATTTGTTAATATATATATATATATATAAAAGAAATAATTTTATAATAATGTATCAAAATAATATTAATAGGAAATGTATTTATTTAATTATTAGTAAAATTAAAATAGTGTAAAAAAATAAAATAACTTTAATATTTTTTCATAACATATCATGCAAACTTAAATGAGGCAGTAGATCCAAAGAAAGTGGTTTAAAAGTTGGTGAAATCTATTTATAAGACATCAAATTTATTAACCAATCAATGTGAAGAAAAACATTTTTTTTTTCACTTTGTTATTTAAATATTTTGCACATTACTTTAGAAAATTATTTAAGAACTCAAAATAATAAAAATTCTCCATTCTTATTCATTTAAATGAATTTGGTTAATAATTAGTTAAAGCAAACTGATGATGCAGGGAGGTCGGAGAGTCATAACTTTTGACTCAGATCTGGATTTTCTTAGGTTTTTCATTTTTTTTTCAAAATCCATAATTAAGGTGGATTCCAACTAGGTCAACTTTGTTGGGGCCATTTTGATTTTCGAGAGCTAGAAATTCCATCTTGACCTCTGAATTTTAGTTTTAAAATATCTTAGGTGTTTTTAAAAAATATTTATGCTTTGTAATAACTTTGAAATTTCTTTCTAAATTTTGGAGATTAGTTGGCAATTCACCTTTATGGTTCAAAGGGTAGATATAGGAAACTTCAAAATTACTTTCAGAGGTCTCTTAGAAGCTACCAAAAATGGCCTATTTTTCCAGTTGTTGAAATTTGCTAAATTTGGAAATTTCCTATTTTCTCTTTTTGGAGTCTATTGTTATTTAATGGAGTTCGAGATCCATGTAGAAGGAGTTCTTCAGTAATGAACATTTCAAAGTTTGAATGTACATTGGGTTTTGTTATGAATTTATTAAGTTTGCTATGAGTTGAGATCGGTGTGCTACATCATTTAGTATCAGAGCCACAAGATGGCCAGAAGAGGAAGAGGAAGAGGAAACATTGCCCAATTTCAAAGAATCATACTAGACTTGTAAAGGCAAATTGAGGAGCTTATTGAAAGAGTTGATAATCAAAGAACACAGAATGATAATGCATTGGAGGAAGAAACAAACAAAGGAAGTAGTGATCAAATGGAGGGAAATGTAGAAGATGAAGCTAAGGAGTTAGCATGAATGAGCTTTGAAGACAGAGTCCTAAGGGCTTTAGAAGGAAAGAATGATGGTATCAAAATTGATGTCTTTGACTATGCTAGTAGTCTTAAAGTAGAAGAATTAATAGATTGGCTAAATGAGATGAGTAAATTTTTTGACTGGAAGCCTATGACAGAGGAAAATAACATGAAGTTTTCATGCACAAAATTAAAAGGTCATGCCATAATTTGGTGGGATCATCTCCAAAAGGAGTGGGTGAAGAAAATAAAGACAAGATCAAGACATGGAGTAAGATGGAAAAAAAATTGAGGGAAAAATTCTTTCCTATAGATTATTCTCAAACTCTCTTTCATAGGTTCCAAAATCTAAAGAAAAACTTATCTTCTATGCAAGAATACACAAATGAATTATATAAGCTATCCATGCATATAGAACATCAAGAAGATGATGAGCAAATGGCAGCTAGGTATATAAATGGTTTAAAATTCACCATCCAAGATGAGTTGAGTATGCACCATGTCAATAGTATGGAAGAGGCCTATCAGTTGGCTCCAAAGGCTAAAGACAAACAAAATAGACAATATAACTAGAGGAATAGAGGAGGATGAAGAGGCACATCAAACCCTTTTCGAGGAAGTTCCAACTATGGTCGAGGAGACTCATCCTTGGTATTCAACAAAGCAATAGAAACCCAACAAGAACATCAAAACCCAAAAAGAGGAAAGGGTTTTCAAAGAGGCTAAGGGGTAAAAACAAAAACCTGTGTCACCCTTTTACAAAGGAAAAGGCTAACAAAAGTGTAGTTGTTCATATTCAATGACATAAAACTGGTATTATTATTTATAATTTTAAAATGAAGTAAACTAATGAAATGTGTAGAAATGGATGAATTTTAGGATTATAATTTTTAATAATTATTTGGAATAAAAAATTATATATTTTCTTATTTTTTAAAGATAAATTTTAGTTACTGAAAAATGCTGGAAATTAGGGGTCTAGTTCCCACCACAAAACTATATGGAAATAAACTTATTTTCCTTTGATCTTAGATTATGTTATCAATAATATACGTAGCTAGAAAATTCAAAAATAAAAATGGGCTTTAAAACTAAATTTTCTCTTTTATAACAATTCAAATTTCAACTTATTCAAATCAATAGTTTTCATCTCCCACCACATTTTTCAAAATAAATCTATTCCAACCAAAAGAAAAATTATAGATTCTAGAAGAGGACTCTCTCCTCCAAAATGCAATATAGGTTTAAATTTTTTTGGATATTATTTAATATTTTTTTCTTTCTCAAAATTGACATCTTCTTGAGTGTTAAAATATGTACTTGTAGAATTTTTTAATTATAATATACTTTATCTAATTAAAACACTATGAACTCTAGATGAGAATATTCTTGACTTTGAGCTCTATAAAATGTTGTTTATATCTTGTTAAAAATATATCATAATAGATAGTAAGAGTTATTGAAATGTAAGTCTTATGAAATAATTATATTTTTTTGGTAATTGGATACTAACTAGTACAAAAAATACATTTAATAAACATTTCCAATTGGGAAAGTGTGAGACCATATATAACTTAGCTAGAATAATTTTATGAAGATCATATGTTTGAAAAAAAATTAGATAGAAGTACTTAAATTTAGTCATTCTGATAAGTCAGCTTGAAAGGTGACATAGGTTTGTACTTTTCCCCTGAGGCTATGGTAGCAAAAGAGGATGGGAAAATCAAAGAAGACCTTTTGTTTGCTTCAAATGTGGAGAGGAAGGATATAGGATTTCGAATGCTCAAACTATAACATGCTAGAAAGAATGCAAGGAGGATAAACCAATTCAATGATCATCCCAGAGAAGGATGAAACTCTTACAAATAACACTGAGAATTCATGGTTGTAAACTAACATCTTCAGAACTAGGTGCACCTCAGGTGGAAAGGTATGTCAAGTTATTATTGATGGGGCTAGTTGTGAGAATATGGTGTCTAGAGAAATGGTAGAGAAATTAGGTTTACAATGTGAAAAACACCCTCATCCCTATCGTACTACATGGTTTAAGAAAGGAAATGAAATCACTATTGATAAAAGATTTTTAGTAAGGTTTACCATAGGAAATTTTTATAAGGATGAGATATGGTGTGATGTTATCCCTATGGATGCTTGTCATATATTATTGGGGAGACCATGGCAGTATGATAGGAAGGTCACACATGATGGCGAGAAGAATACATACACATTCTGGAAGGATGGCTTAAAAGTGGTTCTATTACCACTTAAGGATGAAAGGAAGAGTGAGGCCATGTTGTCTACAAAATAAGTTGTCAATGAGATGAAGGTGATAGGGTGTTGTTACGCTCTAGTAGTGAAGAGAAAAGAAGACTAGGAGTACCCAATACCACCTAATGCAATGAAGGTATTAGAGGATTTTTCTAATGTTGTGCCTGATGAATTACTAGATGGTCTACCATCAAAGAGGGATATCCAATAGCACATTGATCATATCCCTACAACCACCCTACCTAATAAAGCAGCCTATCGAATGAATCCAACCCAACATGTAGAGCTAAATAAATAGGTCACACAACTCCTATAGAAGGGTTTGGTTAGAGAAAGCACGAGTCTATGCATAGTACTAGTGTTGCTGACTCCAAAAAAAAAATGGTACATGGAGGATGTGCACTGATAGTAGAGAAATTAATAAGATTAAAATTAAGTACCAATTTCCTATTCCTTGTATCGAGGAAATGATGGATGAATTGGTAGGTGCCAAGTATTTTAGCAAGATTGATCTTCGAAGTGGTTATCATCAGATTTGTATTCGAGAAGGGGATGAATGGAAGACAACTTTAAAAACAAAGGATAGTTGTACGAATGGATGGTTATGCCCTTTAGACTTTCTAATGTACCAAGCACATTCATGTGATTAATGAATGTTGTATTGTGACCTTATATTGGTAAGTTTGTGGTTGTTTATTTTGATGAAATCTTGATTTATAGCAAGAAAAAAGAAGAAAATTTACAACACTTGAAAGTTACCTTGGCTATACTAAGAGCAAAGGGACTCTATGAAAACTTAAAGAAGTGCAAATTCATGCAAACTAGCTTAACCTTTTTAGGATTTGTCATTTCTGGAGATGGTATTCAAATGGACCCAGAGAAGATCAGAGCAATTCTTGAATGGCCTATTCCTACAAACATAATAGTGGTAAGGAGTTTCCATGGGTTAGCCCCTTTCTATTGAAAGTTTATCAAGAATTTTAGTAGCATTGTAGCACCTATAACAAATTGCACAAAGGGAAGAGATTTTGCCTAGATAGCAGATGCAGAAGAAACTTTCAAGTTTTTGAAGGAGAAGGTAACTACAACTCCTATACTTGCACTTTTGATATTTGACAAAGTTTTTGAAGTAGAATGTGATGCCTCCCACATTGGAATAGGTATTTTTCTTAGCCAAGAAGGTAAACCTGTAGCTTTTTTTAGTAAAAAACTCAATAATACAAGGAAAAATTACTCCACCTATGATCTAGAATTCTATGCCATTGTTCAAGCATTACACAATTGGAGACACTACTTGGTGCCACAAGAGTTTGTGCTATTTACTGATCACCTTGCTGTGAAATACATCAACACCCAAAAAAAGTTGAATACATGAAATGGAAAGTGTGTCTCTTTCTTATAGGGATAAACCATTTTTTTGAACCATATGTCTGGGAAATAGAATCAGGTTGCTGATACCTTGAGCAGGCATACTTCTCTATTAACTTCAATGGAAATTGAAGTCATTAGATTTGATATTGTTAAAACATTATATGCTATTGATGATGATTTTTGAGAAATTGTGGAACAACAAAATGATTCAAGCATTGGTAGGATGGCTTAGATCAAAGGAGATTATTTTTTGCAGGATGGTTACCTATTCAAGGGAAGACAACTATGCATACTAGCTGGCTCTATCTGATAAAATATTATTTGAGAATTCCATAGTGGAGAAATGGTTGGACACTTCAAAAAGGACAAAATAGTACACCTAGTGGCTGATAAGTTTTATTGGCCAAAGTTCAAAAGAGACATTACTAAGTATGTAGCAAGGTGCAAAATCTATCAAATGGCTAAGGGGCATTCATAGAATATAGGTTTAGACATGCCATTTCCAGTTCCCATTGAACCATGGACTAACTTGAGTATGGATTTTGTATTGGGTCTTCCACAGACTCAGTGAGGTAATGACTCTATTTTTGTCATTATTGATCAGTTTTCCAAAATGGTTCACTTTATTGCCTATAAAAAGACTAATGAGGCCACTAGGATCACCAAATTGTTCTTCTCAAAAGTTGTTCACTTACATGGTCTAATCAAAACCATTACTTCTGACCATGATACCAAGTTTTTGAGTCATTTTTGGAGGATTTTATGGAAGAAATCAGTGACCAAGTTACTGTTTAGTAGTGCCCACCACCCTCAAATATATGGACAAATAGAGGTAGTCAATCGGAGTTTGGGGAATCTGTGAGTTGGTGTGAAGCCCAAACAGTGGGATTTGGTATTACCCCAAGTAGAATTTGCTTATAATAGTTTTGTTAATAGGTCAATAGGGAAATCTCCTTTCCAAATTGTTTATTGCTGAAATCCTTTAGGTGTTCTAGATCTCATGCCTCTACCATTCGGTGATAGGATTAGTGATGATGGAGTGGCCTTTGTTGAACAACTTCAACAACTCCAACAAGATGTTTAACACAAGTTACAACTCAACAATGATAGCTACAAGATTCTTGTAAATGCTACTAGAAGACATCAAACATTTAATGAAGGTGACTTGGTCATGGTTTACTTATGCTGCGAGCAGTTTCCTACCGGCACATATCACAAACAAAAATACAAAAAAATTGGGCCTTGCAAAATCCTTAAGAAAATTAATGAAAATTCTTATGAAGTTAGCTTGCTTGACAATCTAGACATCTCTCTTATGCTTAATGTTGTTGATTTGCATGAATTTTATGGAAGCGTTCTAGAGGTAGCTGATGGACAGGAAGTTGAGTGGCCCAAATTCTTGACAAACAATCTACTTCCACAAGGCACAATCAATACAACCACTATTTAGTACAGTGGGATGGCTTACCAGACACTAAAAACACATGGCTATCTGAGTGGGTAGTGCTACAGTTAGATCCTTCCAAGTTGCACCACTTCACCAACAATCACTTTCAAGAGAAATGTTTCTATCAAGAAGGGGAGAATGATGTAGGGGGTTCAGAGAGTTGTATCTTTTGACTCGGATCTGGTTTATCTTAGATTCTTTTGGGTTTTTTTTTCAAAATCCATAGTTGAGGTGGATTCCAACTAGGCCAGCTCTATTGGGGCCAATTCAATTTATTTTTTGAGAGTCATAAATTCTATCTTGACCTTTGAATTTTAGTTTCAAAATATATTAGGTGTTTTTTTTTTAAATTTGCTTTGTAATAACTTCAAAATTTCTTTCTAAATTTTGGAGATTAGTTAGCAATTCACCTTTATGGTTTAAAGGGTAGATATAGGAAACTTTGAAATTGGTTTCAGAGGTTTTTTAGAAGTTACCAAAAATGGCATATTTTTGTAGTTGTTGAAATCTACCAAATTTGGAAATTTCTTGTTTTCTCTTTTTGGAATTTGTTGTTATTTAATTGAGTTCGAGATCCATGTAGAAAGAGTTTTTTGGTAATAAAAAATTTAGAGTTTGAATCTATATTAGGTTTTGCTATGAATTTATTAAGTTTTCTTTGAGTTGACATCACTGTGCTACATCAACAGATTACAATAGTATATACCTATTGAATTATAAAATTATTTTTCATTAATAAAAAGCCCAAGCTAAGATTAATTAAATTTATAAAACCTTTGTTATGAATAGACAAAAGGTTACATATTTATGATATTTTTATCATAATTGTAAAACCGACAGTTGGTCAAAGTGTATACAAAATCTCGCACTAGTACATTTAACCCTAAATTTTGAACATAAAATATAAATTGCTTGGTTGGTCATCATTATAAAGGAAACTTTTGTTTTTTTAAATACATGCCCATATTAGTCACAATTGCAAGCAATGCTTTATATTTTGTGTTGGTCTCAATTGTGACCAACATGAGAACATAAAGATTAGAAAAAAGTGGCAAATGTCTATTGAGCATTTACACTTGAGCATTTGATTTGAGCATTTTGAGCATTTCTTTGTGTCTACTGCATCATTCATAGATTTCATTTCTAGCATTTCATTGGAGCATTTGGAAGCCTTGTGAGCATCTACTATAGCCCTAAACTCGAACTATCAGCCGTCATTCGAACATACATTGCAACATTTCATTGCATCTACGACACAAACTCTCCTATCTTTGCACTACAACTAGTTGTAGCACTCCCACTATTAAAGGTATTCAATCATTGGGGAAGCCCTAATTTGATACTTGCTAACATATAAATGAAATTTGTACTTGAACAAAACAAAATTACCTTTATTTAAGCAAAATCTAAACCCTCATTTGACAATTTGAGAAAGAGTTTTGACCAAATGTTTATGACCCTTATTTAAAGCCTCATTTTGAAAGAGTGAGTGAGTTATTGATGGATAGATTAGAATATTTGAATAACAGAAGATAATGCTATGCCATTATTGATGAGATGGTTACAATCTTAATGTATAAAATCTTAGTCGCCTCAAAGTTACGATTTCAATATTTCATGGCATCTAAGCTCACCTTACATGTTGCATTCATAAATTATAGTTCTTGGATTCTTGAAGTGATGGGGCAACAAAAAAAGTGTTATTTATATATATAATGCCAATTTCTTTCTAGTCAAGGGCAAGCTATTTTCATTTTATCATTCTAAATGACAAGATGCTTCATCGGTTTCAACTCTTGCAAATCTAGTTGCTATTAGAACAACATATTTTTAAAATACAATATATCATCATATTGGAAATGGAACCTCTAGCTAAATGAGTACATGGTTTTAGTTTTGAATATTTTGGAGAACTCTAGCTAAGGGTTTCCTCTTGCCACACATTCATATAAATGTAATAAGTAATTCATGAATGTTGTAATATTCTAATTTTTTATGAGCTTTGTAATGGTTATTTTACTATTACATGTAAATTTTAAAATAGTCTAGGATTACTACTTAAGAATGTTTAGTTATGTGATACTAGTGATTGTGGTGTATGCTTGTGCACAATCCAAATTCTTTTGTGATTTCAATATGTTTTCTATCATGATATGTTGTGATCCTATAACCCAAGGATGTACATGTACAATAAAACTATCCTCTCTCGTTATTCAACATCTAGGCTTGTAGTTGAGTAGCACCTAGAAGATGTTCATACCTTCTTTTTTGGTGTTGGGATAATAATGTTTATGTGATTTCCAAGTATCATAGGCCTTATATGTTGTGTGATCTATTGTAATTATATGTCATGTATTTCCATATTCTATTGTTTTGTATTCTACATATTTCAATGACTATTATATCTCTCATCATTTCAGTGTGCATGTAGGTCTATGACCTTTGTATTGATATTGAGGAACATTGAGGGGGGAGGGGTGAATTAGTGCTCAAATCAATGAAAATTAAAGTATTGAAACAAAATAAAAGAATCCACAACACTATAGCATAATGGTTTTTATCATGGAAACCCTGTTAGGGGAAAAGCCATGATGGGGATGAAATCTACAAATGAATACTCTTAGAAGTACTAGCCTTGTCAAAGATTTAAGTACAAAAGGGGTAATGTCATGCATTCAACCACACCACCTAAATCTCACTAATCAAATATAAAAGGGAGAATTATTGCCTTTACAAAATATATGGACTACAAACCATAAGTGATGACCTAGAGTGCTACATCTACGAATGTACTAGTGTTTCTAATTGGGTGCTCAAATTGATTTTTCACACTTCAAACCTTATCCCTCCTTTTTAGTCAATTGAACCTCTAACAACATAACTTATAGATACATAGAAATCATAACTTATAGATACATAGAAATCATAACATTGGTCATTTTTTCAAAACACCTAAACAACTTGATCTTATATACTAATAATAAAATTAAGATAACCACTAGGTTGGCCTTAAGAGCATATTAAGTAGTGCATGAGGAATTAACCAAATCCCTTAGCAAAACATAACATGAACCTCATAACTTGCTCAAATGAAAACATTAAATGCTACGATGTTGGAATAAGATAGATTATACTCTGTCATGGTCCACCTATGTTTGCACAATAAGATTCAATACTAGGTGTCCACACTGAAATATTTCCTTAACATAGTCAATAGCTTTATCTTTGACATACTTAGCCATTTTTTTATTCAATCCTTCAGTATGATCAAGATATATATAGCTAACATATGTAATGCATATAGTTGCCATCAATTACAATATATTAGTCCTTAAGAGTAGCATCACTTAACAACACTTTATGATTATCTCCTAGCATGGAGGGAGTGGATTGTTTGGTTCTATGTGGTTGGGTGGTGTGTCAACTATTTCTTGGGTTCAATGGATAGTATATTGAATGTGCACATATGTTTCTTCTTTCAATTGTGCTTCATACTTTTTTATGATTGATGAAAACTTATAATTCAGAGACATTTGAGTCCTATGCTAGGCATTGTAATCATGTATATTTAACCTTTATACATACTAGATGGATAGATTTTTGTTCTTGGGCATTGGAGTCCAACACAATTGTTGCTATTTGATCAAGCTTCTTTTTGTTGGTTACGGTAAATGCATATAGGAGCCTTAATTTGGGGTTAAAATAAATTTAGAGCATTATAGAGACTTCTTAGGTGGTGTTTGAAATCTGTCACATTGTTTTCCTATCTTTTAGTGGAAAAATATGTCATTTTTGGACATTTTAGGGACCATTTGTGACCTTCTAGAGTGTCTTCTAAATTGTACTAAGTGTGATTTGGTCATGTTCTAAAGTGGTACTAGTAGGTTTGAGGTCTATTTTTTATGTTTGGTCATTAAAATTGTGACAAACCTTCATCGTAGTCTTGAGAAATAGTGGCAATGTTGTTTGTCATAATTTTTTCATTAAAGTTTTGACAAAGAGCTAGACGTTGCAATTTTGATTAAAGCCATGTCAGAATCACTTGATGCTAAAAGTGATAATGAGTTTAAACATGTGTTGGAATTATGACAAAGGTATCCATCAAAGCATCAGAAAAGGATGCTAACCTATGATGAAAGAGATTGTTGCCGCTCTAGCATCCTTGTTGGATGCTTTAATGAGTGTTCATTGGAAGTGCAACGAATAATACATCACATTTCTGAAAAGAACTATATATATGTTTAAATATATATAAAAAACCAATTAAGTACATTCAAATGGCCTTCACTATATTACAAACTATCCATTCCCATCCCTACAAAATAGTGAAAGTTTCACTATTTTACAACGCACCTATTTACCTTTCTGTGAAGTAGTGAAAAATTTCTTCCACTATTTCACAAGAAGGTAAATAGGTGAGTTAAAAAATAGAAAAAAAAATTCTATTTTGCAAGGATGGGAATGGGTAGTTTGCTAAGAAACAAAATTTTAAAATAATTTGACTGTTTACATTGTTCTTTTCATCTTTGATTGGGGGAAGACTGCTCTGATGATACCTTCTTGTTTAAACAATCATTTGAATCCATTTTTGAAGCATAAACATATGGTTTTGGTTCTTATATTCTGATTGTTCATTCACAATGTTGTAGATGATTAATCTATATTAGTTTGGTAGTCAAAATGAGGGTTTAGGGCTCATTCCTATTTATGTTGTCATTGTTTCTTGAGGAATGAGTCTCTAACATTATAATATAACCTAAAATATTGCCAAGAATTTAGGGATGAAGTTGGAGTTGGCAATGACCAAGTTTGGAGGAAAGATTACATGTTGCAGATGCATGCCCATAAATGCTAAGGTAATAAACTTTGAGATTTTTCTTGAGAAGGGAAAGGTTATGTTAGAATGTGTTTGCATTTGGTGAGTACAAGATGAAATAACTCATGTTTGATTCTAGAAGTGTTGGGAAGGCATAGTTTGAGGAAGACCTAGTTATGAGGGCCTAAATAGGAGGGTTTGCAAGTTGAGACATGAACTGAGAGTGGCTGACCAAAATAATACCAAAATCCATGGTTTGGGAGAAAAACTAGTTACAAATATCAAATTTGAATGCTTTTATTATCATATTTGTGAATCTGCAAAGTAGAGTTCACATAAAGCAACAAAATTAAAGCTTAAGAAATTAAAAATTGCATATATATCTAGAAGTTACAATCTTTATAAATAATGTAAAGAAATGAAGTAAATTGGTTGACTCTCTTGTCTTGCTAAACAGACTAACTACTTCTCTTTTTACAAAAATAATTTGACAACTATGAATTAGGGCCAAAAAAATGTATGGAATATTGTCGAAAGTTTATAGTTGTCAACTTGTTGTAATGGTAAGAAGATACTAATTAAACTCTACTAGGACCTCACGAGGCTCACTAATAAGCCTTCTTAGGGTTTACTCCAAGACCCCAACACTAGGATAATTCTTTACTTAACCCTCCTATTCTTTCCAAGGATATCTCTACCAATTTCCTACTTCAATATTTCACTTTAACAAGATGCAAGACTCAAAGCATCAAGATTCATTCAACTTAGCAAGGACTTCAATTGTGTTGTAGTAGGATGGAAGGATCCTATACAAGTCTATTTGATTAGGTTCAAAGTGTTCTTTCTCACAAAATCTCATGGTTTCTTGCCGATCTCCTCAAACCCTTATTTTAGGGCTAGTAGCCTTTTGCCCTAATTAGGGCTCCAAATTTTCCATTTTGAAAATATTTCAAAAAAAACTTAAGAAGATACCAATTAAATTATGGTTTTAGAGAGCTTGAATATTTTCAAGGTTTTAGTTCTTCAACCCCTCCGTACAACTCATTCCTATAAAATAGCCTACTTACAAGGGTTTTAAGACTTTACTTGTTGATGAGCTTTACAAAGATTCAAAAGGAACAAAAAAAGATTCAAATAATTCTTAGTTCTTGGAAACTATACCTTTAGAATTTTCTATATATACTCCAATCCTTGATTGGCACAAACCAATCAAACTACTCCTCTATCCAAACCCTATAACCACCAAGTCACCTTGTCGGGTATGCCTGAATCCACCTAGGGATTGATTCCAAAAATAGAAGACCATTTCATATTGACCCCAAGTTATTTATAGTTCCCCAATAGATTCCTAAAGGTCGTTGTGTTCCAACAATCAAAAATCAAATTAGAGCAATTTCTATGATAACTACTCTACCTAGGCTAGTCAACTAGTTAAGAAGAAAAAAATTATTTACAACTACCAAAACATAAAATGGGAACTTAATTAATGCACTAATAAATTACTTGGAATGATTCATAAAACCATGCAATCAAACCACTCATTGCAATCCATTAGAATATAGAGTTCTAAGTTGCAAAATCATTGTGATAGTTTTTTAATGTAACAATTTACTTCATTAGTCAATATTTCATACACTAGGAACTTCGACCCCTTAAAATGATTTAAAATGAGCTTATATAACTCTTTTGTCCATGTACCAACTTTCTTCATTGATCCCCAACCATTTCTTGGTGACTTTCTAATATTGCTATCAAAGTTGTCATTGACAATTTTTGTAATTTTTTCACTTTGATGACTTGGAAAGGCATGATCACTCCTAAAGGGTCGATTTTGGTTTCAATAAAATATCTAACTATTTTGAAACCTCTCCTACTCATTTTTTAGTGAAACATAAGATTTGACCCATTGTGACAAACCTAAGAAACTATTGCAATAACATGCCAACTTTGACAACCACTCATCGATCTTTTTTAGTCGATTTCTCATCACACTTAAATTTTAGATCATGATTGTTATCAATATAGAAGAAATTAAATTTAAGATCATTATGTATGATCTGAAACATTTATGATGAATAAAATTTTACAATGTTCAAAAGTTTAACAATAGACATCATTGATTGTGAAAAATACATGTTCAACTTTTCTAGCCCTAGATTGGTCTTCATGGTGATAATCCTTGTCATCATCATGAGCTTCCCAAGAAGTACAAACATATTTTATGGCTACCATGATGACATTAGTTGCACTAGTAGCTTCTTAAGCATTCACACTAGGCCTCCATGGTATAAGAGACTCCACCTTTGCACTAGCAACTTCTTAGGCAATAACACCATGCCTTTGTGGTATAAGAGACTCCACCTCTACTTTTTTTAGGACGTAATATAGTGGCATTAAGAATAGTAATTACTTTTTATGAGTTTTCTTCCTATTTGAGGATTTCTATAGAATCAAACTTTCTTTTTCATTTTGTGTGTGATAATGCAAGAATGTTTATTTATGCATTTTGAGTTGTTTTCAATTTTAACCCTTGGTTGGATAGCATGGAATTTGACATACATTATTGACTAAAAAAAATGCATGCATTTAAACTCATTTCTTTACACTTGAAAGTCCAAATTTTTATACTATAGATCCTAAGCCTTGGTTTCAGAAGTCATGTGCTACATCTTTCTCCATCTAATTTCAAGTAAAAATTTTATCTATATTTCCTTATTGAGATGGTTGAAAACACAACATAGATTGTGCATTAGTACATAGGTATTACAAAATTGCTAAGAAAAAATGTTTAATAAAAAGGATTTTGATTCCTGGTCTCAGAGTTCCTTTATACCCATTTCCAATTGATACATAGCCTTCAACTATGAGTTTGACTTGCTCTATTAACTAGAATAAGGAGGTGGGTTTGAAGAAAAATGCAACTGAGATGAACAAGAAACTAAAGCCCAATCCTCTGACTAATTTGCCAATTTTTATTCCTGTATGTTCATAAGAAGGGGCAGGGAATTACACATTTCATAGTTTCTAAATGAGTTGGATGAATTACCAACTTCTTTCCCTAAGCCTTTTTACTAGTTTGCCATTGAAATTTTATCAAAGATCATCCTTAAAGAGAAAATATTTATTGAAAGTGTCAATAGAATTAAATAAAAAAATTCAAATATAATCTATTTATTAATCCTAACTCTTTTTTCCATCTCTCTTTTAAGAAGCTTTATAAACTATCCCATTTTTAAGCACTCCAATTTTACTACTAAAACATACAAGATTAAATTATCACATAGCACTCATCCTCATTGTCTCTTTGGTTGAGGGATGTACATTTCTAATATATTCCATGCCACAATACCTTAGGACAGGTACTGCATTAGTAGTTGTCATTTGTGAAACACAAATATATATCCCTCAAAACTTAGACTAAGAAGAAACCATTGGCCTAACACAAAAATAGATTAGATGTAACTCTAAAAAACCAACCTACATTGATACAATCTCATTAGAATAGTTCCACCAACACAATTAGAAGTCACTTGAAGTCACTTTAAAAATGAACAATGATACAAGTTGAGAATCAGCACAGAGGAGAAATAATAGAAGAGAAACCCAAAAATGGGTTGTACAAAACACAGTTCCAATCGATTAATTTATATACAAATATACATTAAATGTTATGTTGACTATAGCATTGAGTTAGTTCTATTTATGATTAGTAGTTGAGATGATGGTGATTGAAATTGGTCTATTGGATGGTTGCATGTGTTTCATCTTCCACTAGATGGTTGGTCATGATAAATAATTTATTTTATTCACACTCCTCGATAAATTAATTATTAGATTCTTTTAGAAATCCCCCCATAATATATAAAAGATAGGTCCTAACCCAAAGCCTTGTTAGATACCCATTTACAATCACTTATCAAATATCATCATTTATATTGTTTCCCACAAATCATAATCACTTGAGGTTTTTATGAATTACCCATAATTGATGCTTTGAATGGTTTCAAGCTCACCACAAACATCACACAAGTGGTTTCAAGATCACCATGAACTTCACACTAAATTAGTTTTGGCTCATCACAAACCTCAATCACATTCATTTTTAAAATCAACATAAACTTCAAGCACTCAGGTGGTTTTGGATTGCCAAAAATCAAAAGCATATTGTGCACAAACCATCATTGTGGAGAAACCATCATCACTTTGGGATTTTCTCCTTGTACCTACATCAAACTAACTATAGGAATCCTTTTTAGATACATAGTTCATCAATATGGAAAACAATTGTTTTTGGGGTGTTGAGCACAACCTTATAATAGCTCAAATACAATATATTTCTCTAAATCAATTGTCATCACTTTGTTAAGGGTTATCACAATACCACTTTTCACATTGACACAACCTTTAAAATTAGATAGACACATTCTCTTGCTACCAACCCATACCCTTTGCATCTCAAATCAGAACACACTTTGTCAAATAAACCTTTGCACATTGGCAACAATCTCTAGCACATCATCTCATTTTCTAACAAATGCTAACTGCTATAGAGATAATTTAATATGCATTCAATTTATTGGAAAACACTATATACTTCATCTAGCACCTAAATTAAAAATAGGATTATTAACAACTAATACTTAGCCCATAAACTGAAGATTTTTAGAAATATATATTAAGATCCCCTTTCTTGTTTAACAACTATTACAACTCTCATTTATCATTGATTGTGAACATCTTTTTCATATATTAGAACCACTCTTCTCATAGGAGTTATGCATGCACTCTCTCACTAATAAAAAAGCCAAGCTGAAGAAATATATAAAAGCATGTGCAACACTTTTCAAAGATTACTAGACATGTTAGACAGCTTTGAGATTCAAGCAAGAATGCAGAAACAAAAGACAAACCCTATGAACGAAGTTTTTAACAAAAGTAAGAAAAGTTCCAAGCCCTAAACAACAATTTATGTTAACAAACCCCAAAATCAAACACAACTGAAGCACTCAAACCCACTGCAAGATGGAAACAAAGTTCACCAAGCCCTACCACATGTGGCTCTCTACCTTCCCAAGTGGAACCCACTCTCCTAGGGTCTTTGTCTTCTCCTAAGACGCTTGGAAAACTTAGATCATAATCTGGCTTTAGGGACACATGCCCTCAACTAGGCCAAATATGGAAAATTAGGCAAAATGCTTTCAAGACTTCAAACAAAGGCTATATGTAGGTAACCAGAATTGAAACATAAAATGTTCAAGTCATTAAAAAAATTTCAATGCTTAAAATTTCTTGGTATATCCATCTTGTTTTGATTGGTGTGTACTTGCAAAATTAAGATTTTTAATGAGAAAACTAGAATATTTATGTTGAAAAAAATACCAGATTTGAAGAATGCGAGTTATTTTGTTTCTTTTGGGGATCATATTGATAATATAACATATGTTTTGACTTTATGGTTCTCATTTTTGTGTTAATGCTCTATAGATAAAGGTGAAGCATCCTATAAGAAAAAATCTTGCCATTGCAAAGAAGTTGCCAACAAAAATTCTAGTAGTGAGGATTCTTTTGAGGAGGAGGTTAGTCATTTTTTTGTGGATAATTATTTGTTAAACATAATCATGTTTTAGTGGAATCACAAACTTATGGAATTTTGATCTTCAATAGTGAACAAATGGTTGATTGAAATGACTTATTTCAAATTGAAAATCAAACAAAAAAATTGGTTCTCTCTAAATGATGAAGACATTCGTTGTATTTTTCTAGCATAACATTAATAGATATTTGTTTTTTATCTTTAAATATTGCTATACTATCATGACATTTTTCATTTTATCAAAAAAATTTGTAGTTTTTGAAAGAGAGATAAGAAATTTGTGTTTAATATTATTCAAAGTGCATTACAGGAAACACATAAAAAACCAAGTGCTTTGGGAAAGAATAACTCAGTTGTAGTGAAGAATGGGTCAGTTCCAGCTTTAAAAAATGGTAAAGAAGAATGCAGTGAGGACGAGTCTTCTGATGAGGTACTCCATGGTTCAGCCAAGTCTTCAGTACATATTAAAGCAACTAAATTTCATTAAAAAAAAATTGATAGGTGATTTGTTTAAATATTGCCCATCAAAAATTACTTAGTACATCTCATCTTTTTTCTGCACAAGAGCTTGCAGTTCTGAAGAATCTGATAGTGAAGAATCTGAAGAAGATATTGTACCAAAGGTATATTTGGTATTCTTTTTTAATTGAAAATGTGACTAGAAATATTTTTTATTGTCATATTTCACATGTAGAAAGGTCAAATTGTACATAGAGATGAAGCTGTATGGATTTAAGTTTCTTCTTCATTATTTATAATGCTCTTGATTCCTCCTTTGTAGCTGTAAAAATATTTGTTTATTTTCATCTTTCTAGATACCCTTTACTAGATTCTTGAATATTCAAAAATATCTTGGGCTAACCCCACTCCAGCATGTCCTAACTCCTACTTGGTTCATAGACCTAATAGGCCTAATTAGGTTGGATTTCCGAGGCAAGTGCTAGGAAATGGGTTCATAGAACCAACACAACTGCATGGAACTCTTCCTCTCCATGCCACATCTCTATTTCACCATTTACTAGGGTTAGATTCATTTTTTTGGGAGTCTAATCACCACTTCTCCTACAAATCTAACACATAGAGATATTCAGCCTAGGGCCGATTGGTAAAAATATGAAACCTTCTCCTCCAGGCCTAAAACTCTACCATATGAAAGCACCTAACCCTAACTTGCTTCCCCCCAAGATGCATCAGAATCCCATCGTAGGGTTACAAGTTAGAGGCACATGTTTTCTTATACCTCTGAATTCAGGCCATATCTGGCTACCTTCACTAAAACTACTATAACTTGATCAAATGAATAGATCAAAACTCCAAACCAAATGAAAATGGAATCTACTTCACATATCTATCTAACCATGGTAGTTGATCACATGTGTCGATCCATACACATTCATACAACACAAAAATAGAGTCAAATTGGCAAAAAATTAGGTTTTTATTGCTACAAATGTTCTCCAATCCATACATCCACCACCCTCTAGTCATGTATGATCATTACATGCTTATATGCTTTTGTCTCAATGGTTATAACCACTATTCAAATGTTTATACCAATGTACAACTAAATTTTGTAACTATTTTGCAATGTTGTTAGCACTTTTGCAATTGTGCTTGGCAACTTTGACAATTTTGCATTTTTGACCACCTTGACACCTAAACACCTACTTAATGGTTCAAACCATATCTAAATCCCTCTAAGGATTTAAAAACTCTATATTACTCATTAAAATAACTCATTTTTTAAAATGTGACCATTTGGTTCAATGTGGCATCCTGGTTTATAATGACACCAAGGATCCACTTGAGCTTACAATTGGTCCTAATACATAAACCACATTAAGTTGACTACCCTATGGACCTATCCAACTACCTTGACCTATCAAATTACCTTGGTGTCCTGCACCATACTCCTCAGGCCAACAAAACTCAAGTCTCTTGAGTTGGCACATCTTCCACTTTAAGGCCCACCTTGATCAAATCAGTTTCAGTCAACCAAGTTGCATCCTCTATAGGCTTGTTCTTCCACTTGACAAGGTACTTGTAATATGTCTTCCTCTTGGTCTCTTTTAGCACTTTGGTGTCTAAGAGGCATTCAACTTCTTATGGTGGCTGCTTGGGTAGTTTTTCAGGTACCTCCACTCCATCCATTTGACCTATATCATAGTCAGTAGTTCCCTTATATGGATACAAATCACAAACATTAAAAGTGTTAGATAAACCAATGTTAGTAGGGAGTTCAAGTTTATATGCATTTGTACCATATTTTTGCAAAATTTTGAAGGGTCTCATCTTCCTCATCAATAGTTTGGTGTATTTGCCCTTGGTATAATCTAAAATTACTTCTTTGTACTTGTCCAATAGCTGCCTTACTTCCTTGGGTCCCACAATCCTTTCATTGGATCTACCTTCCTTTTTTTTTTCTCCAAGTTTTGTCTTTACTACTATGGAAAATCAAGGGGTGTTTTCCCCCTTTAGGGTCTTCAAAAACTCCTCCTCTCCAACCATCATCACACTAGATGCATGTTGGATCTCTTTTCTATCTTTTGGTAGTGGTCTCATACTGTATTCCTTCCCATTTTTAGAGATGATGTAAACATTGCTCCTTCCATCATGCTTAGAATTGGCATCAAATTTCTAGGGCCTACCTAAGAATAGGTGACAAGCATCCATTTTTGCAACATCACAAACAATCTTGTCTTTGTACTCCGCTATTTGAAATTGAACATGAACTTGTACATTTACTATGACCTTTTGCTCCTTATTTATCCATGGAACCTTATAAGGGTTAGGATGAAGCAACTTCTTCAATCCAAGCTTCTCTACCATTTCTACTGAGGCTAAATTATCAGTTGAACTGGAATCTACAATAACTTTGTAGACCTTACCTCTTACCTTGTAGAGAGTTCTGAATAATGTCTTTCTTTGGGGAGGTTCTTTCTGTTTGACAATCTTCAGCAAGGTTTTATTGAACATTAGAGACTCTCCTCTCTCTGGATCAACATTTCCTCTTGCCCCTTGGTCACTTCCTCTTGAGCCAAATGGACTTTCCTGTTCCCTTCTTGCCTACTACTGCCCATTGTCTCAGGAAGTGCTTGTATGTAGCAAGTGAAATATGTAGAGGTAGAGTTATGGAAGGTCAAATAAGTATTTTTTTCTTTTAATTTTTTATATTTCTTTATCTCTTTATCTATCTATCTCTCTATCTATACCTCTTTCTCTTTGTCCCACTTTAGTATTCATTTATATATGTGTCTTCCTCTTAATACTCCATTTGTAGGTTGAAAACAAATCATCCTTCTTCCACCAACGTGTCATTCCATTCAAGAAAGACCATGTCTGATGATATCAACACAAAAGAAAATAGGGAGAAAATTGCTATACTATGGTCTAACTTAAAAAGAAAAGGTGATGGAAAATGTTATTTTCCTTGCGAAATTTGTAAGGGCTTAAAGACTTGAAGATATCTAATCAAAATAGCTAAGGAACATTGTAGGCAACATGGTCACATTGAAGGGGGAAACAAATATCATCCATTGGTATGCATTTTAATAATTTATAAAATACACAAGACATGATTTGATGATGACATCATGGTCATGGTTAATATAAGGTCATCATTTTCATATAGGTCAATATCCCTAAGTTTCATGTTATGGACCATGATAATTCAAAGAATGAAAATTCCCAAATGAGGGAACATGGACATGTGAATATTGAAGTAGCAGGTAATGATACCATGGAAGAAGACCATGATGATGAAGATCATGATGATCAAGATGATCGCGATGATCAAGATGATGATGATGTTGACATAGAGCTTGATGTACCTATACTTGAGAAGGAACACGAGCCCCTATATAAAGGCTCCAAAATAACTCTTCTTTCCATTATACTATTGTTGGTGAACTTGAAGGTTATAAATGCTTTATCCAACATAGCAATGACACGTATGTTAAAGTATGCCATCTTCTTTCATTATTTTACTTGTAGTTCCCTTACAATTAACATTGGGTTCATGTAGCAATTAATATTCTTTAAATTAAAAAATTATATTTTTGGTTGTAGGTTGATAGGTGAGTGTTTGCTACCATGATCAAACATTCTACCTCGCTCATACCAAGAATTATCTGCCATCATGAAAGATATTAGAATGGAGTATCAAACAATACATGCATGTCCGAACGATCATATTATATATCATAAACAACATAAATTTGCAACACAATGCCCTATTTGTCATATTAGTAGATATCAATCAGTATTAGTAGAAATCAATCAGATCAATTAACAAAAAAGGTGCCTTGCAAGGTTCTTCGACATATTCCCATTATTCCACGTCTACAATGATTATTCAAGTGCAATAGCTTGGCACAGTTTATGGATTACCATGCACTCAATAGAAGTCAAGATGATATTATGTGACTGCCTGTAGATGGTTTGACATTTAAGGAATTAGAGGAAAAATGGACACACTTTAAAGAATAACCTCGTAATCTCAAGCTTTCATTGGTAGCAGATAGTGTCAATCTTTTTGGAGAGATGAGATCTACTTACTCGATGTTGCCTATTTTTGTTATCAACAATAACATTCCTCCCTGGTTTTCTTTAAAGAGAGAGCACATAATGTTGACACTGATTGTTCTAGGTATTTTTTGATTTAATGGTCATCTAAATTAGTTTATTATTACTAATCCATCAAAATGGTCATAATAATTATGTAATGTTTTTGTTCATTCAACTAGGTAAGTACTAAGTTAAAGATATCAATGTATGTATTGAACCCCTTATCGATGAGTTGAAGGTGTTATGGAATAGGGTTACTATTTATGACATCTGTAGACCAATAGGACAAAGACAATTTCAATTTCATGCAATGCTTGTATGGACAATACATGATGCCCCTGGGCTAACACATTTTTGTGGTATGTTCTCTTCTTAACACCTCTTTTTTGGTATGTTATAGTGACAACACAAAGTTAACACATTTAATCCAATTATACACAATCTTGTAGGTCTTCAGACAAAAGAAAAATTTGAATGTCTAGTTTGTGGTCTAAAGATGAAATCTTGTCATTCAAAAAGTTTAAGAAAGTAGGTGTTCGATGAGAATAGACACTTTCTCCATAGAAATCATAAGTACCAAATTACCAAAAAAAATCTTTTCAATGGGAAAGAAGAGACTACATCAAAGCCACATAGAATGACATCTCACCTATGGAAGTTGGCATACAATAAAATAAATCATTGAGGTAATGTCATTCAATCTAATGGTTTTTGTTTCAAATTTATATTTTCATATTGTGTTTTATTTACTAATGATGTAATTGATGCTTGTGAAGGTCTTCAAGGCATCAATGATGAACTTTCAAAAGGACTAAAAATTTATCCTACACAATTTACTAGGTTTCCGTACTATGAGCAACTCCCAATTGTGCATTTGTTTGATCCTATGCATATTGGAAACAATGTAATAGAGACATTATGGAAAATCTTGGATGGAAGGTGTGACAAAGACCAAATTGTCAAAACTTGCAGTGACATTGAAGAATCCAACCATGCAATTAAAAATGGCATTTGATCAAATAAAAATGGAGACAAATTGATACAAATGCCCTTAGTTGGTTATTGTCAAAGAAACAGAGCAATGCTATAAAAGAAGTCATAAAAAAAATATGATTTCCCACAGGATTTTCTGCGAACATAAACAATCTCATATCAAAGAAAAGTGAATTTGTGCTAGGGTTGAAAATACATGATTGGCATACATTTATTAAGGTAATTCATGTTATTTTGTATTCACTATATATTTGTATACTACATGTAGTTTTAATTGCATTCTTTTATAAAATATTGACAAGATCACTTTACAAATATTGCAGTATGTTCTACCTCTATCTCTCCCACACCACTTCACCAACAATGTCAAATAGGTTATATATGATCCTGAAAAATACATGAGGTGGTTGTCATTTAAAGAAATCAATAAAGAAGATATAAAATATTGGAACAGAAAAATTTCTTTTCTTATGTGTGAAATGCAAAAGTGTCTACCTCTAAGTTTTTTCAATGCACAAGAACACTACCTCATACATCAAGTTATGGAGATTGAATTGTGTGGACATGTACCAACCAAGTCAATGTGGATGGCTGAGAGGCACTTGAAATATTTGAAAGGCTTGGTTTGAAAGAGAGCACATCTTGAGGGTTCTATGGTGGAGGGAAATATGGTATATCCGACCATGGTGTACATTAGTGAATATCTTCCTAAGTTTGTAGCAAAGATCTGTGTAGATCATATTTGGGATCCCAACTCAATTAAAAAATTCAAAGGGGAGTACTTGATGGGAAAAGGTAGATCGAGGAAAGTGAGAGGTAAATCTAAGATGTTATTGTAGTTAAATAATTCCCATAAATATTCAATATAAGTTATTTATAATTGGTATATTTTTTTTTATACAAGTGGTCGAGAGTGAGATGCAATACATTTGTATATTGCAAACAATCTTGATTGGATGATGGTATGGATTGAATGATGTCAACAAAATGGCTGTTGATTAACATGGGAAGGTGTTACTTCATTGGTTATAGAAGCTCATCATAATGGAGATTCCAATGTTATGCCGATGGTAGTTGATCTAGTAAAGGGTTTAAGAGTTGGAGAGTTAAATACAAATTTATTAATGATCATAACTCGACGTATGTTTCATCTCAACTCATGATGAAAATAATTTACACAAGCTTCCAAAAATTGTAAATAAAGCACCACAAAGCTATGTACTATCATGGCCAAAAATTTCACATAAAAAAGTTGGATGACACAAAGAAAACTTGTGATTATGGGATAACTGTAGCTTTTGGGGTCACTAATATATCATTTAGAAACAACAAACATCCTCAACAATCTCAAAATCAATACTATGACATCTTGGTTTATATAATCGAGTGCAACTTTAACTCCTTCAAAGTAGTTCTATTCATTGTCAAATGGTACAGGTTATGACTAAATCAAAATGATCTAGATAGAATGGTTATTCAACATGATAATGGATTTACAATGATTAATACAAGGTCATTTGAGCTAGTTGGAGATGAGCCCTATATTCTTCCAAGCCAATGTGACCAAGTGTTTTACTCAGAAGTTCTACATAAATAGGTTTGGTCATTTGTTGTTATACATGATCCAAGAGGAAGGCCGACAAACTATAATGTTATGGAAGAAGAAGATATTGAAGATGATGGAGAAGCAGATGATGAAGATCAAGATGATGGTGATGACGATGATGGTAATGATGATGATGATGCTAGTGATGATGATGATGATGATGGTGATGGTGATGGTGATGATGGTGATGATGATGGTGATGATGGTGATGATGATGGCAATGATGATGGTGATTAATGATGGTGATGATGGTGATGATGGTGATGATGATGACGAGGATGATGACGAAGAGGATAATCAATGACATAATTGAAATGATCAATGAAATGATTGACATGATTTATTGCTTTCAATTATAATAATTACATATTTATTATGTTCAATTCTAATGATTACAACATATGTTATTTATAATTACCATGAATTTTTATATTGTGTTTGATTATCACCCTTTTTGTAAACAAACAATTGACTATAGACATCGTCACCCCTTCTATTGACAATCTTGCATTCCATATATAAGGTAAATTTGTTCATGTTTATGATGTTACATATTTTTCATGTTGTCTTCTAAGTTATTTGTAGCATATGTGTATCATGTAATTTTTTAGCTAACATAAGATAAATTATTTACATATGTAGGAAATTTGATTACATATTTATTATGTTCAATTCTAATGATTACAACATATGTTATTTATAATTACCATGAATGTTTGTATTGTGTCTAATTATCACCCTTTTTGCAAACAAGCAATTGACTACATACATTGTCACCCCTTTTGTTGACGATCTTGCATTCCATATATAAGGTAAATTTTTCCATGTTTATGATGTTGCATATTGTTCATGTTGCCTTCTAAGTTATTTGTAGCATACGTGTATCATGTAATTTTTTGCTAACTTAAGATAAATGATTAACATATGTTGGAAATTTGATTACATATTTATTGTGTTCAATTCTAATAATGACAACATGTGTTATTTATAATTACCAATGTTTATATTGTGTCTGATTATTACCCCTTTTGCAAATAGGCAATTGACTGCAGACATTGTCACCCCTTCTATTGATGATCTTGCATTCCATATATAAGGTAAATTTGTTCATTTTTACGATGTTTCATATTGTTAATGTTTTCTTATAAGTTATTTGTAGCATACATGTATCATGTAATTTTTAGCTAACGTAAGATTAATGATTAACATATGCAGAAAATTTGACCCCTTTGGCATGGATCATGCACAGTGACATGGATCAGCAGGTATAAGTTAATAAATAAACATAATATTCTTATATTCTTCTTGTTTATCATTGAGCACATATGTTATAAATAGACATATTATATAATCATATAATGTATATATAGACAAAGAAGGTCCATTTAGAAATATAATTGTATAATCACTTTCAACTTACTACATTTTATATCTCTCACATATAGACAAAGAAGAACTACATGTATGAGTCATGACTTGATTATTCTATATATATTATTTAAATATTATCAAATTTTCATTTGATGGATTGCAGGACCCACCAAATAGGTACTTGTTAGATCTATCTACATTGAGTGAGGGAAATGAGGAAATGGTAGATGAAAGCTCTACATTTAGTACGACTAAAATAGGGAGATCAACTAGAGGTCAAAAGATTAGAAAAAAAATGGATAAACACATACAATTTTTCCTTGCTAATGGGGGGTCATGTTCTTATAATGATGAGACCAAAGGTGATGTCAAGGTGTCCTTTTGGTACACACATATTGAGAAAGAATGGGTATTCAATGAGCTACCTCCAATTAACATTGATTTTTGTGTTAATGAGAGGATATATCGCATTGATCCATCCTCATTACATGGTTTTGGCCTATTTTCCATGGATGTGATAAAGGTATGTTACAAAAAAGTTGTCCAATTGTTCAAGTATGTCAGTCCATGTTACAATTACAATGATTGGATGCGGATTGTTAGATATAAAAAAAGTATGCATAGTTATGCACTAGGTGATCCCACAATAATGGGTTCCACTTTTTGACCAATTTTGACACTGAAAACAATATTTTTGCAACAAACATCACGTTGAAGTGACTATATCTCCAAAACTATAAATAATTTCAAGATGACATAAACTAGTGATTTTGAGTACCTTGTTCCTAATTTGTAACCATATTTTTAAATCTAAAAAAAAAAATTATTTATGTCAATTTTTTTTATCTCCTTCGAAAAGTGGTACATAATAAAATTCAATATTTTAAAAAGTGATAGTTCATTTGACACACATAACTTTTTTTCTAGAAATGATAATGAAGTAATTCTTTCGACATTAGATTTGTAACATACATATCTAGAGGATGTATTTGGTTTGATTTATTTTGGTTAAATATTGTATAGTTTATGAAGTTTTGAAGTGACATGAACCGTAATTCAGAAAGAGGTTCTGTTTGACACAGATAATTTGAAGTCAATTTATCATAAACCTTTTTTTTTTTGAATAGAAAGGTATCTCAATAATCTAGTGCCTCCATATTTTTCAAAAAAAATTTGACCTAATTTACTAATTTTTCTGAGGTGTCAAAGTCAGTTGATGTTCAATTGGTAATGAACCTATAATGAGTTAAACTCATATTTGAAAGTCTTAATGATTAAATTATGTAATAAAATTATAGTCATTGGAAAGCTTGCTCCAAGCAGCACATTTTGACATTTTTTTATTTTACAATAGGAGATCATTCTCCTGCAATTATGGCAGTCAAAAGAGCAAAAAAAAAAAAAAAAAGGTTAAAATTTTTGTGATTTTGCATGTTCGTACGAACACGACGTTCGCACGAACACGTTTACCATGTTTGCATGAACATATGTTCACGCGAACATGCAAATCATGTTTGTGTGAACATATTTATCACATATGTTCGCACGAACATACGAAATATGTTCGCACAAACATATGGTAAACTCAATTTCTCATTTTGCAATTTTTTTCATTTTTGTTCATCCCACTAAAGTGGAACCCATTATTTTGGGTTCACCCCACTATCAGTTAATTATATAAAATGGAAAGAAAATGATCAATGTAAAATATTTGTTATGTAAATTGATGGGAGATCAAAAGAAACAGGTAATATTGTAGGTTTTATAAATAGTACGCAACCTTCCTCAACTAGTAAACAACCCAATTGCATATTTGAGGTGCATGAGGGGAATGAAGTTTTTGTTTATGCAATAAAATCAATAAGTGCAGGGGAAGAACTGTTAATAGATTACCATTTAAATCGCATAGATACAAAAAAAGTTACTATCATGAGGGTTCTAAGTACTATATACCATTTTATTCAAAAGTTTTTTTTTTTCTATCTATTGCTTTCAGTTAGTTGAAGTTTTTATGTTTAATCTTTGTGACAAGATAATATGGATCCCACATATGATAGAGGCCATGAGGATGGTACTCCCACCCATCCTTTAGCAAGGGTAAACCTTATTGAAATTGTACAAATTATATAGTTGAAAAATTTTATATTATCACATTATTTTATTTATGGTTTTTGATTTTTTATGATAGTTTTACTAATATTCCTCTCACAATTCGATGTTCATGATAGGGGAAAAGCTCCTGCAGTAAGTACATAGCCAATAGCTACCCCTTCTGATGATGATATTGCAAAAACACCTAATGTAACAATTATGTTGAAGAAAAAAAATTTAAAAATTTATTTAGAAATAATGAAAATTTTGGATGAAGCAAATATTCCATCTAAGAAGATGATGAATAGGCTATCTGATTTGAGAGCGCAAGCTTGTCATTATGAAGTGACTAGTAATGAATCTTTAGTTATAACAAAAGTTCAATAAAGATTTATATTTTATAATCTTTTATATTGTGAAGTGAAATATGTAATATGTGTTCTTGTTACAGGATTTTTTGGCAACTGATCTAGAACCTGGTCAAGGACAATGTGGTGAGGCTGGTACTAGCAAAGATATGACTGCCACTGGTAAAATAATCTTTTAGTTGAAAAGTTACGAGGAATTTTTTATTTTGAACTCTTACTTTTATTATTTTAGAATTTCTTTGCTAACAATGTATTGTTCGGGTCATCAAATGCAGGAGACTCCTAGGAGGTTGACGAACGTCCATACAAGATTGTCGAGTGCAATGTCAGCAACAAGGGGACGTCTAGTTGGTAAATCCTTGTTTTTTTATATTTGGTTTTGTGTTAATTATGAGTTGATAATTTGTACTTTAATCTTGGTTGCATCACATAGTGGATTATTCTTTTTGTGGTAGGAGATGCACCATCTACTACCACAAATATAGATTATAGTGCATGTATTGGTGATAATTCACCATCATTTCCTAGAGCTACCCATGTTTCTAGCATGAGAACTATGCAAACATTGTTGTTGATTGACAATGATGAATCAATGCTTTTAAAATGTCCTAAGATTCTAGTTACTTTAAATAATTATTTTTTATATTGTAATATGCATTTACCTATTCATAGGAAGCTTTGGATTGATTGTCCCATGACTTTTTTTTGTAGGAAATGATACATTTTATAAGAAGCTTTATGACCTCACACTGCAAATATTCGAGCCCACCATATGTACAAGGTGGAATATCATAAGTGAACTAATTTTATCCCACTATTTTTTTTCATATCATTAATTGGTGCAACATTTTTCTTTTCATTCGTGTCTTTTCTCTTACTAGTTATATCTAACAATTTTTTTTTTTTTTCTTAAAAGATGGAACTTGCAAGAAAAAAAAATGATCAGCTCATCAAATATTTAGAGCATGAGTTTGGTATTATTATTTTTGATGAGAAGAAATTTTTAGAAAAAGCTTGCAAACATCTTAAGATTGCGAGGGACTCATATAGAAAGAGTCTCATTTAGAACTCGAAGTATGAGTGTCCTCCCTTTATTGCAGTGAGGGAATGGAATGAGTTCATTTTGGATGCAAAGGAGAAAGGGGATGCTCAAAGAGGAATTACACCAGCAAATGTGAGAAGGTATGCAATAGTATTAACTACTAGTACATTAATGTAATAATGCACTAATTAGTACTAATCTTTATATCTATATCATCTAACATATTTCAAACTTTTCATAGGTTGCAGGACACATCAAAGGCAACAAAGCCCAAGCTAGAAAAGATTGGGTAGCATAGACTTGGCTCTAGGGGATACTCTAAAATCAAAGCACGAGTTGTAAGTAGTAGTAAATGAATTGCAGAGAAAAAATATTTATAAATTGCAAATAATTTTATTAATTAATAAAAAAAAGTAGGGCTCTGATTTTAATCTAGAGGCCATAGAAGAACACAAAAGAATTGCCTTCAAGCAAGGCTATGTAGCCATGGCTGAATGCCTACGACAAGCTTCCACTAGCCCAACTGAATAGTCTCTTGCATCATCTGCATAGGTAAATATGCCAAAAAATATATTAGAAATTGAATACTTGAGCAACAATCTATTTGATAATAATGTGCATGACATTGCAATGCAGCCTGTTAATCGTGACACAGATCATATGCCACATCATGAAGCCCTTGATGTGCATCATACTATCCATGGAGGTGCTCATTTTCTATTTAAAACTAATTACATAATTATTAATACAATTTAACATCTTGAATTGAACTTTTTGTAACCTTTTTGTGTATATTTTAGAGGATATATAATCATGTCATGTTTAAACTGATCAGTAGATAGATCATGTCACACATTCATGTAAAGAAAATCTATGTTTTTTTCTTTTAAATTAATTTTTTTGATGTATAGTTCTTTTACTTAATCAAAACTCGTAATTCAATAATATAAAATGGTGTGAATTTAACTCATGAAGTACTTGTTATTGCAGCAGACCCCCTTTGATGTAGCAGCCTTGTGTTCCTAAACAAATGAGGAGGAGACATGCATTGCAATTAGAACTAGTAGAGTAGGGGGATGACGAAGGCATTGATATTCCTCTTAGAAATTTCATGAAAAAAAACAACAAGAAGAAACCCAAAAAGAAATGATTTTTGTGTGTTAATGAATTTTATGTGTTAATGAATTATTCATGAATGTTGTGTGTTAATGAATGTTATCATGTGATTATAATGATTGAATGTTATTAAATGTTAATGGGGAATTTAGAGTGATGTTGGGGGAGGGGGGAGGGGCCAAATAAGCTTCCACCTTCATGTGGTTGCCCTTGTTTAGTAGAGAATATTAAACTATTCTCAAAACCAAGTGAAGCTCAAACTTTAAAGATAAGCTTATAGTTAATAGTGACAACCAATTAGCAAGTCCAAATGAAGTTCTTTGTTATGGGTACCTTTTTAGTTTTTAAAGCACAATGTCAAGTTTTAATATTGTGTAATTTTTTTCTTAAGTCAAAGTATTCTTTTACTATAAGAATGTAATTTATGACCATTTTAGTAACCATTCTAACATTGCTTTATGACAAATCCTATTTTGGCGAAGATGGCGATAAGTGGTGCTGTCTAATTTGTGGGAGGTTAGATTGCACAGGTTTGTATCTCAAAATCATTTGCATGTGGTAGAAATGCATACTTACAACCATTTCATTCTACATTTAAAAACATTGATGACACTCTAGACACAAAATAATGCTCATGCAGTTGACTTGACAGTGCTATGAAGGCAAACCAAATTTTGAATTTGAATGAACCCAGATGTTCAGATTTGGTCTCCTTGGATTTAGTCTTCATGGTTCTTTGTCTCATTATTACTATCATCCTGGTGAGGTAACACCTTTGCCTTCTTTCTTAGTCTCTTACAGTTCATACTTGTTTAATTTGAATAATTTTTTAGTTCCTTGCAAAAAGGGTATAACAAACAAATATGGTTTACTTAAACTTGATGTTATGATTTATCATTTAACATTTTATTATTTTGATGTTGAACTTGAAGCATATGATGATATCATCATGATGCTATGATTACAAGTTTATGGATTTTTTATTGTTTATATGATATTATGTGACATTCTAATTTGGATTCATGCTTATAGCCTATATCCATTCATAATGTTTCTCCAAATCATCTTTGCTATCAATTTGTCTACCATCTTCTATTGAGAGTATGGAGATAAGTAAGATCAAGGTTCATGAACTTCTAGAGCTTACTTTCTCCATGTGGACCTTGTGTGAGTAGACATGCAAAATTTGAAGAAGGATTTAGATGAGCTATACTCTAAACCAATGCCAATATAAAGTAGATATTTGGCTATGATATCATGACAACCAAAACTCCTTGGTGCAGGAGCACCCACTCCACCATCATGTAATCAAGGAGTTCACTAAGGTCATTAGGACCTCTAACCATGCTTAGGAACATTAGTTTTTTCTTTGGATCACATTGTAAGACCATAGTTCCAAGATTGGCAATTTATAAGCCCCTGGCTAGCTATTGGTCATAAATGATCCCATATCTTAGGAATAGGTTTTAGCATGGTTATTTTTCATGTTTTTCATGTATAGATTCATTAGGGATCACAAAAGGAATTCTTGGACCAAGTTTGGTCACTAGGGGCATTATAATGCACAAAAATGCAAAGTTGGTCAAAAAGTTGCTTGACAACTTTTGGGCAACTTTTTAAAAGTTGTTAAACATTCAAAATCTCTTTCCCAAATGGCTAGTTGATTCAAACCAACCTTGTAACTGTATTAGATAGTTATTGATAAAAATGTCCAATCTATTTTCCAAATACTCAATGATAATTGGATCTTTGTACTTGTAGACTTGCCTTTTCTGCCTGCAACTTGGTAATCTATTGGTGGATGTTTCACACAATTCCAACAGAGGCATAGATTGGATCTCTATGCCTTGCATTCACTTCATAGACCATGTTGTTCATTGCATCTTTCTCATCTCCATTGGAATTCCTTGTAGCATTTTTATCATATTACTTGCTCCAAATATTCTGTGAGCCTCTATATACCCAGCCTCTTCGCTTATGTATGGAACAAAGAAAATATAGTGTTCTCTATTAATATAATGTTTGAATTTGTAGTGTTCTTATTTGTCTTGGTTAATTCTATCTTAGGAAAAAGGTTTTATCTTTGCCTTTAGATTTATAGTGGAGGTTTGGTGGCACCACTAATATATTCTAGTCCTTGTATGTAGACAAAAATATACATGGGGAGGCAATTGAATCAGTCTTTGTTATCCATATGTATGGCATTGTTTTTCTTTGATTCTATCCACAAAGTTACTATGTTCCAAACTTGGTGGTAAGAAATAGCTAATAGGCTCAGTGATTGATTATGTTTTAATATTATGTCTTGGATGCTCTTGCCAAGGAATTGATCAACAAGCACCCAAATAAGGGGTTATAGTTATATATGCAATTTATGGCAATGCCATATGATAATTGGAAAGCCCATGGCTTCTTGCCTAAGGTAACCATTGCCAATGAAAGCTGAATAGGATGATGAAGAGTTAGATGAAGGATAACATTTATTCATTCAATATGTATTTCCTTTTTCTTCAATCTAAATTTATTATGATTACCTACTAATTTTTTCTTGGTTGATTGGCCAAGTAAAACTAGATGACATTAGAAGTATTGCTAAGAAATAGGTATAATTATATGTTGTTTATGTTCCAGATTCATAAAATTTGTCTACTATTAATATGTTTAACTTCCTTCATTTTTCTTGCTAATATTTTCTTAGCCATGCAGTGTTTGTTAGTCAAAAAGTATCAACATATATGAAGGACCCTACAAGTATGATGAAGAGGATGCAACTTATGCACTCTTTTGTTGATGTGATTAGGACTGTAAGTTTTTTGTCATATTTATCTGTTTGAAAAATAGAGATTAGTTAGTGCTATTGGCTTTCATTCCTAATAAATAATTCTTTCCTAATTTTATTTTTCCTTGTAGGTTTCACAAGCAATGGTGTCTCAAGAACCAAAATTTCAGGAAAAAGGAGCTAAGGTTTTACATTTGCGTAAGGCAAGTTGAGTTTAGACAACAGTTGCTCATTTCAAATATTTTTATTGGGAAGATAATTGATCACTAAGACAAGACTTTTTGTCTTAGCAATCAATTATCTTCCCAAGAAAAAGGTTTGCAATGAGCTTACATGCATCTAAACTCAACTTCTTGTATGTTTATGGTCCATATGTGATTGTTTGGACTAGTTTGGTGAGAGTTTCCTTGAGTATATATTTTTTTACTCAAGGAAACTCTCACCAAACTAGTCCAAAAAATTGCATATGAACCATAAACGTATCAGAAGTTGAGTTTAAATGCATGCAAGCTCATTTTACATATTTTTCTTGGGAAGATAATTGATCCCTGACATCAACGATCAATTATATTCCCAAGAAAAAGATTTGAAATGTGCTTAATGTGTCTAAACTCAACTTCCTTTATTGCAATTACAAATCAGTCTTTGAGAGGATTTGGTCTGATAGATGAGGCCAAGGCTCTACTGGAGCAGCATTTCCCTGGGGTGGTCTCTTGTGATGAAATTTTGGCACCCATTGCTAGAGATGTTGTCTTTGTAGTAGTGAGAGCTGATGACTCAGAGCACTCCTTTTCTTTTGCTAATGTTTCTTTAATGTGGATTTTATATAATTCATTAGTTTGTTTTACTTTCTACTATAGAATAAGAATCTATATTGACACTTCTTTGACTAACAATTGAAAATAAAGAATATCCATAAAAACAAAAGAACAAAAATTATACAAAACATTATCAATTATTGTAAAAGCTTTGTTCTCATAGGAGCCTTTTAAACTGCACAAAATTTGATTGTAAATCATAATTGCTTGGTGGAGACTCAGGATATTGTGCACATTTTGTCCTCCTTCCCATTGTTTTGTATGAAATAAATCATGTGATGTACGAAACAATGGTGTGGAGGTAGAAATGTGCATGATACCCTGAGTCTCACACTGGGTAATTATGCTTTAGAATCAAATTTTGTGTAGTTTAGAACGCTCCTATGAGAGCAAAGCTTTTGTAATAATTGGCACATTGATTTCTACAAAGCGTTGGTCTCAATTTAGACGAACATGTCTTCCCTTTTCCATTGAATGTATGGTGCCACCCTAGAAAATTAAGGAGTGTTGGTTGAAATTTCGACCAACAAAGGTCACACATTTCGACAACAGTTGGTCGATTCTATCGTCCATGGTATGGCACCACTGTAGAAGATTGAAGGGGTCTTGGTCACAATTTCGACCAACAAAGGTCACAAATTTCGATGATGGTTGGTCATTTTTGCCGTCAAAGGTTTGGCTTCACCGTCGAAAAAGTCAAAGGGTGTTGGTCAAAATTTCAACCAACAATAGACGCAAATGAAGAAATAAGAGTTCAAGTGGGACTAAGAAAATCAACAAACATATCATCGATATGTCGACCTTTTTAGAGTCAAAATTTTGATGAATAATGACTGTGATGAAAAATTGACTAAAAAAAGATCGACAACAGTTTTAGTCATCTATTCGACCAACTGTAGTCAAATTTTCGACCTTTTCTGGCTAAATTTACTAGTGCCCTATGGAGGAAATCGAGGAAATCAACTCGTCTATCAGTTGGAATAGAAATAAAATACTATTCCTCTCCTTTCTTTCATTTCAGAGCGTGAGCAATTGAATGCTTCATCCCTCCAAACCACAACCAGGTAACTAAACTCTATTCTCTCTCTCTCTCGCTAACTATACATACAACCATTGCATTAGAAGTCGAGTGTTTTTTACAGTCTACTAAAAAACACATTGTTGCGTTTATTGGGTTCAGAACCACTTATTGAAATCCTCTAATCTCATAGAAAACTCATATCCAGTACAATTTATCAGATTATAGTTTTAGCATTAGAGAATTAGAGTCGGACTTAATAATTGTAAAGAGATCATGGCATTGCAGGGGAGGTGGAATGGATTCTAGGGAATATCCCTCGTGGCTGGGAGATGATTCGAATGTAGATGACAGCTTTCTGATTACGAGGTTTCCTCAGACGGTGTATTTGAGGGGGTGTATAATAGTGCAAAGTGGGAGGCTTGAATTATCAATGGAAGAAGAGTTGAGAGCTCACTGTGAGAGCTGCGGGAGAGTGCTGTGCATGGCATTAGTAGCAGAGCCCAGTGGAGGAGGGTGTGTGACTGCGTATGTGGAGTATGAAGATGAAGAATCTGCCATCAACGCCATTAACGTTCTCAATGCTGCGTCTCTTGAAATTCAGGAGCCCGGAGATTCACCTGTGCAGAGGCTCCGGTTGAAAGTCACAAGAACATGCTTCCTAGTCACAATGCAGAGGCCATAAAACTCACCGCTCACTTGAATGTTTTTCTTTCTTGTCTTTGTTTGTGAACTCATTTATTTACTTCAGTGGAAAGAAGCTCCGCTTTATGCCAGCCTTAATTATTCATTGTCACCACACACATCTTTTGTTGAGTATCTGTGACCATCGTACAACAACTTATGCATACCCCATGAATTCTATATGTTATATTAAAATATTTTTAGCCGATAGACTTTCCCATTGGGATTGCCTGCAATCGGATATTGTCTCATATCGGGAAATTAACTGCCGGTAAATAACATCAGGCGCTAGAGAATGGTTTAATAGCATAAAAAAAAACTATTCAATCTATCCAATCTCATCAAGTGAGATACAACTGGATTCCAACCGATTCCTGTATTTATGTTGCATCTCAGACAAAGATTTCAGTTTAGCCTGAAATATAATCTCACAATTGAGCAAACTTTAATGTGGAGATTTTGAGATCATTTGGATCTGGCAGAGAATTTTGTCACAGCACAATTTACCCTGAAATATAATCTCACAATTGAGAAAACTTTAATGTGGAGATTTTGAGATCGTTTGGATCTGGAAGAGGATTTTGTCGCAACACAATTTAGCATGAAATATAATCTAAATGAATCCTATTTTTATGACTTGGTGTGATAGCTTGCTACTATCATTTATTGTTAATTATTGTTAGTTGGACAGCTGTTATTTCTGACCCGAAAATAGCAGTAGTATTTATGGGTAGCTTGGACAATTGTTCGTCCTTATCTATGAATAGCAGTAGTATTTATGGGTGGTTTGGACAGCTGTTTGTCCACTTGCCAAGAATTAGTAAATGGTTATTATTTACTAATTTTAGAGATTCCCTTTTGGACACCTTGCAACCAATTCTATTATTGGCTGTTGAGTTGTCTTAATCTCAGCCGTTGGTTTGATTTAATCTCGGTTGTTGGTTTACCAACAAGAATAGTATAAAAAGGGGTCTAGGGGGCATTTGGAGAGTAAGGAAGAAGCTTTTGAGAAGCAGTTTGCAGTGTTAGCAAATAGTCTTGCAGTGTTAGCAAGGGCGTAGTGTTAGCATGAGGATAGCAGTGGGGAATATCAGCGAGAGAAATTAGGAGGTTGTCGGAGTTCTGCCAGTGAGAGGCAAAGAATTTTTTATCTCTTGATTTGTTGAAGTTTAATATAATTCCTCATATGTAGAACTGGTTTCCCTTTAGGGGTTTTTCCAAGGACAATTTGTCCAAAAATATTGTGTTCATTGTGTTGCGCATTTCTTTTCGTATTTTATAAGTGAAGTTGCAGTTGTGTTATTTTTCGATATTATCTGAGAATTTATTTTCAGCAGTTTAATAATCGTTTGTAATAGGAGATTAATAATCAGTGACTGCAATAGTTGATCTTTCACATGGTATCAGAGCATTGTTAAGGGTAGAAGAGTTTTTCCCTAAGAAAGAAATGTTGATCTCTTTAGATTTATTATTGCTTTAAACCCTTGAGATGGCTTTAGCTGGTTTGAGAGTTCAGGATAGATTGGATGGTGCCTCAAATTTTGGTGTCTGGAAGGCCAGAGTTTCTTTATTGTTGCAAGAGAATGGTATCAAGGATTATGCTACCAGTGGTGTACTTGTACCAACAGATGCAACACAGCTTGCAGCATATAGAAAGGACGATGCCAAAGTGAGGAGGATTATCCTTGATGGTGTCAAGGATCATATTGTTCCACATATCTTGGAGCTAGATACAGCAAAGAAGATGTGGGACGTCATTCTAAAACTGTACCAAAATTCTACCACCAACAGGAAGTTGGTTCTCAGAGAGAAGCTAAAGAATACTCGGATGAATCAGGGAGAAGACGTCACAAGTTACCTCACCAGGCTCAGACTTGTCAAGGATGAGTTAGCAGCTATTGGAGATAGCCCTAGTGATGATGAGCTAGTGAGAATAGCCCTAAATGGGTTTACTAAACAATGGAGTGTCGTTGTTCAAGTTGTCAGTGGACGAGATACTTTACCGAGTTGGGATCGACTACGGACTGATTTCACTCAGGAGGAGTTTAGACTAAGTCTTGTCAATGGGGCCAACAAGAGTTAGAAAAATGAGGTGAAACAAGAGAACGTTGCCCTAGCGGGTAAAGGGAAAGCAAAGAAGGGATCTAGCAAAAGATCAAATACACAAAGTGAAAAGAAGAAGAAGGACCTTTCTAAGGTCAAGTGCTTTGGATGTCACGAGTTTGGCCACTATGTCAGTGATTTCCTAGAGAGGAAGAAGGGTAAGAAGCAAGTGCCAGCTTCAGCAAGTGCAGAAGAACTCTCCAGTAGAATGGAAGATGAGTTTGCACTCATAGCTTGTATGGTTAGCTTAACCTCACAGTGTGTTTGGTATATATATAGTGGGGCGTCATTTCATATGACAGGAGTTAAAGAGTACTTCTCTAGTTACAAGGAGGAGGACACCAATATCCAGATTTCTATGGGAAACTTGTCCAAACTCAACCTTGTTGGGAAAGGGACTGTTTAGTTTCAGAGGGAGAATGGAAAGATAATTCCACTTCATGATGTGTTATATGTGCCAGGATTAGGTATGAATTTGATTTCTGTATCTGTTCTTTAGGATAGGGCGTATAATGTACTCTTTAGAGGGACACATGTGTTGATTAAGCACAAGGATTGGAAATCACCCATAACTATTGGAGTTAGGAGTGGTCGCCTTTATAGATTGCAGTTTGATACTCCTAAGGCACTTATGAGCAACAGTAATCCTAGAGATCTTGGAGAGCTATGGCATAGGAGGATGAGCCATATTCATCATGGAGCACTTAGATTGCTTCGTGAGACAGTGACAGGTGTTCCAGAGGTGAGCACAGAGAATGACGATGTATGTAAGGGATGTGTGTTGGGGAAGTTTGCAAAAGCATCTTTTCCAAGGAGTGACACCAAATCTAAGGTAGCTCTTGATCTAGTACATTCAGATGTTTGTGGACCAATATCGACGAAATCTCTCAGAGGATATGAGTACTATGTTACTTTTATTGATGATTTCTCTAGAAAGACCTGGATATACTTCTTGAAGACTAAGGATGAGGTTTTCAGTCGATTCCAAGAGTTCAAGGCTCTTGTGGAGAACTCGACAGGAAAGAAGATAAATGTTCTTCGATCAGACAATGGAGGCGAGTATAAAGGAAATGTCTTCCAGGAGTTCTACACCAAAAAAGGAATTAAGAGAGAATGGATTGTTCCTTACAATCCACAGCAGAATGGAGTTGCTGAGAGGAAGAACCGTTCTATATCAGAGGCAGCAAGAGCTATGCTACATGACCAGGACATGCCCCATTACTTATGGGCAGAGGCGTGTAATACAATAGTCTACATTCAGAATAGAGTTCCACACAAGGTGCTAGGGAAGATGACACTAGAGGAGGCTTTCACAGGGAAGAAGCCAGATGTTAGTCACTTCAGGATATTCGGGAGTTTGGCATATTGTCATATTCTTGGAGATACACGTACAAAGCTAGATTAGATTGCAGAGTGGGGGTACTTTGTTGGGTACAATGAGACCTCAAAGGCATATAGGATTTTCATTCCAGGGACTAAAAGAATTATTGTCAGACGGGATGTCAAGTTCATGGAGGACAAGGCATTCAGGAGATCCAGAGATTTTCCAGCAGATGATCAGAGTGAGCAACCAACAGAAACTCCAAGACCAAGTCAAGGGCAGCAAAGCTCAAGTACAGTTACCAGTACGAGTATAGACTCAGTTAATGAAGATTCACAGAGTATGGAGCAATGGGTGCAACAGGAAATGCATCTAGAAGACTTAGAGGTTGACATTTCATCCTCTACAGTTGGTAGCAGGAACCATGTGGTTCCAGATACACAAAGGGATACTCAGGAGTTTGTGGGAGCTCCTAGGAAGAGTACTAGAGAGTGAAGACAACCAGCCAAGTTCAATGACTATGTGGCATTAGTTAGTTAGTTGATAGATAGTGAGCCTTCTAGCTATCAGGAAGCTATAGAACATCAGGTATGGCGAGATGCTATGGTTGAGGAATATTCTTCAATAATGCCGAATGATGTGTGGGAGGTAGTACCTAGACCAACAGATAGGGTTGTAGTTGGATCACGTTGGATCTATAAGATAAAGCACAGTGCAGATGGTAGCATCGAGAAATACAAGGCTAGGTTCATGGCAAAGGGGTTCTCTTAGAAGGAGGGAATAGACTATGAGGAGACATTTGCTCCAGTTGCCAGGTATACTTCTATACGAGCTGTAATCTCACTTGCAGCATATGTTGGAATATTAAAGCAGGTATACTTCTATTCAAGCTCCACCCCCATTCACAAATGTTGGAATATTAAATGCAATGGTCGTTTGTTCCTGGAGCCAAATGCCCAGCTACCACCTGATGGACTCCAAAACAGATAGAAACAATAACTGTAGTGGGTGATTTTTTGAAATTAGGAAAGAGGGGGAAAAGTATGACAAAAGGAATGTCTCAAATTCATTCAACCAGATTCAGTAGATCAGAAGTTTAGCAGAGAGTTACAGAGCAGAAAAAAGAAGAAAGAAGTTGATCAGCAGATCAGTCGTTGCAGAGACAGAAAGAAGTTTGTGTCATGTTTCTAGATGCATAAGTTTCTTCTGTTCATTCTATAAGTTCGTTATTGTTGGATTTGTCCTGTTGGAGTAGTGATTGCTCTAGGCACCATTGTATGCAGCCATTAGAGCTGCAAGTTTAAAATTCATTTAAATATGAAGTTTTACTAGTTTAGGGTTTTCTAGTTGAAGCTGAATGCTCCCAGATTTTGTAATATTTATAATGAAAGGTGAATAGAAAGCAAGAAAGCATACTTGAATCCATTGCTCTTTATCTATTCATTGTTTTTTCTGAGAAGTTTATTGTTGAATACTTCAGCTTGGCTCTCTGTCTTAAGTGGTAAACATATTAAGTATATGAAATAGAACACTTGGCATCCTCTTATGTTGTTTATCACTTTCTAGTGAGTGTCGAGCATTGCCTTTGAGTGTCGAGATCTTCTTGTGTTGAGCTAACTTGGCACCTACTACATGTCACTTGTCACCTTCATGTGCTAAGAAACCTATCAATCAGCACTTTCACGTGTCAAGAAAATTGTGACTCGACACCTTCATGTGCCGAGAAAAACTGACACTCGACAATGGTTTGTGCCGAGCAAAAATTTTGGGTTGTGTAGTTTTAGGGTTGTGCAATTTTTAGAGTTGTGATTTATTTCTCACAACAACTATAAGTGCGTTGGTTGCATGAAAGTTTCTAACATGCAATACCCCAACCTAAGGAACCCTTCAAATAGGAGAAGGAATCAACCCATTTACCAAATAACCGTCACTTCACATCTGGAAATCAAAATAATTTCCTAAACCTGTATAAGCATTGGCTTAAAGAATTTATGAGTTACATTGTATTGCTAAATCAAATCTATTCACATCCAAGGTAAAGAGTAACTTGTTCTAAAGCAAAATGACTTTCTAGACATGGATACTACTAGTAGTTATTTGAAAATAATAGAATTTTATAAAAATGGTTGTTTAGCTTCAAGAAAACTGAAATTCAACCATTACAATTCCAAAAAAAATGGTGTTAATCAAGGTAATAAAAGTATAGGACCTATTTCTTTTATGAATAAATGCACTCCAACAAAATTTGATGAAGTTCAACCCACTTGGAGGAATTTGTGCCATATGATTATCTTTGACAACTAAACATTTTGCTGGTAGCATCAAAATGAACCAAAGAACGTGCGCTAATAACATTGGTTGTCTCTCAATGAGACTTGGGAATACTATCTCCTAAACATCCTATAAGCACACAACTACTCCATGAACCTATTCTTCTCCCTCTCATGTTCCTACTAGAATGCTTGGGTACTTTTCCTTTTGATTTTGGACATGAATACAACTCCATATAGTTTAATAGACATAGACACCCATCTCTATCTAACATCCGCATGTCCATTTTTTAGGTGTTTGAAACTTCGGAAGAGTACAAGTTGGTAGCATGCATTGGGCTCCTTTGGAGGTGTATCAAACATTCAAAAAAGTTGTCACATGATTAGCATATAATCTAATCTACTCCTTGCTAGCTACTACGTGGACATCTGATTTAGGTTGAATTTCAAATAATGTCTACTATGTGTACATATGCCTATTAGTTGTGGTTTGATTGTTATTTTAAATTAAATTAACCAATTTGAGATATTTCCTAATGGATTCCCCTTGGTCAGATTTTGCATGGTGTTGTTTTCCATTGTCACCCATGTGCTCATCATGTGTTAGAAGTTACAAAGGTCCCAAGAGTTCTTAGTGTGGAGTTTTTATGTTCAAATTTTTAAGGGTTGTGCGTATGTTAGAGCTTTGGAGTTTCTCTCCTTGGTATGCCTCTCATTCCAACTCTACCTTTCCCTTTGTTAGTGTTGGGATAACATGATTTATTTAGACTTAGACAACTTAGTGCAAGAAGCTAAATAGAATTTGTTATCCTTATTAAGAATAAGCTCAAGCCTACTAATGCCATGTTGAAAAATTAGGCAATAAATGTGCCCAGAATCTGCAAAGCGAAAAAGAACAAAAAAAGCGTTGAACACTGAAAACCATTAGACATCAAGATATTATAGGCATAGACAACTACAAAGGATAGAACTTGGCTTTGTAGATTTTGCAAAATCTCCCATGTTAGTGGCAAAGATTTTTTTTCCCTTTCTCTATTCTAAGCTCTCTTTTCAATTGTTAGCCAATAATATTTTATAGTTGAACTTCTTCATACTTTTTCTCAAGGAATCTTTGGGTGAACTATTTGTTTGACAATGTGGTTGATTTTAGTGACATCCATCAGTCAGGATTGCTTTCTAAGATGTGTTAGATTTTTATTGAAATTTTAAAATAAGGTAAAGTTAATATTCCAAGTTATCACAAACCCAAATACCATTCAAACATTTTACAATTGAATGCATTAAAGCTTTCCTGAATAATTAATGTTGTGTTCCCATTGCTACATTTTAGTGGAGAATCAGATTTACAATTGTCAATATACATATCCATGCAGATTTGTTTGGTTTTCTTGTTTTACTGTACCCTCAATTTATCATGCTAAAGCTAAGACATAATGTTTTTTGTTCTCTACTTCATTTGAATTGCACACCATTCAAATTGATATTATGAGACACACTAGATTACTCATACAAGTGATTTTTTTAATATAATTATATTGGTTCCTAATTTTATAGTTATGATTTTATGTCAAGCAGTCAACAAACTATTAAAATACACTACTACACCTTTTCATTTTATGCTATTTTAATATAGTAAGATGATTTTTTTATTTATATTTATTATTTTTGTTCTTCTTATATGAAATTTAGAGAATATAATAATAATATGAAGGAAAAGGGTATGTGTAGGATCATGGTGTGCCAAAAAGTGGCGATGTGAAAAAAAAAGAGTTTGAAGATGCCTAAAAGCGCTTCAAAATCCGCTCTGACTTTTTTTTACCTATCCAGGAACCAAACCTAGAAGGTTAAGCCGAGCCTTATCAGATATCCGATATCATATCGGATATCCGATTTTAAATCCAATATCTGACTAATAATTAAAATCATATAATAGTATGATATATTATTTAATATTATTATTATTGACATAAAATAATAATAATAATATTAAATAATATATCATACTATTATATTATAATAATATTATTATTATTTAATATTATTATTATAATAATTATTATACTATAATATAATAATATTATTATTATTATATTATAATTGTATAATATTATACTATAGTAATAATATTATAATAACATATTATATTATAATAATATAATATAATATTTCATATATTATAATATATAGTAATGTAATATAATATATATATATAATATAATATAATAATAAAAAGTAATATCTTATAATATAATATATAATAAAAAAGTATAATATATTATAAATTATAATAATATCGTATAATCATAATATTTTATATTATAATATATAGTAAATTAATATAATAAATATAAAATATAATATAAAAATATATTAAATGTAATATATATGTTATATTATATATATTATAATATCGAATATCCGATATAATATCAGATATCCGATACCTGTGCATGGATTAAACACAAAATCATAGACCCGCGGCCCTTATTTTCACGTGAATTTGGGCCAGTCAGATCGGATATCAGATAATAAATCGGATATCAGATAGCAAATCGGATATCAGATATCAGGTATGTTCCCCCCCCTCGACTCATTTTTAACCTAAATTTAATAGATTTTAACAAGATTTTGTTTGTTTTAGTTGAATCTAGGGTTTTTTTGACAAAAATGGTTAAAATTTAGATTTTTTTAAATATATATTACGTTTTGCAATTCAATAGGAATGGCTGATCAAAATGATGACATTGAGGCAGGGAATAATATTCCTCGCAACCCACCACCAAATGATCCAGTATCCCCACAAAACCATCCACCAAATGATCCTCTACCTCCTCAAAACCCTCCTCAAATCGAGGATTTGATAAATGAAAATCTCACTGAGTTGAGAGGTTTGCATAGAACATACAATAATGTACCTGCACTGGCTCCTATGTTATCCACGTTAAACACCATAGTGGATAACATTGAAACTCTTACAAACCAACAAAATGCCACTCTTCATTGGCGTGATGAAATGCACCAGATGTTTGATGATGGTTTGGATTATGATGAGGTCGCGGCCCTCAACATAACGAAAGACGATTTGCAAGCCTTTTTGCTAACCCAAAAACGGGTATACCAGTTGACCCAAAAAAAACCAAACTATCGATTAAATGGTGCACAAATGACGCCATACGTGCAAATTTTTGGGACCGTTGGTGGATGGTCTTTGATATCCCTCCACATGGAAATTTAGACATACCATTTTATTTCCTTAAAAAATTATATTCAGAATTTGTGTTGAAACTTAAAGTGAACTATTGGAGCATGAAGCCCAACATGGGCTTAGGACTAGGAGCTCCTCAGGATAGACCCTCTTCCCAGCAGAAGAAACTTGGCACTTTTGTCCCCCCCCTGATATCTCCCCCCCTCCTCGAGTGTAGCATCCAGATATTATGGCAAAGGCTAGCTCTCAGACCATCAGAGCCATTCATAGGCTGAGTAGCCTAATGATATCTCAGGCTAGGTCAGTCTTGCCTCCTCGTGTTGATGATGTTGGTGCCAGTTCATCATCGGCTAGCTCATCACACGTTTGTGTGCCTCACACTTGCATTACATGCAAGAATATTTGCCTGGGTCCCATAGGTGATCTTCTTGAGTATCATTTTGTATTAGACGAGGATACACCAGACGCACGTGCAAAGGCTACAAACCCTGATGCGAGAGAGGAGGGGAATGTAGAGGCATGGACTCCTTCGGTGTCGGTACATGTATACATTTTTTTGTTATGACATATGTGATTTAAAGTTAATTTTTATAATAGAGTAATTTTAATTTTTAAGCAATACTGACTTTTACATGTATGTGATCTTCATTCATGTTTAGTTGATGACCGAGGAGGAGCTCAGACAAATAGATGATGCTACACTCTCGGCCATTTCATTTGGCCTTGAGACATCTATGGTACATTATGTTGTGTTTGCATTTCTTTTTTCTATTTGATATTGTAGCATATATGGTTGCTAATCTTTCTTTTATCTTGCAGATAACACCTGCCCCGGGGGGACAAAGTGCGGGGGGTGAGCCAGCATGCATTGACAAAGGAAAGGTAATTAGATGTTTTCTAATTGATTAAATATTGATGCGTTCTTGTAAAATTTTTGTGGTAATCTCATTTAATTACATTATTTATTGTATATAGGGTGTGGCTACTGGCGATGAGCCTGTATAGATTCGGCATCCTAGATCATCAAGGATTTTCATTCGCACAGAGAGCCCCATTGTATATATAAGTATCATTTATTTTTTATTTTTTTAATTGATGTAGAAATCCTAAAATCCTAAAATCCTATCTCATGCCCAATTACAACTTTCTTCCACATATGAGTCCAACATTATAACTTTGTATGCTTCCATGAGCCATAATTGGTGCAAGCATTGCCCAATTGACTTCAAGAGATGTTCCATGACCTCTGTAATGCCTTGGATCTTCAATGTTCCCCTGATGAGCATGGGATGCTCTTGCATCACTTATCTTCATAAATAAATTCAAAACTAATTTTCGTGATATTAACAACTACTATTTTGTATCTCATAGGAGACTCCTAGTGCACATGAGGTTCGACGGGATAGTTATGTAGATTTGATGACGCAGGCACTCACTCCTGAGGAGGAGCCTACAATAGTAAGTTGTAGTTTGAATTCATGATTAAATATGTTATAAATTTAGCATGCTATGAATTATAATGTTATAGTTTAAATTGTAGATTCATCTGACAAAGGTATTTGAACATATACAACCCACAATCACAGAGGTACCAGCATTGCCGAGGGCATACGAGAGGACTCCTGAGCGGTGCAGGAGGTCGACGAGAGAGGTATTTATTATGAAATTTTGATAGTATTAATCTCCAATACGGAAAAGATCATTATGCATTTGAGTAATTCAATGTTAGATACGTAGAATCATATAAATTTAGTAGTCTAACTTTGGGTTTTCCTTTTTTGTTTATGTAGGAGGCATCCGATCCACCTAGTGCAGCGAAGAGGCTGCATTTTGATCATCCACTAGCACCCTAGGATAGTATAGTTTTTGTAGGATGCATCATGAGACATTTTGAGATGGCATATGCCACATTGTATATAGAAACATTGATATTATACACATTCTGATGGCAGGATCAGCCACATTTTGTATATGGATCTATGTATTTTGGTATATATATATTTGAGTACTTTGTTTATGGATACATGATCTTTGATATATATTTGTGTAAAATTTTGTCTATGGATACATGTATTTTGATATATATTTTTATCATTTACGTGCATAATGATATACATATTAATTTAGTATCTAGTATTGTTCAATTTATCGTGAATCATGTGTCATGCCCTAAATTTTACTAGTAAAAACACAACAATTTTTTTTTTTTTTAGCTTATGAAGTCGCATAAGAAATTACATATTGTAAAACAAGGTTATCATTGAATAGGAGTTCAAGACTCATGTGAATAGTGTGAAGGTGTTAAAATTTTAGTCACAGGTGGTTTTCAAATAGATTGGATGACAGTCTAGTTCAAGTTAGCGTCACGAGTCAAACGAGAAAGTTCAAGATAAAACACTCATAAATTAGTGAGATAATTCATATCCTAACAAGCCTCTGATACTAATATTCTATTAGGGTCTGTCAGTTGTATCATATGGACTAGGTCGTGATTCTAGCATGTAAGGGAAGGGGATCAGAATTACTTATTATCCTCATTACCAATGTACACACATTCATTAATCATTACAATATATATTAATGTGACAATTAGTATATTACTATATCCTCATTATCTATCAACATTGCTTCCTCACCAAATTATTGAGTGCACAACATGATTGTAAGCAATCTACTAATTTTTAAATTTATACAATCAATGGTATCACATAACATCTATGGATTGTTATTATCAACTAGTCATTTACAATACCACAAGGAGAAAACTTTCTTTCACATTTTCAAATGATAACAATGATGTCAAAGAAAATCTGTGACTCGTACCAATGCTTTCATAACAATATAAACTCCAAATGAAACATGCATATACAACCTTATCAATATTTTCTTCTACACGTACATTAGGTAACAATGATACAATCTCCTTCCATCACAATGGGGCAACATAAGGGACTTTTCAAAATCATAAGGAACATGGACATTGAAAGATATGGACAATGAGTAGCATGAACATTGTCCAACATGATCGTTGAGAACATGAACAAGCTAGTGAATCCTCCTTCACAAATGAGGGCACAATGTCAAGTTTTCTCATCCAACATCAATCTGCAAGATGATCATTCCAAGCCATTTCCATTGCTCCCTTGGACACAAATTTGCATATGCAACACAACAAAATAACAAGGACCATGGGTGCTTTCCACCCAACCATAGGCCTCAAAGAGACCACCCCCGCGCTAGGGAACAAGGCTCAAACGGGGATACACATACAATCTTTCAATGCATAAACATTACATTTCAAACTTGAACAATTTCCCCCCAAGACTATTTCACAATGGCTTCATAGATGGAACCATAAACATAGGGTGAAGGTGTGTTCTAAAATGGAGACTTGCCATACCAAACCATATTTGCAATAAACAATTTTCATGCCCTCTCGGGGCTATCATAATTCACCAAATTTTATGCCCTCTCGAGGCTATCATAAATGAACCATTTAATGCCCTCTCGGGGCCTCCACATTTCCTCCTCCAAACCCACTACCATCAGTTGTAACTCCTCAAACTTCCTTTCTACACCATACTTTCCTTATCACCCCCAGCAAGATATGAAATGTTATGGCATACAATGGAGCCCATACTCCAAGGTTCTCAATACATTTTTTGAACCCAACTTAAGCCCTTCACCTTGGACTTCTCTTCCCTTCCCACAAGGGTGAGTGTAAGTCCCAATCCCATAACAATACTCAAGCACAAAACAAGAAAACAAAACCAAGGAGAAATAAAACAAGAAATTTTGGCAAACACCCCACTATTTTGGCCAAGACCCTCTAATAAAGCCTTCCCACTAACTTATTTTACCAAAAAACTAAGCCACTCCATCCTTACGAACTTGTCTCCTCTAACGGTTCATCGATAGCCCTCACGAGCTCTAAGTTATGAGCCTCGAAGGATCGACCTCAAAATGCACTTAGAGCACCTTGAAGACTCCTCGGTACGGGGTGGCTGCAAATGATGGATGGTATTTGTGGCTAGAACAGAGGTGTGACTAGGGTTCACCTGCTCATCTGGAGCTAATGGGACTGACAATTCGATGCCAAGATCAGCGGTTTCAAAGTTAAGCTGTGGTGCACCTATGAACTGAGGCACACTGCGAGTTTTGGCATCGAGCGAGATCATTGTGCTAAATCCAAATGGAATGTGATATCTCAAAAATGAGATAGGTTATTTTAGGCCTCAGGATCATCGTCCTGTAGCATTTGACAGTTCATCAATAGCCCTCACGAGCTCTGAGTTATGACCCTCGAAAGATCGACCTCAAAATGCACTTAGAGCACCTTGAAGACTCCTCGATACGGGGTGGCCGCAAATGATGGATGGTCTTCGTGGCTAGAACAAGGGTGTGACTAGGGTTCAACCACCCATCCGGAGCTAATGGAACTAATGATTCGATGCCAAGATCAGTGGTTTCAAAGTTACATTGTGGTGCACCTATGAACTGAGGCACACTGCGAGTTTTGGCATCGAGCGAGATCGCTGTGCTGAATCCAAATGGAATGTGATCTTTCAAAAATGAGATAGGTTATTTTAGACCTTAGGATCACCGTCCTGTAGCATTTAACAGTTCATCGATAGCCCTCATGAGCTCTGAGTTATGACCCTCGAAAGATCGACCTCAAAATGCACTTAGAGCACCTTGGAGACTCCTCGGTACGGGGTGGCCACAAATGATGGATGGTCTTTGTGGCCAGAACAAGGGTGTGAGTAGGGTTCACCCGCCCATCTAGAGCTAATGGCGTTGACGATTTGATGCCAAGATCAATGGTTTCAAAGTTACGCTGTGGTGCACCTATGAACTGAGGCATACTGCGAGTTTTGGCATCGAGCGAGATCGCTGTGCTGAATCCAAACAGAATGTGATCTCTCAAAAATGAGATAGGTTATTTTAGGCCTCATGATCATCATCCTGTAGCATTTGACAGTTCATCCATAGCCCTCATGAGCTCTGAGTTATGACCCTCGAAAGATTGACCTCCAAATGCACTTAGAGCACCTTGGAGACTCCTCGGTACGGGGTGGCCGCAAATGATGGATGATTGTTTGAAGACTACTCCATGTGTCACTATCTTTCTTGGAAAAAAAATTGCTTTTGAACATCAAGCTTGCAATATTATCAATTATTGTCAAACTTTTTCAACCAAGTGAAAATGTCAAATGCAAATATTTGTTTGCATTTTTTGCTAAGGGGAGTTTCATAAATTGACTTTGATTTTCTATGTCTCTAGTTCTTGAACATACTTAAAATGGCTCTTTGGTCTTAGAGCTATTGGTATTTTCTAACTTCATGGTCTATGATATGCATACTAATAATTTCTTTCACTAAATGGTTTCCTTGATCTATTGACTACACTTAAATTTGTTCACTTGTCATCTCTCTTTCTATATGTTCAATACAAAGAGCTAGAAGAGACAAATAATCTTTCTTACCTTCATATCTCTAAGCACATGATAGAAATAAATTCTAAACTTGAGAAAAGGTTAGAGGAGAATATTGCATTCTTAAATTAATCTCCCTTAAGACCTTTACATACACACGGGGCATTCTTAAATTAATCTCCATGGAAGAAAATTTCATAAAACTAAAGATTCCATAGTGTTGAAACATAAAATCCAAGATCTCATTTATGATGGGATTGTTGATACCTCTAATGACTCATCCACTCATAGCCTTCATATCCAACTTCATATCATGTCAGTATGCATGTGTTATCTTGCTTATTGGCTTTAATTGCTTATCCTACATGCTATCTTCTTTCATGGATTTTATGGCTTATCCCAAATGTGCTTCATACAACTTTTCAATATGAAAGTCTTTCAAAACATTATACAATATTATGACTCTTTATGCTTTCAAATGCTATGATTGGTTGTAAAATGGAAGAAATCAAGTATTCTAATTGTTCATCCGTACTTTATGGATTTTTCTTATTTGATTAGTTTGATAAAAATAGTTTTAATAATCATAATGTCAGCTTTATGTCAAATAAGGAAAAAACCAAATTTGTAATAAGATATCCACATGCAATTATCTTTCATATAGTTATAAATGCTCTTAAAATTGTCGTTATAGCCTTGTATCACATGCAAATATGATTTGGAAGAACTTGTTCAATATCTTCCTCTTATAATTCCTTACAAAGAACCTACCAAAATACAAAAACCATATACAAAAAACTACACATTTTACATCATAATACATCATAAATTTTAGAAATTCTCCCCAATACCACCCCCCTCCAACTCTTCATGATGTACCTACATTCCAATATCATACAAAAATTAGTAACTTATTGTATTAAACAAGATAATCATCAATTCATTAAATCGTTATGAAGAAAATAACATAAGAAGTATATATACCTAGTCAAGTATTCCAATAGGGTCCTCTCTCTATTTTAGGGTCTCCAACAAGGCTTCATGATTAGCATTAGCAATAGTAAAAAGTTTTTTTACTTTTGATCTTCCTTGATGCTTCAATAACTTTACATTTGTTGCTATAATAAGATGCGAATATATGAGAATTACTTTGTGCTTCTGATAGTCTTCGAATGCAGGAATTCCGTTCCTTCTAAGCATGTATGTCCGCAGCCATGTTCCAGCAACAACCACTGAACCAGTAGGATACGTGAATCCATCATCATCTGTGATTGGTTGTACAAGTTTTTGTTTTCCTCTTACACAACGTGCTAACCAATAATCGGATTTCTCATCATTCCCCTGTGGTGCAACCAATGCAAAGACATGTCCTGGCTGAAGTAGATCTGATAGATGATTATGCTCAAGTGAACTTTCCATGTCATCATTTTTGATAGAGGGTATGATAGACAATGGAGTAAGATAATGTGGAGCCCATGTGTCCACCCACTCACTTGACTCACAGTGATTCCAATCACACTGAAAACAAGTACGACAAAAACAAGCTAGTTGTCGTGTCCAAATGGTCCATGTACTAGAATTAGAGCTTCGAAATGAATGCATTTTTTATGAGTTTATCACTGTAGCACAATCTGATCTATCACCTATGGACCCTTCCTCAACCAACCAAAAGAACCTGCGTACCACTGAATTAAGAGTCCCCCCCTGTGATAATGCTAAACTACACCAATCAACAATGCTACGAGCATCAAGAAGCTCTATTGTTGAAATCTTCAGTTGCTCCTTAACTAGAGCTCTCTTCACACATGTCCCTGCTCCATCACGTTCCCCTTTTCCATGGCCGGACTCAAAAAAACTCCAAATATGAGGCACCTCTCTCTCTACGTGCATCCTACACAACTAATAAAACATGCGAGCATTCTTGAATTGACCTGCACAGTTATCTGACCAAATGATATGTCTATCCATAGCAATTGCATGCTCGTGTAAGAAATAAAAAAAATTCTCAAAACAATGTTGCACAAACTCATGAGAGTGAGATCTATCATCACTCATATAAAAATGATACTCTCTAATAATCTTTTGATTATCTTCCGCACTATCAGGGGCATGTCTATATGTTATGTGAACAAAAATTGCAATCTAAATAGAGTTGTAATACTGAGATTGTGTCTCATTTTGAGGTTGCAATGTGTAGTTCTCAGCAAAATCAACAACTAATATAATAGTGCCAATGGGAAAAGTCTCCTTACACGTTCTAAATTGTTGATCCAACCACTGAGACCTGTGACTATGTCTTGCATACTTGTAAAAAAGATTTGCCTTGAAATCTAAAATAAAATTAGCCACATTGATATCTTTTCCAACCAATTCACATCTAGAGCTCTCACTCCCACTCTTCAATTTTCATTTCACCATTTCATAGACCCTTTTTTTCACTATTGTCTTTCCAAGATCTTGTTCACACCCCTCATGGAAACATGTGTCAAACTTGGATAAGCCACCACATTCTGAACACTTCTCATTTAAGCAAGCATTTTTATAAAAGGAACAACCATCAACTCTACGACATGAGAGTTGATCTAACAAGTCTCTTGATGATTTTGGAAGCCCACTAGCCCAACAATCCTCCAACATTTTTTTACTATGCAAAGTAGAACGGATGGAGCATAATAGTTCATGGTGCATAGAAAACTCAACATGATATTTGCAACAACATGTATTTCAAATTTTGAGTGGCACACAATAAAATGGCTTCAAAGATTCAAAAGTCCTTTGTGATATATGAACACTTGGATGACTCTCTCTAAATTGTTTGAACAACATAGTTTGACTTACCTCCAAATAGTGTTTAGGATGTGGCGTGCGGTCTCTGATGCCAATTCTCAACTTTAAGACATCTTTAGCATTGGGTGATACTCATGAGTTAGAGTGCCAAAATTGTATAATTTCTTCCTTCACATCGTCGGATAGCTTCTTATCAAAACGTGGAAGTCTCCCACCAAATGCCCATGTTTCATTTTGAAGAGGATCATCAATTTTCTCTCGTCGACTAAGTGCTCTTCTCAAAGTAGTACAATTTAGATTGAAATCAATACAAGTTTCTCTCATATATCTACCCTTTCTCAAATGATGACTTACCAAAGAGGTTGTAATAACCCTTCAAGCAACTCTATTATCCTTCTCTCTGCTATTTTTCCCAACGCTATTGAGAGCACTGAAAAGATTCTTCACAATAATGGCATTTCTTTCCAACTTTTTATTGACACGAATTTTTAATTTGGAAAGCATAGGTCTCATCTTTTGCATCTTTAATAAGTGCATGAAAAGCTGACATTGCTCTACCACTGTCTTGTTGCCGAAAAACATCTGATATAGTCTTGAAGCCCATAACCAAATGGTTCTTTCTGATTTCTTTCCTTCCAAACTAGTCATAATCATTTCATCAATTTCAATTACCCGTTTTGGTGTTTTAGAACCTTCATGTCGATTATAATTAGGAGATATGTAAGGTTCTTGTGCATTAAGTTCCTATGCATTGTCATCTTCGACATGGTCAATTATGCAATTTGGATTATGACTTGGTGGCATTTCTTCTTCAAAATTTTTAATCTCTACATTTTCAATTTCCACATTATCATTTTCAATAGGTTCATTTTCATTCCCCAACTGTACATTTTCATTATCTGACTCTATGATTTCACCTTCTATTAATTCATCGTCAACTTGGTTGATATTTAGCATACCTTGTCTTTTTTTTCGGTGTTTCATTTTGTCCTTTTCCCTATATGTTGCAATGTCTTCATTGGATATCTTCCTTTTACGTTTATTCTTTCGACGACTGCTGCTCCCCATTCAGATGACAAATTCAAACACCTAAGGTTATATTTTCGAATTCTTTTCGATTGGTTGGGCCCCAAAACATGACCTTTTACAAATCCCGTAAAAAAAGAGGTAAAAAAGTAATGTTGTCGGGTCTGTAGGGACAGTCAAATATTTGAAATTGATGTCAGTATAATCGGATATCCGATAATAGATCGAATATCTGATCCAGGATCGGATATCCGATATAGGAAGAGGACTTTTGGGGGGAAAACTTGCTAAGGTTTCCCTCCTTTGCCACAATAATATTAATATTATGAAAATATTTGGAGGCAAATGACTTTAATTTATAACTAAGTTAATAGTATATTAGTATTAGTATAAAATATCAATAATATTAATATTAAATAGTATTAATATACCTATAGTATCAATATTATTATTATACCTATAATAGTATTAATATTATTAATATAGATATAATAGTGTAAATATATAGTGTTTATTTATATTAAGCTACAATATATAGTATTAATATATATTATTATTATAGCTATAATAGTATTATTATTATTAGTATACATATAATAATATTAATATTTAGTGTTTATTTATATTATAATTATTATCCTAAAATAGTATAAATAGTATATCCTAAAATATTACGTTATATATACTAAAATATTACGTTATTATATAGATATATTAATAACATATATATTAATATAATAATATTTATAATAAATATTATATTTAATTAAAATATTACATTGTTATATATATATTATATTATTATACATATTAATATAATAATATATAATACAAAGAGGGTCGTCATTTAATGGGTCAAAGGGGGTCATAGGTCACCCTATTACCCCCTTTGACCCCATATGAACGACTCGACTATGTCCCTAGGGGTCCTAGGACCCCTAGGGACATACGTCGCCGTTTAATGGATCAAAGGGGGTCATAGGTCACCCTATGACCCCATTTGACTCATATGAACGATTCAAATATGTCCCTAGGGGTCCTAGGACCCCTAGGGACATATGTTGTCGTTTAATGGGTCAAAGAGGATCATAGGTCACCCTATGACCCCATTTGACCCATATTACACATTCAAATATGTCCCTTGGGGTCCGAGGACCCCTAGGGACATATGTCGTCATTTAATGGGTCAAAGAGGATCATAGGTCACCCTATGACCCCATTTGACCCATATTACACATTCAAATATGTCCCTTGGGGTCCGAGGACCCCTAGGGACATATGTCGTCGTTTAATGGGTCAAAGAGGGTCATAGGTCACCCTATGACCCTCTTTGACCCATATTACCCATTCGAATATATCCCTAGGGGTCCTAGGACCCCTAGGGACATATGTCATCGTTTAATGGGTCAAAGGGGGTCATAGGTCACCCTACGACCCCCTTTGACTCCTATGAACGATTCAAATATGTCCCTAGGGGTCCTAGGACCCCTAGGGAAATATGTCGTCGCTTAATGAGTCAAAGGGGGTCATAGGTCACTTTATGATCCCCTTTGACCCATATGAACGATTCGAATATGTCCCTAGGGTCCTAGGACCCCTAAGGACATATGTCGTCGTTTAATGGGTCAAAGGGGGTCATAGGGTATGAACCATTCGAATATGTCCCTAGGGTCTTAGGACCCCTAGGGACATATGTCTTCGTTTAATGGGTCAAAGAGGGTCATAGGTCACCCTATGACCCCCTTTGTCCCATATTACCCATTCGAATATGTCCCTAGGGGTCCTAGGACCCCTAGGGACATATGTCATCGTTTAATGGGTCTAAGAGGGTCATAGGTCACTCTATGACCCCCTTTGACCCATATTACCCATTCGAATATGTCCCTAGGGGTCCTAGGACCCCTAGAGACATATATCGTTGTTTCACGGGTTAAGAGGGTCATAGGTCACCCTTTGACCCCCTTTGACCCATATGAACGATTCAAATATGTCCTTAGGGGTCCTAGGAACCCCAGAGACATATGTCGTCATTTAATGGGTCAAAGAGGGTTATAGGTTACCCTATGACCCTATTTGACCCATATTACCCATTCGAATATGTCCCTAAGGGTCCTAGGACCCCTAGGGACATATGTCGTCGTTTAATGGGTCAAAGGGGGTCATAGGTCACCCTACAACCCCCTTTGACCCATATTAACGATTCAAATATGTCCCTAGGGGTCCTAGGACCCTTGGGGACATATATCGTCGTTTAATGAGTCAAAGGGGGTCATACGTCACCCTCTGACCCCCTTTGACCCATATGAACGATTCGAATATGTCCCTAGGGTCTTAGGACCCATAGGGACATATGTCGTCATTTAATGGATCAAAGAGGGTCATAGGTCACCTTATGACCCCTTTTGACCCATATTACCCATTCGAATATGTCCCTTGGGGTTCGAGGACCCCTAGGGACATATGTCATCGTTTAATGGGTCAAAGAGGGTCATAGGTCACCCTATGACCCCCTTTGACCCATATTAGCCATTTGAATATTTCTCTAGGGGTCCTAGGACCCCTAGAGACATATATCATCGTTTAATGGGTCAAGAGGGTCATAGGTCACCCTATGACCCCGTTTGACCCATATGAACAATTCGAATATGTCTCTAGGGTCCTAGGACCCCTAGGGACATATGTCATCATTTAATGGGTCAAAAAAGGTCATAGGTCACCCTATGACTCCCTTTGACCCATATTACTCATTCGAATATGTCTCTTGGGGTCCAAGGACCCATAGGGACATATGTCATCGTCTAATGGGTCAAAGAGGGTCATAGGTCACCCTAAGACCCCTAGGGACATATGTCATCGTTTAATGGGTCAAAGAGGGTCATAGGTCACCCTATGACCCTCTTTGACCCATATCACCCTATGACCCTCTTTGACCCATATGAACGATTCAAATATGTCCCTAAGGGTCTGAGGACCCCTAGGGACATATGTCGTCGTTTAATGGGTCAAAGAGGGTCATAGGTCACCCTATGACCCTCTTTGATCCATATGAACGATTTGAATATGTCCCTAGGGGTCTGAGGACCCTAGGGACATATGTCATCGTTTAATGGGTCAAAGAGGGTCATAGGTTACCCTATGACCCCATTTGACCCATATTACCCATTCGAATATGTCCCTAGGGGTCCTAGGACCCCTAGGGACATATGTCGTCATTTAATGGGTCAAAGGGGGTCATAGGTCACCCTATGACCCCTTTTGATGCATATGAACAATTCGAATATGTCCCTAGGGGTCGTAGGACCCTTAGAGAAATATGTCATTGTTTAATGAGTCAGAGACGGTCATAAGTTACCCTATGACCCCCTTTGACCCATATTACCCATTCGAATATGTTCCTGGGGGTCCTAGGACCCCTAGAGACATATATGGTCGTTTAATCGGTCAAGAGGCTCATAGGTGACCCTATGACCCCCTTTGACCCATATTACCCATTCGAATATGTCCCTAGGGGTCCTAGGACCCCTAGGGACATATGTCATCGTTTAATGGGTCAAAGGGGGTCATAGGTCACCCTATGACCCCCTTTGACCCATATGAACAATTCGGATATTTCCCTAGGGTCCTTGGACCCCTAGGGACATATGTCATCATTTAATGGGTCAAAGAGGGTCATAGGTCACCCTATGACCCCCTTTGACCCATATTACCTATTCGAATATGTCTCTTGGGGTCTAAGGACCCCTAGGGACATATGCCATCGTTTAATGGGTCAAAGAGGGTCATAGGTCACCCTATGACCTCCTTTGACCCATATTACCCATTCGAATATGTCCCTAGGGGTCCCAGGACCCCTAGGGACATATGTCGTCGTTTAATGTGTCAAAGAGGGTCATAGGTCACCCTACTACCCCTTTTGACCCATATGAACGATTTGAATATGTCCCTAGGGGTCCGAGGACCCCTAGGGACATATTCGAATCGTTCATATGGGTCAAAGAGGGTCATAGGGTGACCTATGACTCTCTTTGACCCATTAAACGACGACCTATGACCCTAGGGTGACCTATGACCCTCTTTGACCCATATGAACGATTCGAATATGTCCCTAGGGGTCCGAGGACCCCTAGGGACATATGTCATCATTTAATGGGTCAAAGAGGCTCATAGGTCACCATATGACCCTCTTTGACCCATATGAACGATTCAAATATGTCCCTAGGGGTCCGAGGACCCCTAGGGACATATGTCGTCATTTAATGGGTCAAAGAGGGTCATAGGTTACCCAATGACCCCATTTGACCCATATTAACCATTCGAATATGTCCTTAGGGGTCCTAGGACCCCTAGGGACATATGTCATCCTTTAATGGGTCAAAGGGGGTCATAGGTCACCCTATGACCCCCTCTGACCCATATGAACAATTTGAATATGTCCCTAGGGGTCCTAGGACCCCTAGATAAATATGTCATCGTTTAATGAGTCAGAGAGGGTCATAAGTCACCCTATGACCCCCTTTGACCCATATTACTCATTCGAATATGTCCCTAGGGGTCCTAGGACCCCTAGAGACATATATCATCGTTTAATGGGTCAAAGAGGGTCATAGGTCACCCTATGACCCCCTTTGACCCATATGAACGATTGGAATATGTCCCTAGGGGTCCTAGGAGCCCTAGGGACATATGTCGTCATTTAATAGGTCAAAGAGGGTCATAGGGTGACCTATGACCCCCTTTGACCCATATTACCCATTCGAATATATCCCTAGAGGTCCTAGGACCCCTAGGGACATATGTCGTCATTTAATGGGTGAAAGGGGGTCATAGGTCACCCTATGACCCCCTTTGACCCATATGAATGATTCGACTATGTCCTTGGGGGTCCTAGGACCCCTAGGGACAGATGTCGTCATTTAATGGGTCAAAGGGGGTCATAGGTCACCCTATGACCCCCTTTGACCCATATGAACGATTCGACTATGTCCCTAGGGGTCCTAGGACCCCTAGGGACATATGTCATCGTTTATTGGGTCAAAGAGGGTCATAGGTCACCCTATGACCCCCTTTGACCCATAATACCCATTCGAATATGTCCCTAGGGGTCCTAGGACCCCTAGAGACATATGTCATCGTTTAATTGGTCAAAGGGGGTCATAGGTCACCCTATGACCCCCTTTGACCGATATGAACGATTTGGCTATGTCCTTGGGGGTCCTAGGGACATATGTCGTCATTTAATGGGTCAAAGGGACCCCCTTTGACCCATTAAAGGACGACATATGTCTCTTGGGGTCCTAGGACCCCTAGAGACATATATCGTCATTTAATGGGTCAAAGAGGGTTATAGGTCACCCTATGACCCCCTTTGACTCTTATATATTAATAATATACATATTAATAATATACATATATATTAATAATATACATATCAATATAATATAATATATATATATACATATACATATTACATTATTATATTTAATGAAAATATTACGTTATTATATAAATATATTAATAACATACATATTAATATAATAATATATAATACGTATTTTATATATATATATAAATTACGTTATTATATTTAGTAAAAATAATAATAATATATATTATATTTATAGATTGTAATAAGATTAACATAAGATATTATTATATATTATTAGATTATATCTTGTATGTTTACATTATGTTATTATATATATATAATATATTAAAATATGCCTTTACATATTAATATAAGTGAAATAATTTTAAAATAAAAAACTAGAACGTTTAAATCGAATTTCTCTCCAAAATTTAAAGATTTTTGGAATTTGACTACCGAGCCATATCGGATATCCGATGTCAAATCAGATATTCGATTTGAAATCGGATATCCGATTTTGAATCGGATATTCGATCAGGCTTGGTATTTACCAAGCCTACCCGGTCAACCCCAAAGACGTGTTTATAGAGAGTTTTAGTGATACTCAGACTTCGGGTAGCCGTCTGACAATGTTATTTTGATCAAAATTGAATGAAACGAAATGGGTTTTTTAATATCGCTCTCTAGATTCCATCAATATAATTTCTGTCAAATTCTGAGTTCGATAAGTATTTATTAGTTAATTATCAATGAAGATTATTGTAAAGTGTTGATTGACATACTGAATAAAAAATAGCTATAACTTTCAAACGGTATAACATTTTTTAAATCTAAAAGTTGCGTCACATTCTATACTTCGCCTAGTATAAGAAAAAAACAAAAAAAGAAAAATTTGATCAAATTTTCTATTAGTTAGGGTGGTCAGACATGGGACTTTTTTTAATCCAAAAAAGTTTTGGTAGAAAATTCATATTTAATTATTTATTTGGAATAAAAATATCAAAAAATATGTATCACATCCGGGCATGAATCTAGTTTTCATATCTATAATTATATTAAAAATATATTATGATTTGATTTTGATTAAGGTGGTCAGACATACACCTACTTTTTATTTTCGCCCTGAAATTTTCTTAGTACTGCATTAAAATTCAAACTTTTGACCAATTAATTATTTTTTTCTCCTAATAAGGCCTAGTAGTTTAGAAACTACATTCAATTTTCTACAAATTATTTTGTTACAACTTTTTGATATAAAGTCCATAACCACTTCAAAATTATGTGTCAAGTTGACATAAACCTGATTTGCTGATTTTTCCCTGCCACTTAAGGCCATAGTTTGGTACACCATGATCTTGCACATACCCAAAAGATATTTTATCATTTCTTTTAATTAGTAGGAATATATTTTTCATGAAATATATATCTTTAATCTTTTGCATTAGGGAGTTAATTGTATTTTTTAACATTAATATAGGGTTTTATTTATTTATATTAATAAAGATTTTTTCATTGTATTAATAGAGAGTATTAGTTGGGGTATAAAATATATCAAATTTACTTACCTCTTTTTTCATTTATTCAATAAATGATAATAATAAGATTTTTAATAGTTTCTTTTCTCTTTCTTCATTTCCTCAATAAATACTTTTGCAAATATAGGGATAGGGTTGTCTCTACACCCACTCACTCACAAAATGTGGTCCTTTTCATGCATTAATGTGTACATCTCATGTATGACTTTTATTTTCTTACATTATATTTTTATTATATATAATCAATATAGACAAAATAAATGTAAAAGTAGTGATTAAAAAAATTCAATTTTCTTACATTGCTTGATTTATACTAGTTCAATTTTCACTCTTTTAATATGTTTAGTCTAATTTCTTGTGTGAAATATTAAGGTGTTAAAATATTATTGCATTGATAAATAGTCCACACTTTTAATTTTGCATTATTTTCTTGTGTGATACTAAAATGATCTATACAACTTGCGCTGAAGGGTGGCTACTCTTTTGATATTATTGTTATTGTTCTTGCAATTCCTTTCTTTTATAATTGTATAATGGTAATATAAATGTGTTCTTTTCTTACTGTACAATGTTGTGCAAGAGAAGTCATGTATACTATGGCCACCATAGAGAAGAAATTAGAGTACATCGTTGCATTCAATACTACCAACATTTACAATCAACATTGAACCAACCATTCTCCATATTATTGTTCTACATCATTTGATTCCAAGTTAGAAATTAAAAAACTAAAATCATTGATTAAATGCAAGTTTATGACCACTTATAATCACTCAGAGGTGATACTTGCATTTTTGCAATAAAGAAGGAATGCAACTATATTGTCATTAGTTTTTTAAATTATAAGGAAAATATATAATATAGCTTGGGTGAGGAGATTTCTCAATGATGTGGCCAAGAACCTCATTGAAATGCCCTTTGCAATTTATTCCTTTTCAAATATTACCATTGTAAAGCATTTGGTTTCATTCTTAACCATTTCCCTTTTACGCACATGTTTTTAGCTCACCAACCACAAATAGGGGACTCAAACTATTAATTTAAGTACTTATACATTTCAACCCAACTCTTTAGAATAGCGTTCATTCATCCATTTACACTTATCTTTCATTAAAAAAGATACTCGTTCAAATTAGTTATAATATATGGATAAAATTAACTACCATTCAATACTATCAATGTTCCTATTGGTTCTCTTTTTCATATTTAACATTTATTTTGGTTTTTTAGGTCATGGCTAATCCTCCCCAACCTCACCACATAATAGACATCTCAAGCAGTACATCAGAGGTTAATACTCCACAACCATCTACAGGATCTAATGGGTCTATCAATTGGAATAGGTATCCCCAAACTAAAATACAAAGTCTTGCAAATTGTGCTTGTCAAAATTGTGCTCAACTACATGCACAAATGAAAGTGGAAAGCATACATACATGTGATTTTCAAGAATTTGAGATCATTAGAGTTGAGGAAGTTTTGCAAGAAATCAATTTACAACAACTTGATTACTATCATTATTGCAATTATCTAAGGGAGATTCATGCTGGCAAGTATTATAGACAAGGGAATGCACCTATTATTCGTTGTTCTTTTCAATACTATCTTAATTTTCCATAGAGCATGCTTCACTTGTGCTATCCATTTTTGGTGATTATTAGTGGTTACTCTAATACAGCTCTCCAAAAAGGCGGTTTTTGATACTTCTCATATTACTGTAATACACAAGTCAGCCTTATGTTCCTCCTCTATTATGTTGTATGTTGATTGAAGTTTAATTTATACATACTGGGTTCTATTTTGAATACAACTATGCATTACATATATCTCGAACAACTATTCACTTTTCATCTTCCTTTAGCCTTACATAGTTTACTTTTCTTAAAGAGATGCCACATTTGTTTGATAATATAAAGTAAGCTATAATGTCTATGAAATAGCTCATATATACTTAACTAGAATGATTTTTTTTCATGGCACAATTTTTTATATGATATTATGTATGTCACGTCTTCATGAATCTTTGCACACTTTATACTACAAGTATGAGCACTCTTTTCAATCTATTCTTGCACTTTATTTGGCAAACTTGTGGTTCACCAAAGCAATTTTGGTTTATCATTTCCTTGTTTGTCCTCTTATGTTTAGACAATTTCCTTGTGTAAATGTTTTGGTTTGAGAATAAATTCAATAGATACAATTAGAACGATCTCTTTAATATAAAATAATATCATGTTCCTAAGTAGTTCTATATACTAACATCAATAAAAGATATTCTGCCATTTTCAAAAACCAACTATTATTTTTTATCGTATTAACCACTTATGGAAAACATTACTCCTCGTCCAAGAAAATTCTTGGCAACAAAAAACGTGTATCTAAAGAAATTACTTTTGGATTGCACATTCTCGATATGCCTTCTTACCTATATTCCTTTTGCACATGTACATGTTTTGCTATATAAGTAAGAATATTTGAGTATGCATTATTTTAGCACAGAGTTAAATTGATGTTACCTTCCATTTTATTTTACTTATATTCATAGTGGGAGTCCACTATAGTTACTAATTCATTTCCCTCCTACACTTCACCATAAGCATTCTTTCAACCATATCAATGTCACCTATAACTACTCTTGTTATACTATGACCACTATGTTCCCATGCAGAAGTGGTACCATACTATAATGCTTAGGTCAAAACCTACTAATGTAATGTGGCCTGTTATAACATTGAAAAACACATGCTCCTCTAAGTTTACCACTTTTTCTGACTACTATGTTTGTAAATCTGAACAAGATATGATAGTTATCTATCTTAGTTTATAGGGAAAATTCAATCTCCCCCAGTAATGTCTCAAATGCTTATGAAAGATGCAATCAGACTTATCAACAATGAAAAAAATCATTCGTAACAACATCTGCAAGTGTTTGGCATCGCACCATTTGGACAAGGAACTCAAGCAACAAATAGATACAAGTTAGAACTCTCTGATGGCCTTCACCTACAAAAAGAAACCTTGCCAAGGAAATTTAATGATCTTATACTTTCAGATGAAATCCAAAAAGGTTCTATAATACATGTCACCCACTATTCTATTCCCACCATTTGCGAGTTGAGGGAACTCCACTTCCACTCCACTTCTATTTAATGAATCCCTTCCTGTTTTATTATGCAAATATGTACCCTTACTAGTATTATTATTTTACCTACCTTTCTAGGTGGATTGTAATCTCTGACTTATGGGTTCTATGCACAAAACATGATATCATTGGTGCTCCCATCTTCTTATTCAAAGATCTAGAGAAAACTATAAAGCACTCCTTTGTTAGTCCATTGAGCACAGGAAAAAATGTTGATCAGATAGGAACATCAGTGCATATGACTCATACTAAATTGATGTTTGGCCTTGATGCATCTCTATGGAAAAAATGTCGTACATTAACAATCACTCCATTTAGAAGTTTGAACCCATATCAAACAATGTGGACTATTAAAGGTCTCGTGACCATGAAAAAGGAAAAATACCAATTCAACTCAAAGAATGGGAATGGTCATATGTTTAGTTTTGACATTATCGATACTGAAAGGATTGAAGTCTGGGTAACTTGCTACAATGATGTTGTAGACCTCCACTTTGATAAAGTCTAGGTTGGGAGTGTCTATACATTGTATGGTGGTACCATAAAATCTACAAACAAGTTCTAAAATGATTTGAACTCTGATTTTGAAATTGGAATTGTCATTTGTGTGGATCCTACCTCTACAATAAGAAGGCACGATGGAACTAAGGTTGTAAGGAGTCTCAAGATGGTTAATGTTTCTATGTCCACTATCATTGTAACTTTGTGGGGATAGGCAGCTATGAATGAAGGTGCACAACTACATGAAATTTATCATCTACAAAAGTCAATTATGCTTGTTGTAAAAGGTGGTCGTCTAGCATAATACAATGGTAGGATCATAAGCACACTTGCCACTTCACAAATACTTGTAAATCTTGATATTGGTGAAGCCAACCAACTACATTCTTGGTTTTCTAAACATGGGCATATGTTTCTTGCAACAACACCCACCCTACTAGATTCTCCTATGATTTTAGCACAGAAAACCATTACCAAGATTGAAGAGGAATGTCCAACTTCCTCAAAACCTCTCCAATCCATTGTTAAAGTAACCCTTGTTTTTTTCATAGGGAAGAAATTTTGTTATCCAACTTGTCCCCTTGTTATAGCAGGAAAGCAATGCAAGAAAAGGGTTGAACAAAATAGTGACTGCAGGTGGTATTTCCGAAAGTGTCTAACCACCTATTCAGATTGTGATTATAGATATGTACTTCAATTCAAGATTGAAGACCATACTAGATCACTGTGGGCAACTACTTTTGATGAAACTGCAACTAAACTCTTTGGCATGCCTACAAAAGAGCTCTATATGCTACAGTTTGATGATATTGAACCTAGCCATGCAAAGTTTTCTATATGAACTACTCAGTGCAACTAGTTTTTATTCACAATTACAAGAAAAATGGAATTGTATAATGACAATTTGCATCTGAACTCAACAATCTTGGAAGTTTCTGGGTTGGACTTCATAACTGAGTGCATCTCACTCTTTGATGGAATTATACCCCCGGTGCTAGTTGCAACCAAATAGATAATGCATCACACATGACAGCACATGACTTCCATTTTTTCCAGATTACTATCCATACATGAAAATAATGTCTTTTCTTATAAGTATATTTTATATGAATCACATTTTTTGTTGGTTCTCCTTAATATCCATTCTCTATGCTTATCACCTCCTCTTTGTTATTTTGACTACTATCCCCATACTGTATACTCATCAATAGGCTTTCAAGATCCCTTCAAAACCCTTCTTTTAACCTTTTGCTAGAAAATATTTATAGTTGATGTTTCTTATTATATCTATTATTTAATATCTTCCAATGCCTTAATATTCTCTACAAATTATGTACTCTTTGTTATACTTGTACCCAATGTTTGATTTGTGTTTGCAACTTCATTATTATCTAATATGTTTTACATTTGGTAATACCAAATACGTTCTAAAGAAATAATCAACTCGTTACTTAGGTTAATTTAACATTTGTAAAAAGAGGTTTAACACAACTACTACTCTTACTCTTCAACATACTTGTTTTTCCCACCTATACAACTTGAGTTGAAGGGTGGATACTCTTTTGATATTATTTTTATTGTTCTTGCACTTCCTTCCTTTTGTAATTTTATAATGGTGATAGAAATACATTGTTCACCTTACTACACAATTCAGGATATGGCTCCCGTTGTTCCTAATCAAGATAGACAACCCATCCATCATAATAGTGTTGCTATGCAATCACGCAAGAGAAGTCATGTATACTATGGCCGCCATAGAGAAGAAATTAGAGCACGCCATTGCATTCAATGCTACCAACATTTGCAGTCAACACTGAACCAACCATTTCCCTACCACCTACGTGGTTCTACAAGTTCTCCTACACCACAACCTTCCATGAGTGCACCAAAAAATCCTAATGAGAAAATCCCTCCTTGTCAACAATCAATGAACCACATCAATTTCCAATTTTCCTTGAAATATATAGATGAAACCCACAGATTTATAACTGGGATAGATGCCCTCTCACAACTGAAAACATTTACCACCTATAAGGAGTGCTACCCTAGTATGAATGTGCGTACATCAAATGGAGTTATAACTTGTAAGAGATGTTTTTTTGAGAGGGAAATACATCGTTTCTCAGAAGCCAACAACATGGACCCCTTTGAGCAATCAACTGTGTTAAGGGTTCTCACCCAAGTAGAGGAGATGCTTATTGCATGTGTTACTCCCATCTTGCAAGTAACCCATCCTCATGGTGGGCAATACAAATATAGTGGCCACACAATAAGCTTTCCCCAAGATATTCAAACAATTACAAAATATTTACCACTTAAAATTGACCAACCAGATGTCTTAGTGGTTCAAAGAATAAATACAAGTGGGAAGCATTATGATTGTTATGTTAGTAGAAGCCCTGTTCACAATGCACTCTTATACAAGATCAAATTTGACCCTTACTACAAAGATGTAGAAATAGATAGTTTTGCATTATCAATGCTTCCTACTTACACTATTGATATTTCCCCAATGCTACATACAAGTGATGATTGCAGTGAACCTCTACCTTTGACAACTGCCTCAGTTGAAAACATACAATGTGATATGGAAGATGCCTCCCAATATTCAAAATCATTTATGATGAGCCTGCCAAAAACATGCTGTCAGCTACAGATCATAAAAGATTTTTTACAAATGGAACAAGAGATAGATGACATCATGGTTTGGCCACTAATAGGTTCAACCCCCATTAATGAGTATACTACTAAGGGCTTGTTTGACATGGCCTATCCCATACTTTTCCCAAATGGTACTACACTACCCATGCAACCTCACACTAGAGAAGTCAAAATCCATGAATATGTTGTGCATCTTATTCATTACCTTGATAATAGGTTTGGCCAACATCCATGCTTTAGATACTTCCTCTTGAATCTTATGATGCATCATTGTAGCCAGTCTACTACATATATATTTATCAAACACAGAGTGGAAGACAATACACCATCCATTATAGAAGACCTTCACTCCGACCTCACTAACCTGCCTGACAATCAACTCGTAGAAGAACTATTGCACTTTGGGTCAACTTTACAAGGGACAAGAGCATTCTATAATATATGTCATACAGAGTTGACAAGTTTGATAACCTAAATAGGATCTCCAACATTCTTCTTTACATTGAGTGCAACAGACATTCAATGGCCTAATTTGCATAGTGCTCTTTCCCCAAATGTACCATCTTCATTGCTTACCAACAAACAACATATTGATAATGTGATTAATAAAATTCATACAACATCACTATATCTACACCAATGCTTCAAAAAATTTCATGAGGAGATAATTGATAAGCTCATGGAGGCAACCAATTATTGGTATCACTCGGAATGGTAGCGAAGAGGATCTACACACATATATGGTGTAATTTAGATTAAAAATGCTCCAAATATGGACACACTTGATTGGGAAAACCTTGAAGTAGTAAAAAAGGCCAAAAAATTCTTTGAGAAATATGTTTCAGCTATGAACCCTCACTCAAAAGTAGAAATGGACAACTTTCAACATAGAGCTCCAACAAAAGATCCATGTCTTTTAAATACAACTGAAATAATTTCTACTGATCCTTTAGTTGATTATAAAGAGTTGGTTAATCATGTTCAAAGGCACACTCAATGTATGGAGGGGATGTGCCTACGTATGAAAGGTAAAGAAATGAAATGTAGATATAAAGAACCTTGGAAAGAATGTGAACAAGCATCATTATACCCTAATGAAATAGGGCACAAGTACTTTGAACCAGCTAGAAATGATGCTAGGTTGAACATTCATAACCCACATATGCTATCAATATGGAGAGAAAATATAGATTACCAACCTATTACATCTTTCACATTAGTTCTCAAATACATTGCTAACTATGCATCCAAATCTGAAAGAAAAAGTGAAAACTGTGTTCAAATGTTAGCTAGAATTATCTTAGATTCAAATGTAAATGACAATGCTGTCAAAGCATAGCAAAAGTTTATGGTTGAAATTTTTTCCAAAAGATACATTAGTGCACAAGAAACATGTCCCATATTTCAAAAATTGCCCCTTGTGAATTGCAATCGTTAGTTTATGTCTTTGAATGTGGGGCGAAAAGTGTTGCACTACCTTAAACAAACAAGTGCTACTAGCATAATAGAATCTAGCTACATATAAGTATACATGGAACATCCAACTGAGCTTCAACAACTTACACTAATTGAATTAGCAAGATCATACACATATATTGTATCTCACAAATGAGATAAATGAAGAATAAGAAAGGAAACAACAATAGTACAAGTGTATCCAAAATATTTTACAATTCCCAATGAAGACTCTGAGCATTTTGAAACCTTTTATTGGACTGAATTGCTCTTGTACAAACACTTTCATGATATCCATGTAGGTATAGGTGTGGATAAATATGACATTATTAGACATTGGAAGCAATTAAAAATAGAAACATATAATGTTTGGCATGTAGACCGCACTAATCAAGATGATGAGATCTTGGAAGAGGAGAATGATTTAGATGGTGACATGGATATACAAGATTCATGGCAACTGAATGAGTTGGAATTTCTATCCCAACTAGGCCTTGCTAGCAGTTCTAGCCTAGATGATCTTGACATGTTGGGAAAACATGACTTTGACAACATCCATCCATGGGAAGACCATAATGTTCCTTTGAATTTGCATGACCATGCCATTCAATTTATACATAGACATAAAAATGTTGGATCGATTGTTGCCTCTTCTACCACTATCTCTACCAATAGTTACACTTTATCACTTCATCAAAAAATTCCACTTTCTATTATTAGAAATCACTTTGCATCTAATATCTCCATACAACCTTTGTACATGGTCATACAAGGAACTACTGGAACTAGGAAATCATACCTTATCAGTTGCATAAGAAATGCACTACACAATTCAATGCCAAACACAATAAATTCACTTCTTATTCTTGCACCCACAGGCATTGAAGCTTTCAATATTCATGCATCAAGCACACATGCAACCCTCAAAATGCCAATTTGAGAAATGAAATCACTTCAAGGTCAACCATTAACAAAATACCAAGAAGACATGAAAAATATTCAATCCATTTTAATAGATGAAATGAGCTTCATAGGTCCCAAACTACTTCTTAAAATTGATTCTAGACTACATGAAGCTATGCCCCAAAAACAACACCTTTTCTTTGGTGGCATGTCACTAATTCTTGTAGGTGACCTAGAACAACTTCCACCAGTTATGGATAAACCACTCTATGCATCTCACACAAATGAAAAACAATTGTGGCATAATTTTAATATAGTGGTAACATTAGAAATGATATTTAGATAGGAAGGTGATGATCCACTTCAAATACAATTTTGCAGAGTACTACACAATATGCACAATGTTGAACCAATGCTACATGATTGGGATTTGTTAATGACTCGCACAAACAAGAACCTTGCTCCAAATGAACAAATTGAGTTTGACCATGAAACACATTTTTTTTCTACCAATGAATGAGTTTCACTTCACAAAAAAAAAATGCTAAAAGAGCTCAATGTCCCTATTGCGCTATGCACTACAATAAATACACATTGTAGGCTTGAAGAAATGATTGATGATGACCAATTACCCAAAGAAGTTTTAATATGTAAACTTCAACATGTCATGCTTACAATGAACCTTTGAGTCGCTGCTGGTCTTGTTAGTGGATCTCTTGGAGAGGTCAAAGATACAGTGCATCCAATAGGATGTAAACCTCCTTTGTTGCCTTCATATGTCATAGTAGAATTTAGTACTTATACTGGTCCACTTTAGGATCATAGAAACCCAAAAACCATTCTAATACAACCCATTTTTCAAGGAAATTGCACACAAATACCTCTAACCACAACTTGGGCTATCACTATACACAAATCACATGGTTTAACTTTAGGCATGGCTACCGTTGATATATGTAAAATCGAAAGACAAGGCCTCATCTTCACAACAATCTCTAGAGTCAAATCCATCCAAGGCCTTTGTATAGAGCCCTCCTTTCCTTTTGAGTGCTTTTGTAAGATGAAAAAGAATCTATACAATATTCTTAGAAAGAAAGAAGAAGCATGTTTGCACTCAATCTCACATCAAAACCATAGCTTTGAAGCTACTTCTACAGAAAATGGTAATGTCTGTCATTCTACAAATATCCATTTTTTCCATTTACTTGTGTGTTTGTGTGGCTTCCTAAGTAATTCACTACTATTTTCTATAGGTTGACACTTTTTTGATTCAAAGAAGGTGTTCACACACAAAAAAATGCTCAAGAAACTTTTAGGCATTTCAGGTATCTTTTGATTTCCTCTAGAATTTCACTACTACTATATTTCCTACAATTTCCTCATATCTACTTCTTATAAAGAATTAATCCTATTTTTTTCTTACATAGAAGTCTTTGCTACCTTGCCACAAATAAGACTCGTATTACATTTGTACTTACAATTTTTAAAAAAATCAAAAAATGTACAATTCAAAACAAGTATGAAGTCTATTTTTATATCTTAAACACTAAGGGAGTGGACATTTTTAGGTTCCATAGGTCAAAAAATAATGTCAACTTTACCATTGAGATATATTTCAAGACTATCTGTTCTAGCGTTGGATGATCCTTGTAGTTACATCATTATGATTTATCTTTTGAGACTTGTTCTATCTTCTCATATTATTCTTTGGTACATATTTATGTATTGGATGTGCCACCTTGATGGGATTTATGTGTATTGTCATTTATATCTCATACACTAGGACATGTGTAGCATATGTAGAGTTTTATGTATTCAGATGTTATATATATGTTTAATTTGAGGTTCTCATATATGATGGTGTTCTTTGTTACATTTCTACTTACAATTTCAAAATAATTCAAATCAACTCTTGAATTGGGATGTCCTACATTAAAACAAATATTATAGTTGTACATTTTTTTAACCTCCAAACCTCTTGCACCTCTTTCTAGAGCAAGTGATAGTTACTTTTCTATGAAATTATGGAGATATGTTCCATCATCTAGTTACAAACCTTTTGAGTTTCTTTAGAAATTGCTCAAGGGTTTTTGTCCCTCTTTCATCTAACCTAGTTCACCAAATGTTGCTTTAAGGGTTCTTTATAAATTATGCATCTAAATTAGTGCACAAGGATGGTATATTTGTACAAGGGGCTCTTTATAAATCATTAATCTAACTTAATATGCTAAGATGGTGGATTTGCACAAAGGGTGGTTTATAACTTATTCTTATTCTAGATATTAATGTTGGTACTTGGTTATTAGAGTCGTGAAATGAAAAATATGTTTAAGGCCTTTGTCTTTAATGGAAAGGGGGAGAACAGTATGGAACATGTTTTTTTGTTCAACGTTTATTTTATTATTCTAGCAACGACTAGTTTTTAGTGATTGATATTTTAGTCAAAACATTTTGGTGTCTATTTTCCATTAATGAAACAAGAGATGCAAACATCATAGTTCCTACAATTTGAATTTTTAGTTTAAACAAAGTATAAGTAGCAATGTTCCCATTTAAAATAAATTAAATGGTAACTTTCAAAATAATTTCAAGTGCTCAAAAAGTATGACTATCTAGAAGTCAACATTCATTACAACAGTACATGTCTATAATGTATGCAATCAAAATCTTAATTCAAATATTTTGTCAATGGAATTGATAGTTGCACGATACAATTTATGTTGAATCTTGATGTGAGTGACTTGCTATCATTTGAACAATGTAAAACTAACTTACTTTGCTTTCAATACAAAGTCTTATTGCAATCAAAATCTTAATTCAAATATTTCGTCAAAGGCATTGATAATTACATGAGATGGTCTATGCTAAATCTTGATGTGAGTGACTTGCTATGGTTTGAACAGTGTAAAACTAGCTTAGTTGCATTAGATAGAAAATCTAGCTTCATATAAGATGGTGCCCTATTATATTAGCACCAAATTCATCTTATAATATAAGAAATATAAAAGATAAATAAGCTAAAAGGAAATAATGCAAGAATAGAGAAAAATAGACAATTCACATAGTTCATAAACAATTGTAGGTGAATTAAAAGTCATCTTCAACATTCTTATTTACAAAATTTATTGTGCATGAATACAATGTGAGATTAATTAGATTATTCATTGATAATGAGTACCTAGAATGCTAAAATAGAAAAAAATGTAAGCCTTTTATTTTGTGCACCCTTACAATATAACTATTAAAAAGAAAATAATTTAGAAAATTAATAAATATATTATGAAATTATTTATTATTTATTATTAAAAAATAAAGATTATTTATTTACAAGTTCCTTATGGATAGTTTATAGAGTATAAAAATAGGGATGCAGCTAGAGGAAGAGAGGACGAGAGAAGGTTAAAAATTTATATAAAATTCAATATTTAAGTAGAGATATTCCAAATTAAAAAATATCAAAAAAAAAATACATTTGGAAGAACTCTTTATATATTTATTCTATATTCATAGCAAAATATTTGAATTGCTGGTCTTTATATTGTTTGAAATTTACAAATATAATTTGAAATGTAAAAAATTGTTGAATTTTTATTTTAATTTCTTTGATTTTTTAAGAATGTAAAAGCTTAATTCCTAAAGTTTTTATAATGTTCTTAAATAAACTTTAATAAATAAATAATTATAAATAAAATAAAATCTAATATATTAATATTAAATTATTGTCATTAAATATTTATATAAATATTTAGTTCACAATCAGTAATTGAAAAAGTAAACTAGAAAATTGAACATAATAATATAAAATACTAAAAATAAAATAAAACTATATTGAAAAATATTAAGATTTAAGAGTTATTTCTTATATAAAAAAAATAGTCAACATGTCATGTCAATGATATAATTACTATTTGATCTTTATGCTTAAAATAGTTTTAAAAATGATTTTCCATGGTAAAAGAAGATTTCTAGAAAAGATGACATAAGCTATAATTAATGGATTAAAAACTAGAGTGTACAAAATATCTTTATTTTTTATAAAGAAAATTAATTTTACTTCTTACTATTATTTCTCTAAGCCAATGAGAGAAGAGATAAATTATTATTTTTAAATCATTTAAATAGATGGAAAATTTAAAACTATAGTTTATAGACATACGTTTTAAAAATTCTTGACTTTGATTGGCCATTCAAAAGTTACTATTGCATCTAATGGATGCAATAGTATACTGCCATGGCAGGAACTAATAATTATGTTTTAGAAGTGATTGTGGTTTCTCAAACACTATGGAATTAAAGGTTTATATTATTAGAGTTGTAGGTTATTTTTTTATGGAACCTTTAGTAAAGTGTATGACAAGTACATATTCAAAATAGCATATATTCAAATTTATAAGACAATGAAGGTAGTTATGTATCTTGTAATCATGTGAAGAAAAAATTAAATGGTTTTTGTACCATCTTAAAAATGTACACTTTCTTTGTTGGACCTTTTACCCCTCCCTAGTGTGGTATGATACTGTAATAGGACCACCTTTTTCATTTAATAACTTGAATTTGGGTCCTTTATTCTTCCACTCTTGCTAAAATCTCTAAGTTGACATCATTCCCTAACCACAACATATTTCACGGTAAGTTCTATTTACATATTTTAATAGGGCAGATTGCATATATTTAGCACCTAGATCTATCTTACTCTTGTCATTACACAAATTAGTTCAATTCACATTCACATTACACATCTTAAATGAATTTACATTGCATGAAAGAGGACTTTCTTGCATACTTGATATACTTTGGTTTTAGAATTAGCATCCCCTCAACCATTTGGGTTTTTTTAATATAATTTGGGTTATGTTGAGAGTTGCATTTAGAAACCCCTATTTATCTTGTGCTCAATGTCTAATGCATGAAAATGGTTTTTTAGTGAATTTAACTCACATATTTACATCATTAAAGTCATTAACATATCCATTTCTCACCCACTAAACATAATGCAACCTATTTAAACTTATAAAATGTTCAATTTAATACCATTATATTAGTATAGAGAACATTCCAATGATAATAAATAGTAAAAATACATAAACACAATAACTTAGAGTTGCTACAACAGATGCCAAAAATAGATTTTTATCAATGCATAGTCTAATTGCATTTACTTTGATTTATAATAGTTTTCTCATAGAATGAGAAGATTCTCCATGTTTCTAGACTATCCAAAATCTATCTCTTTAATTCTAAAAATAGAAAATACTAATACCATTGTTTAATGCTTGAGTTAGTCATACATGAGAAGAAATAAATCTAAGTTTTGGATAAAAAAGGGCCCATTTGGTTTTTGGCATAGGAATTAAGAATAAGAATGCATAATGGGAACAGGAATGGCTATTTCAATAATAACTATTTTTTGGAATGGGCATAAGCTCATTTTAGTGGGTAAATGGGAATATGTATTCCTATTTCCTATTTCAATTGATGCACCAAAAGATAAATATAAAACATATTCCTAACTTCGTATTCCTATTCCAGTAACCAAATAAGCCCTAAATTAACTCTATGCATGTGGATATTGAAAAATAAACTTTACATAAATTCTTCCTTAATTGACATAGTTAACATTTCTGCATTCATAAATTTGATAGGTTGAGCTATGAAAATTAATGCATTCTAACAAAATCATACAACTAATATTTGAGTTGGTTTAAATAATTTCCTATAATTATTGGAATACTTTAGAATAAGTAACAGGAGGGTGGTGGGGGGGCGGGGGGGGGGGGGGGAAAGGTGAATCAATTATCCAAGGTCTAGATGTATAAATAAAACTTTTCATAGCTCAATGAACCCATAAAATATTTATACTCATGCATGCATCCATAAGATTATGCCATCACTTAAAACTTGTAGGTTACTATCAAATCAACTTTTAGAAATGTAAACATGAAACATAACAAATTCATCAACAAACTTGACACAATGATATACATGGAAACCCAATTTGGGAAAAACCACCAATAACATTCTACTCTTTTCACTCTTCTAAAGTGATGCCCTATGAAAGGCCAACAATGTTAAATGTTACAATACACACTGTAAAATTTGACTTTGTTAGGAGTGATTCTTGTTAGAGGATTTTAGACCATTCACTTGGAATGTCACCTAGTTAAAGGATTTACCCTAGACTAATATAATTGTTAGAGAGTAACAGTAAGGTTTTGATCTAATACAACTTACAACTTCATTTGTAGTTTAAATATCATTGTCGAGTCCTCAATTCTACTTGGCCTTCATACTTTGTAGCTCTAATAGCTTGTTCACCCTTAAAGCATTCATCTCCTTAAGCCTTCTTGCATAACATGCCATTGTAGACTCTTCTCTTAGGTCACCTGATGAAGAAAAACCCTTAACTCCTTATCTCCCTTATGTTCTCGCACATGATAACCTTGCTTCATGACCAACCATTCCTATAAATAGGAAATTAAGATCCTTTGGCCAATCATTCTCCAATGTCCAATTTAGGGTTTGGATGGATTAGGTAGGATACAATGTATCTACCCGATATCTCATATCTCTTCTAGAAACTTCTCCTAGAATCTACTTTGAATTTTCCTAAAATGGTTTACCTTGAATTTTGTGCCACTAGCTCATCAACCTTATCTTCCACCTAGTTCACATAATCCAAGAAAACAAACTTTTCAGCTAAGATTCATTGAATTCATGATCTTTTAAATAATGCAACAACTTGATATTATCAAGCTTCTGATGCTTGACACATATTGTGTTTCTTGGCATCCATTATGAAATCAATCAGCACGAACTAAAGTTTACTAGTGCTCGAAATCAACTAAACTTTACTCCACATGCATTATTATTATTGACATACACTAGAGTGAACTTTTACTCAGCTCCAACTAATTTTCTATGTAACTTGCTCTATCTTTGCTCGGCACCTACTATCCACTTAGTCAAGCTTGGCAGAAAAACTTTGTGTAACTTGTTCTTCTAAACTTTCTTAGTGTAACCAATCTTTGTATCATTAAGTATATTATCAATACATCATTTCATCACTATCTTAATTAATTCTTGTGCTTTATTAAATAATCATAACTTAACCTTTCATCTAGGTGTTTTTGTTACATCTTTTGATCAAATCTTCTTCATAAATCAAATAAGTGATAGCACTTGAAACTTATAAGAAGTTTTTTTACTAGAAAATAGCAAGTTTGACATCAGTGACAAAACAATGATGGAAACATAGTCTTCTTCAACAATCTCCCTCAACAATCTCTTTTAGTCTACTTTCAACAATCTCCCTCTTTGGCATTGATGGCAAACCAAGATGATCAACTGAATCAACCAAATGGTAAGCACCTTGTTCAACCAAACTAACTAGGTTAAAATAGTAAGACAATACCAAAAATAAAACTTGTATTGAAATATCTTCCTTTATCAACAACTTCGATCTTCTAATTAGGTTACAAAATTCTTTCTTATAACTCCCTCTTACTAGGTAAATGTTAGAATTTATCTTTCGTTTTCTCTCCTAGTCAATAACTATCTTCTTCAACAATTATCTCCTACTTAGGATTAGTAAACTCTCCTTCTTCTTCTTTTTGACAAAGATGCTCTCTTGATATAATCTTTCTTGATCAATAAAACTCTCCCTCTTTGATAACAATGCCAAAGGCTTGTCATATTTAACATGACAGATATAAACCTTTTCAGTTTCTTCAATTTATCCCTCTATTACCCTACTTGTGATTGATTTGAAGTTTCAACTCTTTGATTTCTTTAGGAAGCTCCTAAAGTAAGATCCTCTGCATCAATGTGTAACATATGAACATCGTCTTGTTTGATGCGGGGCACTCCTCTCGTTACTTAGATAGTCTTAGATAGGGGTATCACCCCTAGTTTACCTCTTAGACACTCATGAGCATCCAAGTTAGGTATTGCTTTTGTGAAGATATCATCAATTTGTTCCTTTGTGTTGACATATTCCATCTTCACCTTTTTATCTTGAACTAACTCTCTCAAATAATGATAGTTGATTGCAATGTGCTTAGTCTTTGTGTGCATCATAGGATTCTTTGATATATTGATAGCACTTTTATTATCACAATAAACTATCACTGGTTCTATGATCTCTTCCTTCATACCTTTGAGTAGTTGTTTGATGCATACAATGTTTGTACAATTTACAAAAATAGCAACATATTCAGCTTCAGTAGTAGATTGTGAAGTGCAATTTTATTTCTTGCTAGTCCATGTAACTAGTCTCTTGCCTAAGAAAAATTCTCCTCCACTAGTGCTCTTTCTATCATCAATGTTTCCAACCCAATTAGCATCAATGTAGATGCTCAATTCAAATTTTTCATTCTTCTTATAGTATAGACCAAACTCTTCTATTCCTTTCAGATATCTCATTATTCTTTTTACAACCATCAAATAATTCTCCCTAAGATCAGCAAATAATCTTGCAACTATCCCTATAGATAATGCAATATTAGGTCTACTATGTACTACATATTGCAATTTTCCAATCATAGACTTGTACAATGTTTGATTCACCTTACCTAAATCATCATTCTTTGACAACTTGTGTCCTATTACCATAGGTGTACTTACTAGTTTGAAATCCTCCAATCCAAAAGTATTCAATATTTCCTTGACATGCTTTGACAGAGTGATGTATATATCATATTTCATCTTATATACTTGCAAACCCGCAAAGAATTTGATCTCATCTCAAATTCTTGCTTCATCTTATTTGCAAAATCCTTACATAAAGCATCTTGATCTTCAAATATGATATCATATAAAAGAAATTTACATAACAAAATAAATTTTCATTTCTTTGTCTTCATGTATAGATTGTTGTTATCATTAGCCCTTTCAAATCCAATCTTCACAAGATAATTATCAAGTCTCTCATACCATGCTCTTGGTGCTTGTTTCAAACCATATAGAGCCTTGTGTAGTCTACATACCATGTTCTTATTGTTAACATCAACAAAACCTTCTAGTTGTTCTATGTAAACTTCATCCTCTAATATACCATTCAGAAATGCAGATTTAACATCCATTTGATAAACTTTGAAACCTTTGTATTCAGAATAAGCAAGTAAGGTTCTTACTCCTAATCTAGCAACAGGAGAAAATGTCTCTCCATAGTCAATTTCTTCTTCTTGTGCATATCACTTACAAAGTAGTCTTGCTCTATTCCTTGTGACTTCACCATTTTCATCTAGCTTGTTTCTAAATACCCACTTGGTACCAATCACATTTTTGTCTTCTAGTCTAGGAACTAGAATCCATATTTTGTTTTTCTCAATTTCTTCAATCTCTTCTTCCATGGCTTTACGCCAGTTATCATCTTCTAATGCATCTCTCACTGATTTGGGTTCCTTCATGTAAAACAAACATGTATCTCTTCTCAATCTATTTCTCGTCGTTGGTCTTGTATCTTTATCTCCAATGATTTGGGCAATAAGTTGATGTCTTTTGACATACTTAGACAATCTTGGTTTAACTCTGGTTTCTCCATTTAGTCTTTCAACTTCAGAGTCATTGTGTACATCTCTATTAGGTAGCTCAACATCTCTTTCATGTACACTAATCTCAGAATCAAAATGTGCATCGATTTCATTCTGTAACTCAACATCTATATGTAGCTCATTTCCTTAATGCAATTCGACATTCATATGGTGTGACTCACCAAACACTAAAACTTGTTGTTGATTTGTAGCTTGATTTGAAACATCTAGTAGGCATACCTTCATAAAAGTATACAAATGATTTGTATTATTTTGGTTTTTTCATAGGCTGAGCCTCATATATCTATGTATATTCATCAAAGTTCACATTTGCACTTTCCATAATTTGTCTAGTGTCAGTATTTAAACACTTATAAGCTTTACTTCTTGTGGAGCATCCTAGGAATATACCTTCTTCACTTTTTGCATCAAGTTTACCATTCCTAACATCTTTAAGAATGTAACATTTACTTCCAAATACCTTAAAATATTTTACATTGGGTGAGTATCCATACCATTGTTCAAAAGGTATTGATTGAATACCTTTCTTGATTTGCACATGGTTCAAGGTATAGAAAGTTGTACTTAAAGTTTCTCTCTAGTATTTCAAAGAAAAATTCTTCTCCATCATGAGTGTTCTAGCACAGTCCATTATAGATATGTTCTTCCTTTTAGCTATTCCATTTTGTGGAGGTGTTCTAGGGGTAGATGTTTGTCTTTTAATTCCTTTGTCATTACAAAACATTACGAACTCATTGGATGTGAATTCTCCTCCTTTGTCAAATCTCAAAAACTTTAGGCTTTTACGTATTTCCTTATCAACTCTTGCTAAGTACCACTTAAATATTTGGAAAGCATTAGATTTCTATTTCAAAAACATAATTTTCATTGTTCAAGAACAATCATCAGCAAATAGCATAATGTACTTATCTTCTTTGTAGCTTTGCACATCAATTGGTCCACACAAGTCAATATGAACAATCGCTAGTGCTCCATTAGAGGTATAAGTTTTACCCTTAAAACTTGACTTTGTCATTTTTCCTAACTGAGATTGTTTGCACATTACATTATCAAGCTTCTTCACCTTAGGTAAACCTATAACTTTCTTCATGTTACTAATACTAACCAAGTTATCAAAGTTAACATGACATAACCTCTTGTGCCATAGCCATACATTATCAAATTTTTTTATATCAAGATAGAATAGATTACTTCTAGTTTGATCACCCTTTCCAATCAGTTTCCCATTTGTGTCATATATCTTAGAAATCTTGTTTTCAAACTCAACCTTACATCCCAAATTATTTAGTTGTGACACACTCAACAAATTATAGTTAAGTCCTTCAACATAGTAAGCATTGTCACATAAAATCTTATCTGTGAGTTTGATAAAACCTTTTCCTTTTTATCAAGACTGGTGCATCATTACCAAATCTTACACTATTTCCCTCATAACAATTCAAGTTAATGAACTTACTTTTTTCTTCAATCATGTGATGTGAACACCCACTGTCAATGATCCATCTATCATTCTTGTTTACACAAGTCACAAGTGCAATTGTCTCATCTTAATTGGATTCATCCTTCATTGCAACATACACCACCTCATCATCATGTTCATCAAATTCTTCTTTTGTTTCCTCTTCAACAATGTAGCATGACTTCTTGTATTTGTCTTTGTAATCTTTGTTTTCTTCATCTCTTCCACTCTTGTTCTTGTCACCACCTCTGTAGTTCTTCTTCTCTAGACATCTAGGAGCAATATGACCAACCTCATTGCAATTGAAACAAATGATGGTTAACTTACCTTTCAACATTGTAAAATCTTCTTGCCAATAGTGCTTCAAGTTGTTCAACATCCTCCTCATCTCTATAACTGTCACTAGACACATACTTCTTCTTTTTCTTCTTCTTCTTCTCATCAAGTTCCCTTAATGATACTTTATCATTGAAAGTAGATTCAATCTTTTCAAGTTTGTAATTATCAAAGTTAGATATCTCAATAATAGTGAGTCTACCAACTAGACCTTCAAGTGATAGTTTATTCCCTAGAATACATCACAATTCTTGAATGAAACTCTAATAGCATATATAGGAAATAATTCCCTCAAAACTTTGCTTAGTACAATGTCATCATCTATATTACCAATAGATCCTCTTATTGCATTAACAACATTTTTTATCCTTTCAACATATTGAGAAATATTCTCACCTTCTTCCATTCTCATATCATTAAACTTACCTCTGAGAAATTTAGCTTTGGCTCTTAGAACATTTCCATCTCCTCCATAGATAGTGGTTAGCGTATCCCACATTTTCTTTGTATTGTCAAGGCTTTTGATATCATAAAATTCAACATAAATTAGGGCAAAGGCAATCCCCAACATTTCTTGGTTGTATTCTTTCTTCTTCTTCATATCTTTAGTAGTTGGGACACTAGCAAGATCAACATGCTCCACAAAAATGGTAGATTGTGCATGATCTCCAAGTCCTCCAAGGTATAGCTTCATCAAACTTTTTCATGCAAGAAATTTATCTCTATTGAGCTTCGGTAATTCTATTTTTGACATCTTGAACTTTTTGCTTCTAGTACCTTCAAACTAGTCCTCTTAAGAAGATGGATCTAATACCAACTATTGAATTACTTTAGAATAAAGAGGGGGGGTGCGATTCAATCGGATATCCATGGTCCAGATGTATAAATAAAACTTTTCATAACTTAATGAACCCATAAAACATATATAACCATGCATGCATCCATAAGATTATGCAATCCCTTAAAACTTATAGGTTACTATAAAATCAACATGCATAAATGTAAACATGAAACATAATAGATTCATCAACACACTTGACACAATGATTTACATGGAAACCCAATTTGGGAAAAATAACCAATAACATGCTACTATTAAATGTGACCCTATTAAAGGATTTCAATCACCCTATTAGGAGTGAGCCTTGTTAGAGGACTTTAGATCATTCATTTGGAATGTCACCTAGTTAAAGGATTTACAAATAACTATTACATCAATCTTAGTCCAAAGGATTTACCCTAGACTGATACAATTGTTAGAGAGCAACAATAAGGATTCGATCTGATACAACCTACAACTTCATTTGCAAATTATAGACTACTATTCAATCCTCAATTCTTCTTGGCCTTCATACTTTGAAGCTTTGATAGCTTGTTCACCCTTCAAAAATTCATCTCCTTAAGCCTTCTTGCTAAACATGCCATTGCAGACTCTTCTCTTAGGTCACTTGATGAAGCAAAACCCTTGACTCCTTATCTCCCTTAGGTTCTCACACATGATGAGCTTGCTTCATGACCAACCATTCCTATAAATAGTAAATTAAGATCTTTTTGCTACTAATTTCCTATCATGAATTTAGGGTTTGCATGGATTAATTAGGATACAATGTGTCTACCCCATATCTCATATCTCTTCTAGAAACTTCTCCTAGAATTCAGTTTGAATTTGCCTAAAAATGGTTCACCTTGAATTTTGTGCCACCAAATCATCAACCTTATCTTCCACTAGGTGCACATAATCCAAGAAAAAAAACTTGTCGACTCAAATTCATCAAATTCATGATCTTTTAAATAATGTAGCAACTCAACATTATCAAGCTTCTGATGTTCAACGCATATTGTGTTTCTTCGCATCCACTATGAAATCACTCGACAAGAACTAAAGTTTACTAGTGCTTGACATCAACTAAAATTTACTCAACATCCATTATTATGCTTGACATACACTAGAATGAACTTTTACTCAACTCCATCTCATTTTCTGCTTTGCTTGTTCTATCTTTACTTGGCACCTACTATCCCTCACTCAACCTTGGCAGACAAACTTTGTGTAACTTGTTCTTTTAAAATTTCTTAGTATAACTAGTCTTTGTATCCTTAAGTGGATTATTAGTAGATAATGTCATCACTATCTTAATTGATTCTTGTAATTCATTACATAATCATAACTTAACCTTTCCTCTAGGTGCTGTTGTCACATCTTTTTATCAAATCCTCTTCATCAATCAAATAAGTGATAATACTTGAATCTTATAAGCAATTGTCTTACTAGAAAATAGAAAGTTTGACATCGGTGAAAAAACAATGATTCAAACACATAGTCTTCTTCAACACTCTCCCTCTTTCAATTTAGTTTCAACAATCCCTTTCAATCTGATCTCAACAAGAATATGGAAAAAGAATCAAATTTGGGTGAGAGGGTGAATAGTATTTGAAGCAAGCCTTGGATGTGGTGGCTCATGAATCTCAAATCTTTCCTCAAACATGTGGACATCCATTTTTATGAATAGCCACATAGATAGATCATATTAAATGCACCATAACACAATGAACACCATTTGGTCCAACTATTTTGTATTGATACCTCTCATGTCTTGTTGCTCCACTAACTTTACAATTCTTCCTTCTTCCAAGTAATGATATGCATGTTCAAAGAAGTCTTTCTCAATTTTTGACATCCACCTTAGCCATTTTGTTCCAAAAAATGATATGTCCTACAATAAAACCCCAAAAATATACATATATATTATAACACTAAATAACATACCCCTTCACCATATGTATACCTTACACCCTATGGTTCTACAAGCTACTGTAAATGTAGAAGTCAAATAACTTGGCATGATGAATTTTTTTCAAGTAGGCTATTTTAAGGCTTTATGTCACAAGTTGGAGTATTTGGGACCTATGTTCCTCATAAAAATACAAGATTCCTCACGCTATCCCTAGAGAAATATTAACGTGTGCCTCACAATCAAGAAGAGTTTTACTATAAAAATAACATCCTATCTAGAGATTTATTGGGAATGTACTACAATTTTTTTTTTGGTATAAACCCTAGCAAGTTTCATCTTGAATGGATATACCTTGAAACCCTTATTTTTCTTTCCCTAAAATTAACATGGGATGAAAATGGCACAAGGAACTTTCAGTCAAATATTTTTGGCAGTTGAAAATCTCATTTCCTAAAATCTTGCATGCATGCTCCTTACTATCACAGTAATATGAGAGATTAGAAATAAAATTAATGAAGTGCCACTAAGGCTTTAAAAATCAAATATTTAGACATGTCCTAGATCTAAGTCTTGGGTTAGATATAAATCTTTATTCTATAATGTTTTTGTAGTCTAATCAATGCCAATCCAAGATATTTGATAATTTATATGGACATACTTTCAAAATGGAATCAAATTGGAAAATGGAAAATGGAATCATAATGTTAAAATATATAATTAATTTAAGGTCTCTCATTAGGGAACTTGTAGAATTAAGACTCTCATTGAAGATAAAGATGCTAAGACCATCCTGTTAAATAGCTTATCTTTGTAATATAATAATGTTGTCTTTATAATCAATCAAATCACTTCACATACTTTAGAGGATATAATTTTATCTCTTCTAATAGAAGAAAAGACGATGAACATTTTTATAGAACAAGATCATCTAGTAGACAAGGTGTTACACTTAGTAAGTACTAATAAATGTTTCTATTGATCTTTCATGTTTTGCTTATTTTATTTTTCTATTCTTCCCTCTCCAAGGTTGGGTGTTTTCACCTTTTCCATATTGACACAAAATCATACTTATCTTTGTTAAGTGGTTGATGTACCATTTGGTCCCTCTTGTTTCATGTTATTCTATGAGATAGGGGACAATGCACTAAGGTACATCTTTGACCATATTGATTGAAAAAAATTATATATTCTTTTATTTGTTTTCTTTTTGTGGCTTTTATATGTCATTATATTTTATTCTATTAAATTAGGATGATGTAAAGAATTAAACTGGTACACATATTTTCATAATGTGTGCTCTTATGGATTTGCAATTTTAGTACATTTTTGAAAAATATTATAACACTTTAAGCTAAGTTTATTCAATTACTAAATCCAAAATCGTACCATCATATTTATTTTATGCTTTTGTGATTATACCATGATTGTTGTTCTTCTCCTTTGTATCACCTATTATTATTTTAACCTAGTTGTTACACTATGATTATTATTTTTTGTATTTATGAGATACTTTTGCAATTTTTATGGTACTATTTTTTCTTATTTTGTTGACTATAAGAAACATTAAAAGAAAAAAATATTTGTCTCTTTCTCTATCCCCCACTAGGATGTACATTAAAAGAACATAAACATGTACATAGAAGGTGTTCAAAATGATTCAAAAATATTTAGAAAATATTTAGGAAAATATTATTGATCAAAAACTAATGTAACCATGTAAATCACTATCATAACTATACTTGCTCAAAAGAAAAAGAAAAATGCATAGGTTCTTTAATATAAAATAATAAGGAGGATTTGGATGGTTTGGGTGAGGAGGACAAGGAAGTGGAATAGTGGAAGAATTTGAAGAACCTCTTCAAGGAGTGTGAGTTTATAATCAAGTCTAAATGATTTTCAACTCCTTTTGTTTATTTTCTTGGGTTGGTTATAATGCTTTGGTTAATATTGTCTCGAAAGACACTTTTATTTGGCTTCATTTACCTTGGAATCAAACAATTATGAACTTTAATAGTAGTTATAGTAGTTATGATGGTGACAATACTTTAAGCTTTATCATGCTAGACTTTAGTAATAGAAAGTTGTTAATTTTATTTTTCATTTATAGTGACCAATGGAAGTTAGTTTATACTATCTCTAGTATTATGTGATTTTTGATTATTTTGCAATTGGTTAGATAGCAGGCTTCAGGGTGTAATGGTCGATTGTAGTTCTCTAAATTTTTTTTAATGTGTCTTCTTAGATGAGCTTAGGACTCTCACGTTGTCAAATTATTCAAAAACATAAATGTTTTAGAGGAAAAAATTTAAGTGTTGACTCACCCCACCCTTAGAACTTACTTTCCCATTCTTATTTCCACCAATTGGTATTAGAGCTTTGTTATCTTGAAGGAAAGTTTGACAACTTTGGATGTAAGATCTTGAAGATGGAAGTCTACAAATTGGGAAAAACTATTGAGAAATAGAAGATTGAAATATATCTTTCCCTACATCAACTCAAGGAGACAAGAGATGAACTACAACATTCATTGAAGAGAAGGAAAGAGATAGCTATTCAACAAGATGACACTTGATATCAAGAAGTAGACACTACTAGACTATTTGAATATGGAAACTTAGGATATTTTGATGCGACAATTTTAGATCTAATGGAAAAGAATGGTGTCCTAAATGAAGAAGTTGGGAATCTCAAAAGAGAACAAGAAGAACAATCAATACTACTATGTGAGATGACTAAAATGAAAAAGAAAGTAGAATAAGAAAAAGCCATGTTTGAAGAAGATAAAAGACTTCTAGCTAAAAAACTTGAAGAGAAGACATCAAATGTGTAAAACCTTGGAAACATGCAATTGGATTCAATGAATCAATTGATGATTTCAAATCAGGAACTAAATAGGAAAGACAATGAGATTGCTGCTTTGGAAACATAGAATACCATACTATAGAATTAATTGAAGACTGGGAAGGAAACACTTAACAGGCCTAGTGAAGCCATCAAGTACTTTGCAAAATTGATGGAAGCATCAAGATCATGCAATGGCACTACTAGTTTAGGCTATTCCACAACTAAAAAAGGAGAATCATCTAAAAGTGGTGAAAAAAGGAATAACAAGGGAAGGAACAACAAACCCACTTGTCACCACTATGAAAAATTGGGTCAAATAGAAAATGTTTTGCAAGATCAATGTAATGAAAATTAGAACCCTAAGTAGAAATTAAAGGGACATTGTCACAAATGTAAGAAGTAAGCACATCAAGCACATGAATGTAGGACCAAGACCACCAACACTCAAAAATTTGAAGGTTATTGTTACAATTGTTAAAAGTATGGAAGCAAGGCATGTGAATTCAAATCCAAATCCAAGTGGACATCAAACAAGAAAACAAAGGCAAACCACAATGGAAATTCACATGATTGGGACTACAATACAAGGTATAGTTTTCACTATTTCCAAGAGTGTGGTTACATTCCTAAAAATTGCATTTATCAAACTTCTAAGGAAATTACAACAAATGGTTGAATGAGATTGTATACTTTAGTTATCTTAGGATTGGTCATGCTAGTAGAAACTATTGAACTAGGTCACCTACACTGAGTAATGAATTCAATAGGGGAAAAGAAAGGTTGATGCTAAAAAGGTGAAAATATAGATGAGAAAGACATGAAAATAAGAAAGGCTACATTAGCCTCAGTTATTTCTACTTTGGATAAGTAGATGATTGCAGAAGCCATGGAGAAACATGAGTAAATTTTTTCTAAAATACAAAAAAAATCAAATTCTAAAGAACAAAGTAGAGGATGCAGTAACAAAAATCACTTTGATTTTGAAATCAATCCATGGGTTAACCACAAAGACTATTGAAAAGAAAGGAGATGAAGAGAAGCATGAAGCTAAGAAAGATGGTGAAGAGAAGGAGAGCAAGAAAATGAAAACCCAATCAAGGAAGGTAATATGGAAGGAAAAGAAGGAACAATAGAGGAAGCAACATCTAGAGAAGAGCAACAAGATGTATAGATACACAATTGTCTAGTGTCATTCCCTACATGGTGATCAAGAGAGTCAATAAGACTCAGTTATTATCAAGGATGTTCCTAATAATACAACACAAAATGTGAATCCTTTGACTAAGGATGATTTAAAGAAAATACTAAAAGACTCTACCAATGTAGCAATTCTATGTGGTACTCCTATATTGGTGAGAGTGGATGAGATTCAACAGGGATAACTTGCATCTGTAGGGGAGAAGCAACCAGACACATCAAATATGCCCCCACAAACTATAGAGGAAAAGGAAAAGGAGTCATAGGATCTTCATACAAATCAAAGTCTAAACCTTGAACAGAAGGATGTTACAACACAAACACCATATGCAATTTTGATAGCTACCATTTAGATGAAAGAGGCAAAAGCACGGCCGATAGATATACTAGTGCCAAGCCAAAAAAATTTAAGCTTACAAGCTCTATTAATTTTTGATAAAGATGGAATAGAAGTGCACATAAGTAAGGAAGCTAGTTATGTACCTCTTCTACCATCACAGGGTGAAGTCCAAAAGGAAGTAGACAAGACTAAAGAGTTGAAGTTGACTGTTGCACCTGAGGAGAAAATTGCCATATAGAAATTGGTTATTTTGGTATTTTCTACATCTCTTAGCAATCAAGCTCTTCAGAGGCTAAGTACTCAAGATACCTCATTACAAATATAAAGGCCGAGTTCCAACACACCCATGAGTGTCAATGCTACATCATTTGGGGATGTAAGCTTAGATGACATGATTGAGCTACCAAATTTTGATTTGAATACAATCACTATTGAAGAAATGAGTATTCTTTAGGAAACTCTACAAAGGAAGAAGAGTAAAGAAATCTTAACGAGGGAGTATAAGAAAAAGAAAGCCATGCATGAAATCAAAGACATATTCATTGATCCTTTCAACCTCCCAGAAATAAATGAAGATAAGCCTATAATAGAGCAACTTGTCACTATTGTGGACAAGATAAAGGATGAAGACCTAGACTCTAATGTTAAATTAATAGAATGGTATGAAAGGAAGTTTCATACAAAGGTTTTGGAGTAGATATGTAGTGTTATAGCACTCATACAAGTTGATCTAGCAACCAAAATGGAAAGTGTGAAGAAGGTGTTAGAGAACATTTTCTCTCTATACACTAAGTTATTCAATGTTGATCTATTCACAAAGGAAAATCAATAGGCTATTGACCAACTACAAGGACATTTTCAAATCATAGGTACTACACTACAATAATCTCCTGGTCAAAGTAAAATACACTTTTAGAGGTTACTGTCGACTCAAGGTAGGCTTGCCAAGCCACAAGCACAAGATGCAAATATCAGATATACCTTAATCATTATCCAATCCATGCTAACACCTCACATGGAAGTGTTGCACAAGGAACTAGCCTATGTAGAGACATTGATAGAGAAAGATTCCCATCTTTCTACACATGATGACTTAGTTGACCTTGTTGTCCAACTAGAAATTCAATATGAATCCCTAAAGGAAGCCAACAATAATTGGGATGCAACATTGAAGATAATAATGGAGCTTCACAAGACATTTTTTAACAAACACATTGTCAGTGTACAAGCCAAATGACATAAGTGTCAAAAAGGGGGATTATAAAATTTTGGATGAAAATATTTGTCAAGGCAGATATCTACTCAATAGGAGTAATAGAAGAAAAAAAATGAAGTATTTACTCAGGGGGAGTAATAACATATGGAAGAGACAAAAATTTCACAAATTTTGAGATTTTGAAAGTTTTTTATGGAAGTCAATTCACGAAGATACATTGTCTAACTTATGCATAAAATAAGGATGTATATGCCAAGAGAAAGTTTTTTTGCCACTCATGTCAAAGTGGAAGATTATTGATCTCATTTTCGTTTTGACAAGGCAGTGACAAAACACTTAGTCATTATCTAGTTGAAGTATAGTGCAAATCGAATGCATAGTGCATGTCGAGTGAGTTGAGCAATAAGTGCAAACCGAGTGATCAAAGCATGTCAAGCATAAGTTGTGAGACAATACATGTCAAGCAATATGACTAGTTAGTGTTGAGCACTAGTATGTGCTTAGTAAAAAATATGTGCCAAGTCACTCTAGTGCCAAGCAGTCTATGCATGCTGACCGATTCAAGTGTCAAGTAAATAGTGAGTGTCAAGATATTCAAAAGCTGAGTTACAATATTAAGAGCACAGTGAAAGCTAAGCATTAGAGTCTTTGGATGTTGAGTGAATAGTTTTTGGCATAATTGTTTGTTATGGTACAAAATCCTATGTAAACCATTTTTGGCTAACATAATCATGAATTTATGACTATAAGAGATAAGTATGGAATCATATTGTGGATCCCTATGTAGCGCATGGAATCAATCAGATTAAGGGAAGTTTTAGGCAACAATATGAATCAATCTCAGCTATTAGTTTTGATGTAGCCCATTTCAAGTTGTTGTTATTTAAGGAAGAAAAATTGTAACGAGTTTGTGTATGCATGAGGAGATGAAATATAAGAGGTTAGATGGCATTCATGGTGGCTATGATGACTATGAAAAAGTTATGTAATGAAAAATTAGTCTAAGAGGAACAAAGACAAGTAGTGAGAGCATTTGATAAGAAGATATGATCAGGAGGATCAAGGATTTAAAAGTGTAGAGGAGATCTGGCATCAAGGAGAAAAGTGATACCCAAAGGATTAGGTGTTGAATTATTCCAATAGATGATACAAAGTAAATCTCTTACATAGTAGTACTAACAGGCTGTTGTAAATCTCTTAACTAAGTGCTTACTTAATTGTGAGTTTAAAATCTTTTAGCAGCGTGAGAGCTAGCAATCTTTGTAAGCCTTTAATAGGGAAAACCCCTCACAGGATAGATCATAGTTTATGATCAAACACTTTTTAGACATAATTGGCCATACTTTACAATTTTAGTAATGAAAATTTGTGGGTGGCATCCACACCCTAGTTTTACCTTCTCCTTGGAGGGTTTCACTAATGGAATTACAAGTAGAAAAGGTGAACTACTGAGATAGGGGGGAGGGGTGAATCAGTAGTTAAAACATGAACCCATAAACCTTTTCACCACTCATCCATCTCATGCATTCAATAGATAAACTTGAAATGACATGCAAAACATAAACATCTAAAACATGTTAACACATAAACAATCACAGATTTGACACTTGATATGATTACTCAAAAACACTCCAAATGAGAAGGTAAAACTAGGGTGGGAATGACACCCACAATTCTTCACTACTACAGCAATAAAGTGTCACCAATTAAGGTTACTATGAGTTGACCATGAGACATGATCTGCCCTATTAAAAAGGCATGACCTATTAAAGGCTTACAAGGACTATTAAGTCTCAACTTGTTAGAGGATTTAAACACTCTGTTATAAGTATGCCTAACTAAAGGACTTCAAAACATCCACTTGGAATGTCACCCTGTTAAAGGATTTATAATAGTCTGTTAGGACTACTCTACCTAGGAGATTTAACCAAAATCACTTGCTAGGATGTTTTAGCATAGATCTTGTGATCAGCTCTGATAGCCTAATTATAGATCAAATCTATACTATGTCCTTCTTGATCCTCTCTTGATTCAATATGTCAATGTTTTATCCTCTATCCTTTGTTGTACTCAAACTGATTATGCAATTCACTTTCTTACAACTTCTAAGTCTCCATGCAAACTTTGTTGTTCTCTCTCTTCAATTTCTTTTTGTGTGTGCGCACACACACACACAAGAACACTTAGGGTTATGTGGGAATCTACATCTAAGATTCATTCATTTTTTTTCTTAATCCTTCCCTTTTTCTGATTCATTGGATGTAATTACATAGGGAATCTACATACAGATTCATCCTTACCTTCAAAAGATCATATACTGTCTTTAGGTTGGCTAAAAAATGGTTTACATAGTTTTTTGTGCAATCTCAAACAACAATGTCAAATCTATGTTACTTGGCACTTAAGGTTACTGATGCTCGAGACATACTGGAATTCTCTCTAACTTGAAACCTAAACTACTTGGCATCTATTGTTTTCTTGGCACTTGAATCACTTGGCATGTATTGTTTGCAGAACACTTAAGTGACTCAACACATGAATGACTCGACACTGAGTGCAACTTGGCATAGTATATATTTACATAACATACTTGGCATATATTACAATTTCAGCATGAGCTTAATAAATGACTTAGGTGTATTGACACTCAATTGTCAAAACCAATTTGAGATCAACAATCTCCCCCTTTGACATGAGTGTAAAAAACACTTAACCATACATAAAATTATATTCTTCTCAAGAATAATATATTCACAGCTTGACATATAAAAAACTTCAAAATTTTCAAAATTCTTTAATACACTATATACCTCAAAATTTATAACTCCCTTAAGTTAATGTGCTTGTATTTTTAAAAATATTGTTCTCCACTCTAAGTAATTATGTCTATTGTTGATACTCTTCATCTTCAAATATGTCGATACTCTTTATCTAATACTCCTTGTCTTCAAATATGGTGATACTCTTTATCTGATAAGCTCTATTTCTACTCTTCTGTTGGCTCTTTTTTTGATTTGTCCCCCTTTCTTTCTATCTCCCTCTTTGCACTTTTGTTTTCATCTCCCCCTTCCTTAATTATCTCCCTCATTTTATATAATCTCCCCCTTTTTGACACTTATGTCAAAGGGTTTATACACAAATTGTGTATTTGTCCAAGAAAGACTTGTGCACCTCCATTATGATTTTCAGAGAAGCATCCCAATTATCACATGCCACATCAAGTGACTTGATTTGGATGGTTATCTCTACTACAAGGTGAACTAGTCCATTTGAAGTGGAAATATTAGGATCTTTCTTCATTCTAGTCTCTACATATCCTAGTTCCTTGTGGAGTATTTCTATATGAGGGGTCAAGGAGGCTTGAATGTTAAGCAACTTGGCTCTTATGGTAGTCTCTTCTACTATGAATATAGCTAATTGACTCTATGATTGAAGCAATGAATGGAAATACTTCTCATTTTGAGTTAGGTTCTAAGGTAATTTCATACCTGATACTTTGAGATTTCTCTCCAAACTCATGATTCAATGGTTAGTCTCTTGTGTGAAGAGTGTAGGATCACACAATTTTGTGTACAATGAGAATATATTCTCAAGTACCTTTGTCACTATCTCAATTTTTGTAGCCAATTGTACCTATGCTACTGCTATATCACTAGATAGTTTCTCATTGACTTTTCCTTGAAATTTTATTTCTGACCATTCCATGAGTTTTGCATTTTTATCTTAGTCTTCATCATTCACCTAGTCCACTATATCTGATAGTTGTTCTATTATTGGCTTGGTTTCTTTAGGTGTAGGAAAACTAAAAGCTTCTAGAAAGATATCTTTTATTTCCTGCAGTTCTTGCCTCTACTTATACTCCTTTCTGAGTATTTCTTCATTTTTCTTCTTTTCTAAGGATTGTTGCATTAATCCTATTTGTTCCAAGGTAATGGTTGCATAGTCATATTTAGGTATCACTATTTCTTTAAAATTAAATCTCCATAGTGAATTACCTTTGTAACCTTGGATGAACTAGAGCCCAGTGCTGAAATTTGTAGTAGTACAGCTTTAATGCTTAGCTCCTGAAGGACTTTTATAGGAGAGCCAGATGTTGGTAATGTGACCAATTCTTGTATGGCTTCTTGCTCCTTCTCTGTTGGTATGTCCTTCTCTTTTGATCTCCCTTGATCAAAGACTATTGTTTGACTGGCACCTTGTGTCTATGTTGTAGGTACAAATGTATCTATCTGTCCTATTTTATCTTTCTCTTCTATTTTAGTCTACTTCTTCTCAATAGTATCATCTTTTACAAGTATGTAAACCTTAGTAGATGTATCTACTAGTGTTTTCATCAAAGGTTGCACATGAGTAACTGAAGGGATGATAGAAGGTATTTTTTTTGTATTCACCTTATCACTTGTGATATCAGTTACTACCTTTTGGAGCTCATCTACACTCACCAATATTGGTTGTTCACATAACTTTGCATGGAGTGTAGACTGATCCAATATGCTCTTCAAGTCATTTTCTATTAAACGATTAATGTTCTAAGGTAAAGCATTAGAAACATCCTTAACAATAATTATCTTTGTTGAATTTCTTGTATCATGTGGGGGGCTAACACTTGGCACTTGTATGTCCTACACACTCTATTCCTTTTTTTGTTCATCAGATGTTGTTGTGTCATCATCTTGTCTTTTAGGTTCTTCCCTAATAGTATTGGTTGTCCTCTCATCTTCCTACATATCATCATTTCTTCATCATCCTTGCTATCTTGCTTATCTTCACTTTTATCATCCAATTTTTCTTTAGAGGGATCAACCTCTCCTTGCTTCATAGTGGTTAAACCATAGATTAATTTCCAAATTTGGGTTGATTTATTAATTTCTTTGTAAAATGCTAAAGGCTCTATATTTAGGTGTGAACCTAGCTACATACCTCTTCACTACCTTAGCAATCTATCCTTCTGTTAGCTCTGGCATCCCATGAGCTAATGTTGACTCTCTAATTTATTTCTCAAGATTTAAATAGTAATGCCACTTATCCTCAACAATATCATATAGAGTTTTTGGGTATATTGTTGGAAAACTCAAGTGGAGTGTTCTTAAATATGAACATCATAGCATACAATGCCTCTTCCACTAGATTATTTTCATCTCTACTCAATTTATCAAAATCTAAATTTTTCAAGCTAGATAAATCTGCATTGTTCTTAACATTATCACAAAAGTTTTCAAGATTAGAAAGTGGTGTGTGACTTACCAATTTAAATTTACTAATGTCATTTGATTCTATCTTTTCTTCATCTAAATTAGGTTGTGCAATGTACTTCCTCCTTTGTTTCTTTTGCACTGGTCCCTCTTGCTCAGCCTACTTGGTTTTCTCCTTAGCCTTTTGTGTGGTTACTCTTGTGTTGGCTCTACTGGTAGGAGCTTGTGGCTTTTTTGGGCTAGGCTTAAGAACTTTATTTGCCTTAGGTTTTTCCATAGGTTGGGACTTGGCCTTTCTTTTCTTTTTTACTGAATGGGTTGGTGCCTCTTTGATTTCCTCTTCCTCCTCAGTACCTTCTTCTTCTTGATCCTCACCCATACCTTGGGTTAAAGCTAGAGGTTCTTGCACTTTTACCTCTTCTTCCTCTTCATCATCTTCTTCTTCCTCATCATTACCAAATTGGGCTTTAAGTTTTCTCAATAGTTTGTCCTTCTTCTTTAATGTAGAAGTTGTTTTTAACTCCATTTCCACTTTAGATTTCATTACATCATAATTGCAAAATATTTTAGCACATTTATCGATCTCCTCTACTAGGAGTGTAGTAATAGTAGCTAAGGCTTCATCAACATTGATTTCATAGCCTATAGGTCTTAGCCATCTAACCCTAGGTACTATAGCCGAAATGTATGTGTAATCAATGTCAACAAGGAAACATATGTCATTGTAGTGTTGTTTTACTAAGGAAACTGGCACCCTCAATCTTTTCTTCATAGACTTCTTCAAGTCTTCAAAATAGCTTTTCATAATTGACTCAAAGTTCTCTCCCATTTTCTCAATATACTCATTGGTTTGGACAACCATAGATATGTTGGTCTTCTATCCATTTTTTCCAAAAGAGAGGAATTCATTTTGCACATAAAAGAATATACACACAAGGTTTGATCCAAACTTACATTGAGCACTTTGTCTTTCAGATGTGTTGCCCCACTTTTCATCCCATATCCATGATGAAAACTAGAAAATGTTATGTCATTGGTTAAGTCTAGGTGTTTCTAGGTCTAGTTTTAATCTTTCTTAGGTATAAAGTTTCTCCATTGGATTATCCATTATTCCCTTCCTTTGCATCACATGGTTGAGTGGGTTCCCTCTATGTCATGAGTTTGTGTGTCACGTAGGACCTAATCTGATGGAGATTCTGGCAATTCAAAAAGTGGTTTTCAATAGTGGACTTGTTTATGGTTTATCATGTTTTTCATGTGAAAGTATGAAGCTTGTACAAAAATAGAGATCTCCTTCTCCTTGGCAGGTTTCTAGCCCTTGAAAGTATTTTCCACAGAGATCAAAAAATGAGATTTGTAGACTAAAGCAAGAAGGAAATGAGTTGTTCTATGGATAAGTCATGTCTTCATTGTAGTCTTCGGTGTTGGGAAGCACTCAGGATTCATCATAGTGCTTAGAATCACCTCTAGTGGAAAACTCTGAAGCGACTTCTCCATGGCAGGCTTTCAACCCATGAAGTCAATTTTTCGATAAAGGCATTTGTGAAAGAGATAAAAAAGTAAGTGGGTCCCTCTTTGACTATCGCAACCCTTTTGTGATTTTTTGAAACTAAGAGGCATATTGACTTAAAGGGTAAAGAGGAAATAAAAGCATGGGCAAAAAAATAGAAATCACATTCTCCTCAACAGGTTTCTAGCCCTTGAAAGTGATTTTCTGCATCTCATAAGAAATAAACTTTGCAAGCAAGTTGGGCACATAAATTGATCACAAGATAAATAAAGATGGTAATGGAAACAAGTTAATCACAATTGGAAAGGTATTTTGAGAAAAATCTGGCTCGGAGGATATTTCCTTATGGAGTACTCCATTTTCAATTCTTTAAAGCTAGGTAAAAAATGGAAAGGTAAAGTTGACATAAAGGAAAGTTACTGTTAGGCCAATGGAAATAGTGAAAAGACATGGAAATATCCATTAAAAACTCTTGCATTTACTAATCTAACAGATTTATCCTTTAATTCATTCATGCGGCACAGATCCTAAAAATTAATAGATGGATTGGAATACCTATATAGAGGGAAATATAATGCTTTTACAAATCACTGATTTTTGTTGAACTATTGCATTGCTAAAATTATGTAACATTTTTCAAATTTTCTACATTGCAAATTCATTTCTCTGTGCCTAATCTGGATTTAGATTTATGAATTATCCTATATTCTGATAGAATGACAACCAGATTCACTGGGTTTGATGGACTAAGTGGGATCAAGTCCACACTACAAAGTTTCATAGAAACTTCACTCCATTTCTATGACATGCAAGAATTTCAAAGGAGGTTGAGGTCAGAGCTGATGCACCCTATAACTAAGAAACTATAAGTGAGAAAATTAGTGGCAGTAGTTGGTTTCCCGATGGTTGTGCAAGCTCCAAAATTGATTTGTGAATGCATAATTCATTTTATTCCAAACACCAGGCATATTTTGTTACTTGATCATATAGTGCTAATCTCAATTGATAGGAAAATTGTGGTGAATTTCTTATGAGTCACAAAATGAGAAAAAAATTTAGAATTGAGAATAGAAGGGGCAATGTCTGAGTTCTCCTTGAAGAAAATGGTATGGAGAAAATAAATCATGAGGTCCTGGATCCAAAAACTATGGGGTGCTAAGAGTAAGGTTCCTAAGACTCTATTTGGCACTAATCTCAAGCCTAAGATTGTAGATATTTTGGTTCTCATAAATGGACTAAAACGTGAGGTAGAAGCATTTAATTTTGTTGAACAATATTTCTTTATGGTTCAAATTATCTATTTAGATAGACATTATATTGATTGGGCCTATGAAGTAAGTGAGCATTTGTCTAGAGCCCTTAGCGCCGCAAAGTTTTACAACACATTTTACATGTCTTCTTTCTGGATTTATATCTTAGCTTCTCTACAATTGTGGCTAGGCCTTCCCAGAATAGAGAACTTCCCTGATGATGTGAAAAGCTATAAATTCTATCCATGCTTACAATTGTAGAATAGCTATGCAGAATATGTCAAAGTTAATGACACATTTACAATGAAAATTTGCAAGGAACTCCAAGGATGCCCAGAGAGGAGGTTCATCCTGGAGGTAATGGTGGCCATCAGTTAGTTTGGTAGCTATTCTATCTAGTGCTCATCCTTTTCATATTTGTGTCTTGTAGCTTTTGACAAATTTCCTTTGAAGCTACCTAGGTATTTAAGCGATATGGTTATGTTAATAGAGATCGTGAGGTAGGCAATTTAGATGAACATGCTAAGTGCAAGCCTAAAGGAGAAAGGGTATGAGTTCCCTATGAATTTTGGGGGTTATAGTTGTGAATCTCACTTTGATGCCAAAAATATGGTCAAAGCATTCGAGACTAAATATCAGTTAGAACCATATGAGGTCATAAGACCTATGTTCCACCAGAATGGGTATGCAAGAGAGGTGTTGTTGATTGGTGGCATGATCAGACATGTTACTTCTATCAAAGATCATTGGGTGTATTGTAGAGATGATCTTGAAAGCATAGATCATTCTTTTTCTAGGCTCACAATGGAGCAAATCAAAACATATGGCATCAACTTTGATGTAGAAGGCTTGGAGGACGACAGCCAAAGTATGTATAGAAATACATATTTGAATAAGTTAAGGGGGATTCCTATCAGTTCTAAGTTTCATGTAGATGTTGAGGAGAATTTTGATATCATGATGGCTAGGATTATCAAGAGAATGGGGAAATGGGTTGAATGGATAACCAAGAGGAGCCAAAGCAAAGGTGTAGTTATTCAAGCTTCTCCAAAAGCTGTAATGCCTACTTCATCTCAAAGTGCCACACCAAGTGTCACCATATCTTCCACTCAAGGGCCAAATCAACCTACATGTAAAGGGGATCACCCTTTGGACAAGAATGTCTCTATAGCCAAGACTTGTCATGACGGTTCTCTCCAAGTCATTGGATCCCAGACTGGAGTTGAGGAAAAGAAGATGGAGGAACCAAAGGATAGAAAAACCCCATCAATTCCATCCCCCCCATGTCACACCAGCTCCATCACCTCATATTTCCCCAATTTCTTCTCCCCATACTACTCCAGTTCCCTCCCCTCATCATAGTCCTATTTTTCCAGCAAGTGCTACACTTCTATAGCCAAGTGGTTCTTCAATATAGATAGCAGACTTAGGGAATGAAAAGAGTAGTAGTAGTGAGTCTACTAAGTTAGTTGAGGCAAAAAAGAAAACTTCAGAAGTGGAAAGGGGTCAGACTTCTTCTAGATTCATCTCTCGAGATTCAAAGAATCCTTTCACTTCAACTACTATGACAATAACTATAGTTAAGAAGAAGATGTTTAGTATAGAATCACTTGGGATGGTCTCCAAAGTGATAGGTATAGACTCTTGGTTGGAGGTAACTGTGGAGAGGAAGAGGAAAAGAAAGGATGAAAGTGCTTCTAAAAAGGATACTATATCTCTTGTGGTTCATTCTGGGTCTACATTGATAAGAGTTAAGAACTAGAAAACCTTGTCCATACTTGGGGCAAGATCTAGAAACAAGTCACCTAACCAAGGAGATCATCAAGCCCAACAAAGGAGGGTGCATTAAGGACATGATAGCTAAAGATTTTACTCTACACTCTGTGGATCTTGGAGAAGCAAGGCATGATACCAAATTTGGCTTATGGAAGTCAACCAATGAGGTGATCGAGGGGCAACTAGAAATCCTTAACTTGTCTAAGACTAGGATGAAGACTGAGATATAAGAATTAAATAAATTCAACAGGCAGCTAGTCACTCTATTAGTAGCCATCTCTAGGGTATTAGTGACCCAAAATCCTACTGTTGCTGAGGTTCAAGCCCTCATATCTCAACTCAAAGAAGATAGAAATTTTCGTCAAATTTGTAAGGAATGGATTGAGAAGCTCAAATCAGAAGGAGCTACTATTGTTGAGTAGATTGGTAATGTTATCTTAAGGTTGGAAATAGAAAAAGATAACATTATATCAAACAACAATACTCTGGCTAGAGAAAGGGTGAAGTGTGATGATTTCATCTCTCTCTTGAAGATGATCATCCAAATGAAGGCTAAGGAAGTGGTTGAAGAAAAAATTCTACCAAAAGGAGATGAACCTTTGTTCGAATGGCTTCAAAGCATGCAATTTAAGACCTAGATGATCTAGTCTACAGAGAAAGGGCTTAGAGAAATAGAGGATAATGTGAAGAAGACACAAGATAAACCATTTGAACTTATGAGGGGATTACATATAGACTCTCAAACTAGCAGCAAGGGAAAAAAACTTATTGGAATCAATGTCATGAAGGAGAAATTCTCCAAATTTTTGGAAAGTTTTTCTAATATGTCTTACCATAGTCAAGACTGGGTTGCTAAACTACAAGCACTTACCAGATGCATACACATGGCCAAAGAGGACCTGCCAAATCAATTAAATGCTATGATGGATTTGGCTAGAGAGCATTCTAAATGGCTCTTAAGGTATACTAATAGCCATGTGCCTAGACATGAAGAGCTCATCCTGATCATAGTTGCCGCAAAAACTTACAGAGAAAAGGCTAACAAGGGGAAGAAGTTAAATTGATTCACATTATGTCTTTTCTTTTGCTTTCTTTTGTAATTATTGAAATGTAGCAAATTGGTGCCTTGCCATTTGTCAATTTTGAGAAGATGAACCGATTGAACTTCCATTGTAACAGTCATCTCGAAATTGCATATGTATGAGATTGAAAGATTAATGAAAAGTCAACAAATTTTTGGTGTGAGATACTTGATGTTGCAAAGAAAATTAATGGTATTTTGTGTCAATTATTTCCTATTCCATTTTCTATCATTTCTAATTTATGTTTTCTCTTTTGTCTGAATTGAACCAACGAAAGGACATAGTCTCATTCCCCTGTTTTGAGACAATGAAAAAATGTGATAAGTATTGTTATTGTTTGTTTGAAGAGAAATATCTTTAAGAATTTTCCCTTAACTAACTATAGTTTGGATTCAAATTAGCTAAGTTGGATGTTGGCTGGAGTGATGTTAAGCCTCATGAATGCATAATATGTGTGGGTGCATGAACTTAATCAAATCTTGAAAAATCTTCATTTGCCTGAGTTAGATACTATTTAGGTCTAACTTGGTTTTACCTCTTCTATTCTTGTGTCAAGAACATACCCTAAATTAGCTTTAGGAATAAAACATAATTCATTGAAAATCTATCATAGGGAGCTATACCTATCAATTCAAAGAAAAGGGTTCTTATCTATAAGTGGCTTTTTAGCTATATATAACCAGATATTGTTCCAAGCCTGGCTATTCAAGGGTCATAATCAAAAGAAAAAATCTGTTTACGAGCAGATTTTTGGCCACTCTACTATGGATAAAAATAGTTTCTTAACTAAAAAGCTTATTTCATGAGGAAAAATGGTACTACCTCATGAAAACATTATTCTAGTGCTCCAACCTAATCTTGGTTTTAAAGACGATCAAGAAGACATAATTTCATCCCTAAATACATTTATTTGGAGACATAAGAGGAATGTTGGACATTACAAGAATGCTAGTCAAATATTGGAAGAGGAAGAAAGAAGAGTTGAAGCTTTAGAAAGAGCTATTCAAAGGAGGGACATCCAAAGAGTAGAAAGAAAATTGAGACAAGTAGCTTAGAGATAAAAGTAACTTAGCATCCTGGAACAAGCAAGGTTCTTCAAAAGTACCAAGGAATAGGGTGAGCAAGACCCTATTTTTGATAAAATTACAGAGCTTGGTTTTCCCATGTTAGATGTTCCAAAGAAGAAAGGTGAAAATAAAAGTCAAAGTAGACCACCTTCCTCTATTTGGAATCAAGACACTAGCACTTCACACTCTACCTTTCAAGTATTGGCCTTACACAGAATCACTGCTCCCCCAGTTATTAATTTCCTACCATACACTATCATAACAATCATGGCTGCTCCATGGGCTTTGGCAATAGGACCACTAGCACTAATAGCTTACCATCTCCTCCTAGTTGGGTCAAGGAAGAATTTCTTCACTACTATGCACATCTTAGGTGTTGGGGATAACGATATCACTATAATATTTGTGGAAACCTTGGTAGATGGCATGATAGATTGGTTCTATCATCTAGATGATGGCGGAATTATAAATTAGGATACAATAAGAACATAATTTGAGACAAGGTTAAAAATTGTGAAAGATGACCATGCCCTATTAACATAGTTGACTTCAATTAAAAATCAATCCACTATGAGTATGAGAAATTTTGTTGCCAAGTTCAATAAGATTACTAGCAGGATCCTAATTACTGATAGACCTACAACTGGTAATTTGAAACTTTCTTCATTAGTGCGATGCCTCCAGATGTCAATTATGATTTGAGAAGGGCACATCCCATGGATTTAGCAAATGCACAAAAGAAGGCAATTAAACTTGAAGATGATTTAATCTCTACGAGAAAATGAAAGCGATAACTTTAAACTAAAGGAAGTTCCATTAATACTACATCATTTGATAAGATGATTCAAAAATTTTCAAATCAATTGATAGCAATAAAAAGAAAATTACCTACATACAATAATTCTTATCAATAGAATTATCAAAATTTTCTTGGAAACAACAATGATGGAAAATATGTGTAGCTTTCAAGCTCGCAACCTAGGTTGAAAATTGAAGTAACACAAAAGAAGGGAAACATGTGTATCTTTCACTTGACCAAAGATCATGATAGTTAGAATTGTCTAGAGACTACTTGTAGGATAATACAGCCACATCAATTCCGTCCCCCCATGTCACACCAGCTCCATCACCTCATATTTCCCTAATTCCTTCTCCCCATACTACTCCAGTTTGCTCCCCTCATCATAGTTCTATTCTGCCAACATGTGCTACACTTCTACAACCAGGTGGCTCTTCAATATAGATAGTAGACTTAGGGGATGGAAAGTGTAGTTGTAGGGAGTCTACTTAGTTGGCTGAGGCTGTGAAGAAAACTTTGGAAGTGGAAAAGGGCCAGACTTCTTCTAGATTCATCTCTCAAGATTTGAAGAATCCTTTCTCTTCAACTGCTATGAAAATAACTCTAATTAAGAAGAAGATGTTTATTATAGAATCACTTGAGATGGCCTCCAAAGTGATAGGTACAGACTCCTGGTTAGAAGATACTCTAGAAAGGAAGAGGAAAAGAAAGGATGAATGTGCATCTAAAAAATATATTGTATCTCTTGCGGTTCATTCCGAGTCTGCATTGACAAGAGTTAAGAAGTAGAAAACCTTGTCCATACTTGTCAAAGATCTAGAAATAGGTTACCTGACCATGGAGATCACCAAGTCCAATAAAGGAGGGTGGATTGAGGACACGATGATTGAAGATTTTACTCTACACTCTGTGGATCTTGGAGAAGTAAGGCATGACACCAAAGTTGACTTATGGATGTCAACCAATGAGGTGATGGAGGGGCAGCTAGAAAGCCTTAAGTTGTCTAAGATTAAAATGAAGGTTGAGATAGAAGAATTAAATAAATTCATTAGGTAGCTAGTCACTCCATTATAGCCATCTCTCGGGTATCAGTGACCCAAAATCCTACTGCTGATGAGGTTCAAGCCCTCATCTCTCAACTCCAACATGATAGAAATTTTGGTTAGATTGGTAAGGAATGGATTGAGAGGCTCAAATTAGAAGGAGCCACTATTATTGAGAAAATTGGTAATGTTATCTTAAGGTTGGAAATAGAAAAAAATAACATTATATCAAACCACAATACCCTTGCTGGAGAAAGGGTGTAGTGTGATGATTGGATCTCTATCTTGAAGATGATCATCCAAATGAAGGCCAAGGAAGCTATTGAAGCAAAAATTATACCAAAGGGAGATGAACCTCTATTTGAATGGCTTCAAAGCATGCAGTTTAAGACTGAGATGATCCAATCTACAAAGAAAGGGCTTAGAGAAATAGAGGATAAGGTGAAGAAGACACAAGATAAAGGATTTGAACTTATGAGGGGATTACATACAGACTCTTAGACTAGCAGCCAGGAAAAACCACTTATTGGAATCAATGTCATGAAGTAGAACTTTTCTAAAATTTTGGAAATTTTGTTTGATATGTCTTCCCATAGTCAAGATAGGGTTGCTAAACTACAGGCACTTAGCGGATGCATACACATGGCCAAAGAGGAGCTATCAAATCAATTAAATGTTGTGAAGGAGCTGGCTAAAGAGCTTTCTAAATGGCTCTTAAGGTATGCTAATATCCACATTCCTAGACATGAAGAGCTCATCCCAATCATAGTTGCCACCAAAACTTACAAAGCAAAGGCTCAAAAGGGGAAGAAGTCAAAGTGATTCACATTATGAATTTTCTTTTGTAATTATTGAAATGTGGCAAATTGGTGCCTTGCCATTTGTCAATTTTGAGAAGATGAACCAATTGAACTTCCATTGTAATGGTCATCTCGAAATTGTATATGTATGAGATTGAAAGATTAATTAAAGGTCAGCAAATTTTTGGTGTGAGATACTTGATTTTGCAAAGACAATCAATGGTATCTTGTGTCAATTATTTCTTGTTCATGGACTTAATCAAATCTTCAAAAATCTTCATTTGCCTAAGTTAGATACTATTTAGGTTTGACTTGGTTTTACCTCTTCTATTCTTGCATCAAAAACAGACCTTGACTTAGCTTTAGGAATAAAACATAATTCACTAAAAATCTATCACAGGGAGCTATCCCTATCAATTCAGAGAAAAGCGTGTTTATCTGTAATTGGCTTTTTAGCTATTTGCAAGCAGATATTGTTCTAAGCTTGGGTATTCAACTATCATAATCAAAAGAACAAATCTATTTACCAAGATGATGCCACCTAGGTTTTCATTTATCTATTGCAATTAAAGTTCTGCAAGATCATAGTCGTGATCTTTCTTAACAATTTTGTATCCAACATCAACTACTATGTAAGGTACACTATTTAACTTGCTTGATTGATAAAATTTGTGAGAAATAACTCTAACAACAAAGTTAAGTAAAGGATCTATAATGGTTTCAATGGTCATATCACACTTATTCTATTTTGCACCTATGTTTTTCTCTTTTGCTTCTTTGGAGTCATTGCATAGGGTCTTTGGCTGATCTAGGGTTGGAAAACCTATCACCCTATGGATAATCCTTTTTGAGATATTGATCAATCTACCCTCTAACCACAAACATCCATTATGAATTCTGCTCAGAACTATTTTGATCCATTTAGTTTTGAACACCGTAGGGAAATCTAGGGCATGGGTCAAACCCTTTCTCTTCACAATCTTGAATTTTTCCTTCAGAACTCCATTTTTGCACAATTTTTCATATGCCTATCTTATTTTCATGTCACCTATGTCTCCTACTTTTTAATTATACCATTTCCTCACATCTTGAACCATTATTACTTTAGGCAGGATCATGGATAATGCTCCTGATGGGTCATTTTTATAGGAAACTTTTGGAAAAGCTTTGAAATCTGGTTGTTTAACTTCATTGATAACTAATTGAACATCAAACACCTCTTCCTCTTTCATAGTTCTTGAACTAAAATCCATTTTGACAAACTAGGGTTCATCAAATTTAAAACTGTGCAACATAGCTTATGAAGAATACCATTGAGATTCGATGTACTATTTCTCAATCATTGCTAGGATCCCTGCAAGTGCTTTGAACTAGTTTGTAGATCACTTCTTCACTCTTCTCATTCTTTCTTTGAGTTTGTAATGACAAAAAATGAGGTGAAAATTGACCTTATACCCTTCAAAACTCTGCAATTAATGCTTAGTCATGTACAGTTGTAAAACTCAGCATTAACATAATTACTATTTTTTTAGCATCTATAAAGACTTCCTTCACTCGGCAGTCACTACTAACTTGGCTCTAGCCATCTTTTATCAGTAGCTCAACACACACTAATATTTACTTGACATCTATTGAGAACCTTTCATGTTCAACAACATTATGAAAGCTTGAACATTTGACCTTGATTTTTCCACAACTCTTTGCACCTTAATTCATGTTGGCATAATCATTTTAGGGCTAATTTCTTTTGGAACTAATGTATAATGCAACACTTTAAGTATCAGTCCTGCATACCTCTTATTTGTTTAGTTTGATGAAGTGTGACCACTTGATCCATTGGGTGAAGTGATCCCTTCTCCATTTGATGTACTACCAACATCTTTCTTCTTCCATGTCTTGTTTGTTTTGTTCCTCATGTGCTCAACATCTATCTTGCCTTTACCTTTGTCAAATTCACAACTTGGTGTATTGGACCTAGTTAGACAATGCTTATTGATGTGACAAATCTTGTGACAGCTAAAACATGTGGTTTGACTCAACCATCTATTGTAGTTACCAGTGAAGTTTGTTCTAATATATTTTTCAGGTATATAATCATATTCCTAGAAATCATGACAGCTATAACTTGTATTGTAATCCTATTTATAGGAGTTTTCATGGCTTCTTACCTTTTTTGGCTTGCTTGATGACCATGCAGACTTGGATCTGCATTCAAAGGCTCTATGTCCACACTTCTAACAATTGTAGTAGTGTCCTTCATATTTTGGTGCATGCATGGTTCTAGTTTTGCATTCATGTGCTAAATGACCTTGTTTGTTGCACTTGTGACAATGAGTCATGTTCTTAGGTCTACCATTCTAATTTGCATTCTTGCTCCTGCAAAGATTTGTTGTATGTGGACTTTCTTACCACAATGATGACGAGTAGGTTTAGAGTTCTTACCTTTATTGTTCCTTTCCTCAGTAGCTTTGGATGATTCTCTTTCTTAAATTCTTGTGTAGCCCAATCCCTATGTATCTCTATTGGATCTAGGGGATTTCAGTAGTTGCTCAAAGTACTTGATGGCTTCATTTGGCTTGTTGAAACTTTCAGCAAATTCCTTTTCTATTTTTAGGTCATTCTATAGTTGTTCATTATGTAGCTTGAAAGTGGTTATTTCAATGTCCTTGACATTGAACTCATGATGAGAATTCATCATTTGGCTTAAGGTATCCAATTGCATGTTTGAGATCTTGGATAGCTCTACTAACTTTTCCTCCAATCTATTTGCCAAAATTCTTTTTTCTTCTTCAATCATGGTCTTGTCTTCTATAGCTTTCTTTTGTTGTTTAGTCACCTCACATAGTAGTATTACTTTTGATTCTTGCTCCAACTTGAGATTTTTGATCTCTTCAACTTGTGCTTTATTCTTTCCCATTAGATCTATAGTTTCTCCATCAAATTCACTGGAGTTAACATCTACAAATAGGTTTGTGGTGTCAATCTCTTTGTATTGTGTATCATTTTATGATATAGCAATCTCTTTCCTTCTCTTCAGGGAACTTTTCAAAGCATCTCTAGCTTCATTCAGTTGATGTAATATGAGATGTATCTCAATCTCCTAGTTTTCAACGGTTTTCCCCAACTTGTAGACTTCTATTTGAAGATCTTTCCTCTAAATTGCAAAGCTTCTTCTTCTAAGAACCACACTTTGATACTAATTGATGGAATTACAAGTAGGAAAGGTGAACTATTGGGGGTAGGGGTGGGGTGTAATGTCCCCTTTTTAGCATTCATAGCATGATGTTGTCGTTAGCCTATTTCCCCATGGTTTCGTAGGCTAACCAGGACATTAAAGGGACTTAGAGGCCATTTGGCCTAGATAGTTTCAGTTGCAGGTCTTTCTGAGGGGTTTTGAGGCAACTTTGGGCATACTTACTATTTATAGTAAGTCATCTTAGATATGGTCGGACATCCAGTAGGAGCGGTATGTCGATGCTAATTGTTTAAAATCAGCAAAAAGACTTGTTTATCATTGATAAAATTTGTTATGCATTGATAAAGCTATTTTATAAAGTTAAATTTAAATATTTAAATTTATTAATGCATAGACTATAGTTTGTGGGAAATATTTAAATTAAAAGAGTCCCCTTTATTTTATAACACATTGGAGACATAAGTTACATAAAAGGGAGTGATGTTTTATCCCACATTGAGAAAATGAAGGATTGAGCCCTTGTGAGAATACTATAAAAGAAATGGAAGAGCTTCTTTTAGGCATGCTTGGAAATATCAAAGAAATTGGGAAATTTTTTGGAGATTATGCCTTAAAAGTTTGGAGGACGAAATCCCTTCAAGCTGGAAATCTTGACGCCATTGAAAGATATGGTCTTGAGATTCAACATAGTAGCAGTCTGAAAAAGCAAAACCAAAAAAGTAGGCTGAAAAAGTGAATATGAAAAAGCAGAACCGAAAAAGTAGTCCGCAAAAGCAGTCCAAAAAGTAGATCTAAAAAAGCAGTCGAAAAAATAGTTTTAAAAAAGAAGAACCCAAAAAATAGGCTAAAAAAGAGGGTACGAAAAAGCAGTTCGAAAAAGCAGGTTGAAAAAGCAGGCCGAAAAAGAAGTTTGTAAAAAGCAAAGCAGAAGGGGCAGCATTGAAGAAAATTATTATAGCCATCTACAACCAGGTTCTTTTTTTAGTATTGTTTTTTAGGGTGTTATAAAATTTTGGCTGTAAGTGTGCATTATACCAGCATTATCATTTTGTAATCCATGTAAATACCAAAGTCTTGGCCATATTTCATGAGCATTGTATTTTTTCATTGTAATTAAGAAGATAATAGTTGCTAGTGCCATTTAAGAAATTTAATATCATTATTTATCAGCTAGTTAGTTTGCATACCAACTATTTGTAAAAATGTCAGTTGGCTGTAGGTGTTCATTTCTCATGCTTAGCTCATATATATGACCTGAATATTGTCAAAATTAGTAGCATAGTCATGTTAGGTCATTATGTAGTCCATTGTAGTCTTCTAGCACAAGATTCTCATTGATGCAAATTAAAGAAAAAGTCGTTTGAAACTAGCTGAAATACTATATCAGTCATATGTCCCTTGCATGTGAATTGTTTGATGAAATTCCTTGAGCTTTCATCAGCATTTTTGAGGGCATATTTGAGGAGGGTTATTACAATGGTATCAGAGCTTCCTTGCGAAGTGTTTGATGAAATGTCAAACAATTGAAGTATAAAGATTTTTTGGTGTTTGAAGAAGTTATAACCTGTTGGGGTCATTACAGGGGGGGGGGGCGAGGGGGGGGGGGGGGGGGGTGAATTGATAGTTAAAACATGAACCCATAAAACTTTTCACCACTCATCCATATCATGCATTCAATAGATAAACTTGAAACGACATGCAAAACATAAACATCTAAAATATGTAAACACATAAACAATCACACATTTGACACCTAATATGATTACCCAGAAACCCTCCAAATGAGAACATAAAATTGGGGTGGGGATGACACTCACAATTCTTCACTACTATAGCAATAAAGTATCACCAATTAAGGTTATAATGAGACATGATCTGCCCTATTAAAGGCTTACAAGGACTGTTAAGTCCCACCTTGTTAGAGGATTTCAATACTCTATTAGAAGTGTGCCTAACTAAAGCACTTCAAAACATCCATTTGGAATGTCACCCTATTAAAGGATTTACAATAGTCTATTAGGACTACTCCACCTAGGAGATTTAACCAAAATCACTTGTTAGAATGTTTCAGAATAGATCTTGTGATTAGGTCTGATAGAGTAATTAAAGATCAAATTTGCACTATGACCTTATTGATCCTCTCTTCATCTAATATGTCAATTTTATATCCTCTATCCTTTGTTCTTCTCAAACTAATTCTACAATTAACTCTCTTACAGCTTCGAATTCTCTATGCAAGCTTCATTATTCTCTCTCTTTAATTTATTTTCACACACACACACACACTCATAATGAAGTTTATGGTTTCATCTTCCTTAAGAAGATTAGAAGACTTAGGGTTAGGTTTGAATTTGTGGCTGAGATTCATTTATTTTGCCACTTAATCCTTCCCTTTTTTTGATTTACTACATGTAATTACATAGGGAAGCCAGGCCCATACAGATTCATCCTTCTCTTCAAAATATCGTATACTATTTTTAGGTTGGCTGAAAAATGGTTTACATAGTTATTTGTGCAATCTCAAACAACTATGTCAAATGTGTTACTTGACACTTAAGGTTACTAATGCTCGGCACATACTACACTTTCGTCTCTAACTTGGTACCTGAATTTCTCAGCACTTGAATCACTCGGCATGTATAAGAACTATTGAGAACTATAAGATTGATTTATAGCTTGCCCTACATCAACTCAAGGAGGAAAGAGATGAATTGAAACATTCATTGAGGAGAAGGAAAGAGATGTCTATTCAACAAGATGACACTCAATATCAAGAAGTAGATACTATGGGATTATTTATTGTGTTATGTGTTATTTACTTTGTGCTATGGATGTGATTCATGGTTAAATTATTTAAGTTTATATGTTAAGTTATGAGATGAATTTGTTAGAAATATAAGAGGAGTAACTGAGAGGGGAGGGGTGAATCAGTTACTACAAAAATAAATCCTAGATCCCTTAGATGTTAGTACGAGACAATTCTATGAAAACTAATTCTACTAATGCTCGGCAAACAAAGAAATGTTATAACTCGGTAAATATTGTAATTTCTTGGTAAACACTTAACATGCAAATCTTAAGATGTTATCTATGATTACTTATTACTTTAACTTAGTTGCAAGCATATAAAAAAATAACATAAGCACATTTGACACCAAGATTTAATGTGGAAACACAATTTGGGAAAAACCACTAATTGCAACTAGTTATTGTTTTCACTCTTCTGAAGTGAGCCTTGTTAGGAGCCAACCCTGTTAAAGGTTACAAAACATATTGTTAGGTCTGACCCTATTAGGAGTGACCTTTTTAGAGGATTTACAAATAACTATTAAGCCAACTCTATTAAGAAATTTAGATCACTGCTATAGTGGTTAGAGAGTAACAAATGACTTGATTTGGATGCAACTAAATTGCTGATTACAGATCTCAATTTTGGCTTGTACTTGATCCTTTCTGATTGAATGTATCCTTTCAAATTCACAAAGATATTCTAATTATCCTTCAAATTCGCTTCGTCTTTTCATCATTAGATCTTCAAAATCTTCCATGTATTCACATTCTCTCTCTCTCTCTCTCTCTCTCTCTCTCTCTCTCTCTCTCTCTCTCTCTCTCTAATTCTCAATTTTGACCTTTTATTTATATCTTTCATATTTTCAAGTTAGCTCAATTACAACTCAGAATAATTAATATTCATTTTCTCAGCCGACTAGAACCATAAGATAAATCAATTGAACTTAATATGCCAAAATAAGAAAATCCTTAATTAGCCGACCCTGCTCAATAGACACTAACTTAGAAATGATTTTCCTATGTTAACCAACTAAAACTTGGTCAACACTGCATACTCAAAAAGTTCCTTTAGTAACTGAGTGATCTTGGTTAACACTCATCTTCTATAGACTTTTCTTTAATGCCTGAGTGAACTCGATAGACACTACCCTTTGAACTAGGCAAACTCTGGATTGCTTGGTAGCCACAAAAAATTGTCTTCAATGCCTAAGTGCGCTCGATATATACTAACTGGTAACAATATGAAATTTTGTGTGACATCAAAGATAATACACAATTAATTAGTTGTTTAAATAGGATTATGGTGATATATTTTAGAGGGAAAAGTTTCAAGTGTTGATTCACCTCCCCCCCTTAGAGCTTACTTTTCCATTGTTATTTCCAATACCTTGAACATATCCTCTAGAATACACTGCAAACCACTTCTCTGATGTACTCCATAAAACCTTTCATTTATCTCATCTAACAATTGTTAAAATAAAAATAAAAGCTCCATTTAAACTTCATGTTTGCTACATATAAATGCGACTAATATTTTTCGAAATATACTACAGAACAATCAAATACACTATCTTGAATATTTTAGACATGGCCCACTTTAAAAAATAACAAAATAGAAATTAATTCAATTGTGATTTTAGCACAAAATATATATTCTTTGCTGAATATAAATGAATGAATGAATTGAAAAACTATGGCATAATGGAGAGCTTTGATTGATGCAAATTTCATATGATCATATAAAATTTGTTGGTGTAAATAGATATTTACTTATAACACTTCCTTAACTTTACTTAGGTTAATGCATTATTTAATTATTTTGCATTATTTAATTATTTATTTTAGGTGAGACACTTAGGATTTTGTGTGCTCTCATTGAGTTACGCAACTCTAATTATGCACATGGTGTCTATAACACAAGAGTTTGCATCATTCACTAAGTTGTCATGTTGACAACATAGCTGTCCACACTCCTCATTTAACACATGTTGTCTGCACCACTGATTCACATGCTACACCATTGTAGGCTTATCCTCACATCATCACACTTAATCCCATGCTCAATGGAGGATAACACATATATGGTGGACATGTGCCTAGTTGTATGACATATCATGATGTTGACTTCTATGCATTCTAGAAGCTCTCTTGAGGCCTTTATATTCAGGCACTCCTAGTGTACTCTCAAGTGGGCTAAGCACTTATTGAATGAATATCATCATTCTAATCATACTCTATCTATTTTGGTCTACTATTTTCTTGTGTTGAGTTCTTTAGTTCTTGGGTGAATTCTGGCCTAAGACAAATTCTTACAAAATTAAATGGGCAAGAGAGTAAAAAGAAACTAGAAAGACATTATGCATAGGTGAAGGTATGAAATGAATGATTTTGGATTACTTTGTATAGACACTCAACATTCAGTATGCACATATCATCATTCTAAATAAAATGGGTGTGTGGGATTATAAGCCAACAAGAGCCTTCCTCTTCCTTTTCCCTTTAGAACTTCCTTCTCCACTAAAAAAGATCACTGTAGATATGTAGATTAGAAGGGCATGGAAAGAGATGAAGCTATGAAATGGATGATTTTGTAGTACTATGTATAGACATTCAGCATTCCATATGCACATATCATCATTCAAGATTAAATGGGTGTGTGGGATTATACACATAACACACTTCATTTTCCCTTTCTTCCTTCTCCACTAAAAAATATCACTATAGAAATGTAGATCAGAAGGGCATGACAAGAGATATCACTATAGAGATGTCGGTCACTAGGGCACAACAAGAGACAATATATATATTCACTCTTGAATCATAAATGACTAAATCATTCAAAAGAGTAGGTGGGGGCATGATTTGTAATTCATAAATCAATCAAAATTTGATAAAAAATGATAACTTTAAGTTTCCCTTCCATTCCCTTGACTAATCAAAAGAATCCATTGTTGCAAAAGTGAAAAAAAAATTTATGAATACATACATGCATATAATTTGTCTATGCTTCCATCTTGAGTTGATGTTCTTTTTTCCATGGTGCTTTTGGTTTTCATGTGACATTGAGCAGCAATTTACATTAAACACATTCAAATGAGCACTTGCCCTTTTTTTTTAAACTTATATTCTTGATGCCATCACAATATTAATGGTATCATCACATATTGATGATATCGGGGATACATTTTTAAAATGAAAAATTCATATTGAAATGCCTTTTCCATCACAAATTAACTTAAATGTTCTAGTGCCTAAAAAGGAGAAATTGGAGACCTTTAATGATTATCTTCTTATAGCTCTTTGCAATACTCTTTATTTATAATTTACTAAGATTGTGGCAATGAAATTCTAGAAAATTTCCTTGAACTAGATTAGAAAGGAATGAATAGGGATTTTACAAGGAAGATCTATCTTTGATAGACCAATTATTTCCCAAGAGGCCATCCATACCATTCAAAACAACAAAGAACCTAGTATGTTAATTAAGCTAGATATTAAAAAGGCATATGATAGAGTGGCTTGGGGCTTTTTGAGATAATAGGTAAATTTGATCTATGAATGCATATCCTCCCCTAAGTTTTCAATAGTGGTAAATGGATCACCCATAGGCTTATTTGGAATAAGTAGGGGACTCAGAAATGGGAACCTAATAAACCCTTTTCTTTTCATCTTAGTGACATAAGTGTTAGAAATACTAGTGCACCAAGATAACTGAGAGGGCGGGGGGCGGGGGGGGGGGGTTGGTGAATCAGTTATCCAATTAAAAAATTTATCAACCTTAATTAATCTTAACCATTCAATCAAACAAAACAAAAAAAACATAACAATATGCACATACATAATTACACTAGATTTGTTAACTATGGAAACCCTTGATCAGAGAGAAAACCCCTATGAGAGTGATGGCCACAAAGATGTGTGTGTGTGTGTGTGTGTGTGTGTGTGTGTGTGTGTGTGTGTGTGTGTGTGTGTGTTCCTTGTTATAGGATGGACCCTGTTAGGAGTCTATAAACACATTCAGTACATAAGAGTGTTATAAATAATAGTCCACCAAGATAATTGGGGGGGGATCAATTATGCAATGATTAAATCATTTATCCACCTTAAATGAATTTAACCATACAACCAAAGTAAATAGAAACCAGAAAAAGATGTACATACATAATTACACTAGATATGTTAACTAGGGAAACCTTGATCAGAGGGAAAACACTAGTAGGAATGATGGCCACAATATGATGTATTGATACAAATATTCCTTATTAGAGGATGGACCATGTAAAGAATCTATTACAAAATTTAGTACATATGAGTCCCTATTAGGAGACTTTGAATCATTTTTAGAAGATTCCAATCCTATTAGGAGTTGTAGAAGATAGAAGGACCCACTATCCAAATAGCTTCTAGGGCAAGATCACCAAACTCACTGTCCAATTGATCTCTCAACTATTCCTTGTAGAATAATTGTATGTACTATACTTCAACTTCTTTCCTCTATCTTGTCAACTAGACCAATCACTATTAGACCTTGTCGACCAAGTAACAAACCTCAAATCCAAGTATCCAACTTTGGATCACATAATAAAACATCAACAATGAAGTTTCCTTCACCTTTGCTCTGCTCTTCTTAACTTTGCATTTTTCTATTTTTGTATCTTACAATCATCTGTAAATCTCACATATCACACTTAATGATAAAGGAAAATGTCCTTCCTTTATATTAAATCCATAAGAAAATTCCCTAAGTCAGTTGTTACACCTTCTCAATTAATTATTATAGGACCACATTAAGAACACATTATACTTAGCGATAACTTTAATCTTTCATCTTGCAATGTAAATATCTTTCCATACATGCAATATTACAATGAGCGAACTTAACCATATAATCAACAACATGTCTTCTTTACATATTTAACTTTGGCTTCTCATAATAAAAACTCTACTAAGAGATATAACAAGTTTACCAAAACATGCCTTTGCAAACTCTATCTCAGAACAATCTTGAACAAAACTTGCATAACTTTTTCAAACTTAATATCTTATGCTTCCAAGGTTAGTTACATATACTAGACACATAGTATGATCTCCCTTTAACCTTTCTTAGTGAAAATTCTCAACTATCTATCTATACCAACTTGATATTTTGTTGTTCTTCTATCAAATACCAAAAAAAATTGTTGTGTTGATGCCAATGACAAACACAGTCATGAATGTAATATATCATCATGATAATGATCTAATCATGTTTCTATAACATCTCCCCATAGGAATATCATCATAATTCATGCTTCCAACAAAGAGTCCCTATTATTAGATTCCAACCCTATTAGGAGTTGTGCAAGGAAGAAGGACCCACTGTCCAAACAACTTCTAGGGAAAGACCACGGAACTTCACTGTCGAACTGATCTCTCAACTATTTCTTTCAAAATAATTATTCATGTTGTGCTTTATCCTCTTTCCTCTATGCTATCAACTGGACCAATCAATGTCAAACCTTGTGTCATAAATCTCATATCCAAATATCAAACCTTGGATCTTAAAATAAAACCTTGGCAAAAAAGTTTTCTCCAACTTCACTTTGCTTTTCTTATCCTTGCATATCAACTTGCTTCTCTTCTATTTTGTTCTTCATGATTCATGCAATCATTCATAGATAACAAAGGAAAATATCCTTCCTTTATGCCAAATCCATAAAACAATTCCCTGAGTTGGCTATTACACCTTCTTAATTAATTATTATAGGACCTCATTATAAAGAACATGTTATACTTACCGATAACATCAATTTGTCACCTTGTAACTTGAATAACTTTCCATATGTGTAATATTATGATCATAGAGCTTAGTCACATCATCTCCAACATGTCTTCTACACATTTTTAACCTTTCTTCTCATAATAACAACTCTTCTAAGAGATATAACAAGTTTACTAGAACATGCTTCTATAAACTCTATCTTAGAATAATCTTCACCAAAACTTGCATAACTTCTTCCAAACTTAATATATTTTTCTCCTGAGTCTAGCTACCTATACTAGACACTTAGAAGTATCTCCCTTTAACCGCACTATTGAAAATACTCAACGATTTTTCCATACCAACTTGATCTTTACCACTATTCTTCTATTAGATACCACAAAAAACTACTATGTTTACATTAATGACAAACATAGTCATTAATGTAACATATCATCATGATAATGATCCAATCATGTTTCTACAATACTCCCCCATAGTAATATTATCAACATTAATACTTCCAACAATCTCCCCCTTTGGCACTAATGGCAACATAGATGAAAAACATCTAGTTCCAAGAATACCAACTGTTAAAGACTATTATCCTTTCTTTTCAACTCCTCTTCCTCAATCATACATGCTTCTCCCCATTGATATACCTCAATGTTATCTATATAAAAATGCTTTTCATGTTGTAATCTCTCCCTGATTGACATCAATGTCAAAGGTCTCGAAAACTATCTATCACTACAACAACTATCTCTGACCTGCTCAAGTGTCAAAACAACATCTATCAAGAGTCCTAGTTGACTCTATCCATCATAGATACTCCCCCATAACAGAAGCATTAATATTCAGTCCAGAAAAATAATAGTGCTTTGTATTACTGAACTAATGCACTCTAGCATCATCTACTCTAATGTAGGTAGGGGCATAAACCCTAGCATACCTCACAAATACTCAAAAGTCTCCTTGGGAAGAGGCTTGGTCAAAATATATGCAATCTTCTCTTCGGTTTTTACATACTCCAATCTAATTTCCTTTTTTGCAACTTTCTCTCTCAACATTTGATATTTGATAGAAATGTGCTTAGTCTTTGAATGCAACACTAGTTCTTAGACATATTCATTGTGCTTGTAGTATCACAATTTATGACAACAGGTTCACTGAATTCTATCCTTATATCCTTTAGCATCTACTTCATCCAAAAAACTTGATTGCAACTATTTGTTGCTACAACATATTCTACCTCTATTGTACTTTGTGAGACAATTCTACTTGTTTCTTAACCAAGAGACTCATCTTCCTCTAAGAAAAAAATGCTCTAGCATTGGTGCTCTTTCTATCATCCATACTACTTGGCCAATCAACATCAGTATAAGCATATAAAGTGAAATCATTAGATCTATCATACCACAATCTAAACTCTGGTGTTCCCTTTAGATATTTAAATATCCTTTTAAATACTGCATAATGTGCTTCTTTGGGACCAACTTGAAATCTTGCAACAATTCCAACTACATTCGCTATATCCAACCTTGTCTGAGTTAGATATTGCAATACTCCAATCATAGATATGTACTTTTTTTTTCTCAACAATAGGTGTCTCATCCTTTGTAGATAACTTGTGTCTAGTTATCATAGGTGTTCCAACTGGTTTACATGTATCCAAACCAAACCTTTTCAATAGATCTTTCAAATACTTATTTGAGAAATAAAGATTCCTTCTTTATCCTACACAATATGTAATCCTATGAAGTATTTCATTTCCCCTATCATGCTCATTTCAAATTCCTTCTTCATTTCTTTTGCAAACTTGTCACTTTCATTATCGTATCCTCCAAATATGATATCATCAAAAAATATTATCAAAATCATCAATCCATCATCTATTTCTTTCTAGTATAGAATAATGTCTGCCATACCTTTGCTAAATCCAAGTTTTGTCAAATGCTTGTCTAGCCTTGCATACCAACTTTTGGGTGCTTGTTTTAAGCCATGCAATGCTTTCTTCAATCTACATACCATTTCCTTGTAATCTATTAAAGGAAAACCATTAGGCTATTCTATGTATACCTCTTCTTCAAGTTCTCCATTTAGAAATGCTGACTTGACATCCATCTAATACACTTTAAAAAATTTATGTGTTTCATAGGCTAACAATAACCTTACTACATCAATTCTTTCCATAGGAGAATAGGTTTCTTCATATTCTATTTCTTCTTTCTTTGAGTAACCCTTACATACCAATCTTTCTTTGTTCCTTACAGCTTCACCTTGTTTATTCATCTTGTTCCTGAATACCTATTTTTTTCCTATCACATTTTTGTCTGCTGGTCTAGGAACCAATTCCCAAGTCTCATCCTTTACTATCTAATCCAATTCTTCTCTCATAGCTTGCTTCCAATAGTCATCTTTTCATGCCTCGTCTATGTTCTTTAGTTCTACTTTAGATATCAAACATAGTTCTTCATTGATTTTGCTTCTTTTCATCACACCGTTATCTCTATTGTCGACGATCTAATTTGATGGATAATTCTTTGTCATATTCTTACCAAAAGTAGGAGTTTTTATCTCAACTCTTGGCTTTGTTCTAGGTTCTGAACTTTGTTCCTTCCTTTGCTCACCTTCATTCTACAAATCATTGTTAGTCTTAAAGAATACTTCATCAATCTATCTATCAATTCCAAAATTATCCTCTTCATCATCATCATCATCAATAATAGTTACCAAAGCTATCTCTTATACTATTTTCTTTTCCCTAACCAATTCAACCTCATTATCACAATAATTCATGAATCTTTCCATACTTGCTTTAAATTATTCATCTTCATCAAAAGGAAAACTCTTTCTAGTTTTCCTTACTCTCTGAGGGCATGTAGATGAAAAGTGACAAAATTCATTACATGTCCAAGAAGAAGAAAATTATTTACCTTATTTCTATCTTTTCATAAGTACATCAATACCTTCTTTGATCTCCATGTCTTCTTCAGATCTGGATCTATCTTTACTTGTGCCTCTATCTTGAAGCTCAATGCTTAATTCTATACACAATTATGATCTCTCACCAAGAAACTCCATCCTTTTGGTGTCCAAATTTCCTCCATTAGACATAGGACTATCTTTTCTAAAATAACTCATCACTGATCTCACAAAGTTGTTAAGCTTAACCTTCAAGGACCTGCTACTGTAATACCAATTGTTGGAAATAATAGTCCACCAAGATAACCGAGAGGGTGGGGGGTAAATCAATTATCCAATTAAAACATTTATCAACATTAATTAATCTTAACCATTCAATCAAAGTAAACAACAACCACAACAAGTTACACATACACAATTACACTAGATTTGTTAACTAGGGAAACCATTGATAAGAGGGAAAACTCTGGTGGGAATGATGCCCACAAAGATATACTGATATATATATTCCTTGTTAGAGGATGGACCTTGTTAGAAGTCTATAAACACATTCAGTGCATAAGAGTCCCTATTAGGAGTTGTAGAAGGTAGAAGGACCTATTGTTCAAATAGTTTCTGGGGCAAGATTACTGAGCTTCACTATCCAATTGATCTCTTAACTATTCCTTGCAAAATAATTTTTCGTGTTGTAATTTATCCTCTTTCCTATGTCTTGTCAACTAGACCAATCATTTTCAAACCTTGTCTACCAAGTCACAAACCTTAGATCCAAATACCAAACCTTAGATCTTAAAATAAAACCTTGGCAATGAAGTTTTCTCCAACTTCATTGTGCTCTGCTTATCCTCACATGTCAACGTGTTTCTCTTCTATTCCACTCTTTGTGATTCATTCAATAATTAATACATAACAAAGTAAAATGTACTTCCATTGTACTGAATCCATAAAAAAATTTCTTGAGTCAGCTATTACACCTTCTCAATTAATTATTATACTTCACCTCATTAAGAACACATTATACTTAGCGATAACATCAATTTCTTGCCTTGTAACTTGAATAACTTTCCATATGTGTAATATTATAATGAGCAAGCTTAGTCATGTCATCTCCAACATGATTTCTATATGCCTTTAACCTTGCTTATCAAAATAACAACTTTGCTAAGAGATATAACAAGATTACCAGAACATGCTTATGTAAACTCTATCTCAAAACAATCTCCACCAAAACTTGCATAACTTCTTTCATACTTAATATCCTTTTCTCTCAAGATTAACTGCATATACTAGACACTTAGTAACATCTCCCTTTAACCTCTCTATTGAAAATACTCAATGATCTATCTGTACCAACTTGATCTTTACTATTTTTCTATAGTCAGATACCACAAAAAATAGATATGTTGACATCAATAAAAAACATAGTCATGAATGTAACATATCATCATGATAATGATCCTATCATGTTTCTACAATACTCCCCCATAGGAATATTATCAGAATTTGTGCTTCCAACAACAAGCACTAGAAAGATCAATGAGCAATGCCAGGTATGAGAAAACTATTAAAGGAATAAGGATCATTAGTGACTTTGACCCGACAACCCACCAAAAAATTGATGATGATGCTATGCTTTATAGAAAAAATACCTTAAAGGAGGAAAAAGCATGTAAAATAATATTAAATCAATATACTAGTACATCAAATCAAGAGATTAACCTTGAGAAGTCAAAAATCTTCTTCTTTAATACCCATCCTAATTTGGAGTAGCAAATTTCCCAAATTTTAAATTTCAAAATAGAAAGTTTACGTTGGAAATACTTGAGTCTCCCTTTACATAAAGGGACATGTTTGAGAAAAGTATGGGATCAAATAATAGAAAATATCAAAAGAAAAATATATTCCTTCTAAGGAAAATGGCTCTCTACTATGGGTAAATAAATGATAATACAATATGTCCTTTTAGCACAACCTGTTTATCAATTAATTTTTTATTGACTTGCCTGACAAAAATAAGGATGAATTCAATAGAATCCTTAGGAATTTCTTTTGGTAGGGAATAGGAGGGAAGAAAAAAACTCCCCTATTACCTTGGTACAAGGTAAGTAGACCAAAAGATGAGAGAGGTGTAGGGATTATGGGCATCAAAATCCAAGGTAAACCTTTAGGAGCTAAACTAGTATGGAGAATGTACAAGAATTGATACCTTAAGTGGGAAAAGATCCTAATAAAGAAATATCTAATCAATACTCATCTGATCAACATATTTAGAGAGAAATCACTACCTAAAGAATTAAGGATTCAAAAATTCATGATGGATTGTAGATCCTCCATCCAGGATTGATTAACTTGGAACCTGCGGATGGGGGAAGAAGATCTCTTCTTACAAAACCCTTGGGGAAGATATGGTGCTTTGGAAAAGGATGATAAACTTGTTTCACTAACCTCCAATGTCCCCCTTCATGATTCATGGCATGGTTTAACCATCTCTTATGTTCTATAAATCTAGTGTTTTTATTAGGCATTCATAAGTCAATCTTTTGGTACAACGAAAACCCTAGTTTTAACAAGTGGTATCAGAGCTTGCGATCACAGGTTCGAATATCCTCAAGTAACATTAAGGGGGGATTATTGGACTAACTACCAACGTTCCCCTTTTGGATTTGTTGTTATATATATATATATATATATAAGTATGAATGGAAAAAAGATATTCAAAGGAATGATCAACTAAATCAAGGAAGAAAAATACAATAGGATAAAGCATGTGCATTTGACTATTATTGAAGGAAACATATGAATGGTTACATGGACACCAAAGGTGGAAAAATAAATTATAATATCATTGGGAGATATTTTCAACCAGCAAAGCAAAAGAAAATTCGTTGGGTGCAAACTTTATTAAAAACACACAACCATTTGTTAATACAAGTGTGAGAAAATATTGGAATTCAGACTAAGCCTTACTTGCGATGGGAATAATAAATATTTCTAGTGTGACCGGTTGAGGTGGAAATTTCCAAGATCAAATATCATATTTGTGACTAATGCTGGTTTAAATTATTGCACACAATGAAGGAGAACAAAATATGATAATGAATAGAATGAATGATCCAAATTCACACACCCCTTGGCTCCAAAAATCATCTTTGCAGATGCATTGAGGTCAGAATTATGCTCTTATGGTGATCATTGGCACAGGACACTAGCAATCATACATTTAAGGTATGAATAGTGTATGTATATTTTCCATTAAAACATATAATCATCCGCTTCAATATTTAATATTTAAGGGGATAAATGAAAAGTGATTTATATTAGTTATAAATGAAATTTTAAAAAAAGTGATTAATATTAGTTTTTACTTAAAAGAACATACATTAAAGTTGATAATTGGATTAATATTAAATTCTCTATTAAAGGAATATATTATGAGAGTAATTTAATAGATTAATTTCTCTATCAAGGGAAGTATTAGAATAGTAATTGATTAAATCTTAAACTAACAAGATCACGATTCTCCAAGTTGAGATAAGGCCTGCACAGGAATGGGCGAGGTGACACCACTCGGGGTACCAGATAAAGCCTATGGGTACTGGGTAAGGCCTACAATGGAGCAAATATCCCAAGGTACATCATACAAAGGCACCTTCTTGGGAATAATGATTGGAGAGAGGTAACAATAATGAGGGAGAATGGTGAGGCCCACTAATTGGGTAACAGAGCACCCCATTATGGTTTCTCCTCATATAATTAAATGATAAGATTAAGTATCTAATATTTTAGAGATTATTCTTTAAAAGAATTCTTATTGAAAAATAGTTGATAGAATCACCTTAAGATCACAATTCTCCAATGATGAGATAAGGCTTGTAGTGGAATGGGCTGGGTGACACCACTCAAGGTACTAGATAAAGCCTGCGGGTACTAGATATGGCCTACGGTGGAGTGAATACCCTAGGGTACATCATAAAAAGGCACCATCTTGGAAATGATGATTGGAGAGAGATAACAATAATAAGGGACTATACTTTTGATAGTTTCTCCTCCCATATTTAGAAAATGATGAGTTAATAAATGGACTATACTTTTGATTTACAATTCAGTAAATTTAGACTATAAACACCTTGTTAGGAGATTGATTTATATATAATGTGCACTAATGATTTTTTGGTTGTAGGTTCACAATTAACGAAATGCATAACGTGTGTATTATGTCTGTATCGTGTTTGCACTATGTCTTCATCTGTCTGCATCATCTATCAGCATCGTGTTTGCTTTATGTCTTCATCTATCTCTACCGTGTTTGCTTCATGTTTTCATTTACTAAGATGTATATTTCATAAATCTTTTAGGACTTTGATATGAAAATATGTTTTGTGTCTATGACAAAGCTTGTGTATGAAATATTTTGCTTGAGGGCAAGCAAATTCAAGAGGGGAGGACTATGATGTCCCCACTTCGATATACAGTTTAACTAATAAATAAGCATTATATATTAATATTAATAATAAATCAGTATTATATATTAATATTAGTATTAAAATAATAATGTTCATAAGTAATATTATATTAAAATAAAAATATTTTATAACTAATATTATATATATTCATATAATAATATCATCGCATTATAGCAATATGGAAATATGAAATGAATTAAATGATAATCTAATATAATTATAAATAAATAATGATATTATAATGATTAAGATATGATTTAATATAGGAACATTTTATTAATAAAGTATTATAATATTATAATATATACCGTTGATATATTATTAAAATAATATATGTTATAGCGTAATATAATATAAAATGCATCATTATATTAATTAATTTAACTAATCTTATTGATATAAATATATAATTAACTATATTTATATTAATGAAAGGATGTGACTCTATGAAATGCATGCATATATATAGAATATCAAATATTGAGAAGGATATCAGAGAAAATATTATAAAATTTATACAGATAAATAACTAATGTCCTGAAAGGGGACCTTACATGGTCCCTCCTTCAAAAGGATATTATTTATAGCTCTTTATGGATATCTACACCTTCCATAGTCTTATGGGAATTATGGAAGGAACAAAATAAAAGAATTGTTCAAGATAAGAAGATGAATGTAGAACAATTTCTAATTAAAATTGAGACTTTTTCATTGATCTTACCAAAAGTTTGTTTTGAATTTTAAAAAAAGGAGGCTGTAATATCTCACTAGGATGAGAAAATGAGAGGCGAGTAGATAGATCTAAAATTGCCCCCTTATAGGAACAAAGGAGATACTTCAAAAAGAAAATGAGAGATGTGCCAATGGAAATCACCCAAGGAGTGATGGTTTAAACTCAATTTTGATAAAGCTTCAAGAGGAAATCTAGGTAGAGAAGGCATTGGTGGTAGTATCTAAAACTTAGAAGGCATGGAGATAGATAAGTTGGCAAGATATATAGGAATAGAAACTAATAATTGGGTAGAATTAACAACTTTAATTGAAGAACTAGAAGTGTGTAAAAATCTTTGTTGCAAGAATGTAGAGATTGAAAGAGATTCTACAATTATAACAAATGTTATAAGGAAATGATCCCTGATTACTCAATCTTATCCAAAGCCCTCACGATATGTTAGACCTTTGATATGATCACAACCAATCATATATATATGGAAGAAAATCAAAGAGCAGATGAATTAGCTGAGATAAGTATAAAATAAGGTAATACATAAGAAGTCAAAATTTCATTATAGGGACTCTATCTGAATTAGGGATTGTTTAGATATTCAAAATTTCAACCATAGTTTATATCTCATGATCTTGTAGAAGATTTAGGGGTCTTTCTTTAATTTTCACCCACTACCTACATATTGCATGCCAAGAAAATATTATTGGATAAACAAATTTGTTGTGGAGGGTAGTGTTGGAGCATGGAGAAAAGAGTTTGAGGTGAATTTGGAGGCTCTAGAATCATCCAGATCAAACTCAATGGACATTCAAAATTATGAGGTGTCCCTTTCCCTCATTTTATGTCACTAGAGTAACATAGGTTTATTACTATTGTATTTTTATGTAAGTTAAATGGAAAAATATCCTTTAGTGTAACACACAAATAATTGTAGTGCTTAAGTTATGTCTTCTTAGCTTAGGAATGTGATGCAGGAGCATCTTGCATGGGAAAATTTAAAATTAAAAAAATTAAAAAAATTGGAGGAGAGAGAAAGTGACAAAAATTAGAGGAAAAATAATAAAAAATAAATAAAAGGGAAAAAGAGGAAGAAAAAAAGAAATTTCTATTTTTGAGGTGCATAGATGGCATAAATAGAAAAAAAGAAAAGAAAAAAAAAACTAGTTGTCATTCCATTTATCAAGTTGTGTAAGTGGAATTCTAGAAGTTTGTGGACATTTCATTAAATCATGCATTTAATATTTGTTGGGCCATGTGGTGGTGCTTAGTTGTATTTGGGTGAGAATTAAATATTTTTTGTAAGGTATTTATATTTACATTTTATCTCACATTGGTTGTTTTTGTAACATCTTGGGAAGTAATTGCCTATTTAAGCAAGGCATTTGAGAATTTGTAATATAGCTTTAGGGTGTGATCTCTTCTTTGTAGAAGCCTGGAGAGAAAGAGGAAGCTAAAGGGAAATTTTTCTTGAGTTTGTGGATAGAGCCCTGAATGTGAGGAAGTTTACAGCAAGATTGCGGTGGAGTTTTGAGTGTGTGGATAGAGTGGCGAATGTGAGGCAATTTACACTTCGATCTTAGATAAAGTAGGAGAAGGGCTAGTGGCTGTAGGTTAGAAATGAGGATTACAACCTGAAACATTGCAAGTAACAATTATTTTATGAATAAAGAGAAGTGGTTTGATATCAGATTATGCATTGTTTTTGTGTTTCTGTTGTCTAGTTATTTGTTGGGGGCTAGGACATCTCCTTTGGGAATTCTCCTACCTTGCACTACATCAAGTGGTATCAGAGCGAAGGTTGTTCCTGAGTGTACAAGTAGATCATCAAAGCATGAGGCAGTTTGTACTAGGACCTTAGTTGGGTGATGTTGATCAAAGCACAATTGTTCCTAAGCATGTAGACAGATTGCCAAAGTTATAGTAGTTTGCACTAGGACTTAGGTTAGAGATGTTGATCTGAGTTGATATTGATCTGGTGGTAATTTTTCTTTTTGGAGTCCTAGATCTCTTGGTTGTGAGGTGGCAAATTATGGTTCTGACTTGCAATTGTAGAGGGCTTGCAGATGGATTGATGGATATGAAGATGGAAGACTAATCTTGTTGAGGCATGATCATAGAGAGTTTGTAGATTGCAGATTTGTGGTCCTAGACTTGTGATGTGTTTCTTGATTGTTTATGCGAGGTGGTAGGTTGTGATGTGACTTGCAAAAAATTTGGATTTATCACAGGGAGCATAAGAAAGATTTTTTACAAAGGGTTTACGAAGATCTTGGAAGATGGCTCCGAGAGGATTGAACATTGAGATGGTTGCAAATCTCTATGATGTAGTGGAGAGGAATTTTTCTAAGATGTCTTCTCGGTTTGAAGATAGTTTGGTTGATCGAACTAAGAAGGTGGTTGCTCAGTTTGAAACTAGTTTGGATGATCAAGATAAGGATAGGATGAGGAAGGCATTTCATAGATGTTTGTGGAGTTGGAGTCTACCAATCTAGAAGAGATTTGTCTGGTTGGTTAAGATACTTGTTCATGAGAGAAGATGGCATGGCAAGGTTAAAGTGGAAGTGGTTAGTTTTGTTGATCAATTTGTGGAGTCTGGTACAGAACCTACAGGACAACTTGAGACTATTGCTAAGGATATCCTAGCCTTGTTGATGCTAGGATGGAGACTATTTTTCATGATCAATTGGTTGTGTTTGACATGTATATTGTAGAGCACTCGATCGTGGATGATCTAGTTGATGTTGGTGGTGACTTGAATGTTGTAGAGCATCTTTTTGTGAGCAATGAGGTTATTGTTGTTGAGAGTTTGGAATGTGTTGATGGAGATCTACATATTATTGTTGATATGGATTTTGTTTCTACTAGTGTGGATTCACTAGTTGTTGATATGGATCAGGGTTTGCTAATGAAGCATTATGTTCAATTTGTTCTTGGGAGTGAGCATGTTGATTGGATGGTTGATATTCTGGTGATGATGTGTAGATTGGTTTTCTTGTCCCAGTTGAGGTGGAAACCTTGGATGAAGATGAAGATGGTTGCAAATCTTTCTTTTGGCATCAAAGTGTGGGACACACTTTTCTATCTACCTGGGGAGTCTGATGCAGGAGCATCTTGCATGAGAATTTTTTTTTTTTTAAATGGAGGAGAGAGAAAGTGACAAAAATTAGAGGAAAAATAATTTTAAAATATAGAAGGGAAAATAGGCAAGAAACAAAAAAATTCTATTTTCAAGGTGCATAGGTAGCATAAATAGAAAAATAAATTAAATTGGTTTTCATTCCATTTATCAAGGTGTGTAGGTGGAATTCTAGAAGTCTGTGGACATTTTCTTAAATCATGCATTTAACATTTGTTGGGCCATGTGGTGGTGCTTAGTTGTATTTGGGTGGGAATTAAATATTTTTTTGTAAGGTATTTGCATTTACCTTTTATCACACATTGGTTGTGTTTGTAGCATCTTGGGTGGTAAGTGCCTATTTAAGCAAGGAATTTGAGCATTTGTAATCAAGCTTCAAGGTGTGATCTCTTCTTAGTAGAAGCTTGGAGAGAAAGAGGGAGCTAAAGGGCAAGTTTTCCTGAGTTTGTGGATAGAGCAAGCCAAATGTGAGTTTACAGTAGGGTTGTGGTGGATTTGTGAGTGTGTGGACAGAGTGTCAAATTTGAGGCAGTTTGCACTTTGATCTTGGATAAAGTTGGAGAAGAACTAGTGTTTGTGGTTTAGAAACAAGGAGGTTGCTTGGTGGCTTGCGAGCATAAGTTGAGATCTTGGAGGTTTCTACCAGAATGTGGATCTGGACTAGCTAGTGTTTGGGTTGGATCTTGAGGGATCTTGTAGAACTGTTATCGTAATTGCTTTGTATTTGGCCATAACTAGGAAGGCCTTACGGCCCGATACATTGCATGTAAAAGTTATTTTATGAATAAACAGTTGTGATTTGATATCAGATCATGCATTGTTGTTGTGTTTTCATTGTGCAGTTATTTGTTGGGGGCTAGGACATCTCCTTTGGGGATTCTCCTACCTTGCATTGCATCAAAATGACTACTTCAGTCTATTAAATATTTTTTTCGATGATTTCGATGTATATATTTTTTTAGGCAAATGGTTTCATCACTTTACATTTCATTTTTTTGTCATTTATGTATTCATGTTTCATAACTTTTTAGATCTTTATCCTTAACATAACTGAAAGATGTGGAACTAAGATTATATATAGATCTTGATCGGAGGTAGAAAAAGAAGGGAAGGATGAGGAACGACCTAGAAGGAAGGTGGAAAAATGCAACTTGAGACTAAAAGCTGATTATCTAGATGTATCTATGTACTTTACGACATATCAAGAATTAGATGGTTTATCTATAAAAACAAATATTATAATCCAATGAAAACACCTAAAAAGATGACATTAGATGGTTAATAAACATGTATATAAATAATTACGTTGAGAGGCGTTTAATACAATGGCAGCACAAATGCCCAGCACGGGAATATGCCAAGATTCCTTGTCAATAAAAAAGAATTGGGAGCGGTTACAAACTTCCAAATTAAATATTAAAAAAAGATTTCCAAAATAATAGCTGGCCGAAATAATAGAAAGCCAAATGGAAGCCGAAATAATAGGCCCAAAATAATAGGGCCCAAAAAAGTAGGGCACGAAAAAGTAGGACCCAAAAAAATAGGGCCCGAAAAAATAGGGGCAAAATAATTTCAATATGATTTTTGTTTTGTTAAATATAATTTTGCATGCACATTTATGCTTATTTTTTGCGAAGAGTGTGGGAATCTGAAACAAATTCGTGGAATGTGAAGAGATGTCTGTTGGGGGATATGAGGAGCCTCTCAGAAGTTATAAAACCAAGGCTCCTCATTTCATTTTCATTTTATGTTTTTGTAGAAAGGAAGAGGTGGAGGTTATTGGAGGATTAGATTGGAGTTCTTGAATAGGAGTAGATTGAAGTTTTGGAGTAACATTTTTGCAGTTGAGATTTCTATTTTTTATTTAAATTTTCATTTAGATTTAGATGTAGATGTAAATTGAAATTCAAAATTAGTTATAATATTCTACTTTGATTTAGATTTTAATTTTAATTAATTTAATTTAGATTCAGAATTCTATTCATAACTATTTAGGCTTGCATTTAATAGTTTAGTCTTGCATGTTTGATTTAGATTTAGATTTGTATTACCATTACTGAAGCTTAAATCCCTCATAAATCACATTTTCCTGAATTCTGTGCATACTATTTGTTGACATGACAAACCAATCGAGCTCACATTTGCATCATTACACCTCAATTTCCCTAATTTACCAAAAAAACACTCAGAGATCTGTCCATTTTCGTCTCCAAATTTTGCTAAAGCTTAAATCCATCATAAATTTCCCTAATTATGGCTTCACTGAGCCTCCTCCCTCTCTCAATTATTTTGCTGCACAGCAGCAAAGACATTCAAAAATTCAAAGCAAAAAACGTATCCTTTACAGCAATCACACAAACGTAAAAACACAAATCCACAGTAGAGTTCGGCCATCGGAGGTTGAATCTCATAAGAAATTATGTTCAGCCGAATCATACTAAACACATGACGATTTGTCAAATCTTCCCTAATCCACCCATTCCTGACAGCAAGCTTTGATCTGCCGCTCTGCACATCCGAAACTTAACCTTGATATGTGCGATAATGCAAGAAATTAGATTAGGGTTAAGCGATGGGCATTGAACATCAACAATGTGATCATCTCTGCCAAACTCCGAAGAAAATGAAAATATTCCAGCACTCAAAGACAAAATAATGATCTTTCTTTCTATGTACAACTGCAACTAAAATCCAATGGAAGCAAATTGTTTTATACATGATCATGGCAACAAAAAAATTGTGCCCAGTCAGAGCAAGCTGTACCCAATCCAACACCTATAAAACTTTTGTGGAATTTCCCATGCAAAACACATTAATTAATTTATATTTATTTATATTTATTTACTCTTCATCTCATGTTTGGCTCTGGAATGTCCACGCACACTTATCATTTCGATTGTAGGTTGTACACGAATATCTTTTAAAAATCTTTTGGGGTTTAATCATTTAAATAAGTAATTGATTTTTGTTAATTTATAGTATCAATTGTGAACTTGCTTTCAATTTATGAAACATGGTCTCTCGATTTTGTCTTTTCCTTATAAAATAATTAATCTATTTGAATTATTGGTAGTAAAGTTTATTATTTTCTAATTCTTTATTTATTAAAATCTTATTATGCACTTATAATTTTGATTGTAGGTTGTACACGAATATCTTTTAAACATCTTTTGGGGTTTAATCATTTAAATAAGTAATTGATTTTTGTTGATTTATAGTATCAATTGTGAACTTGCTTTCAATTTATGAAACTTGGTCTCTCGATTGTCTTTTCCTTATAAAATAATTAATCTATTTGAATTATTGGTAGTAAAGTTTATTATTTTCTAATTCTTTAATTATTAAAATCTTATTATTAAAATAATAAGATTTTGGAGGTTGTAAAATATTGAAGTTTAGAAATTATTTTAGATTTTGCAAATGAATTTTCACATAATATTTATATTAAAGAAAGAAAAGATAATAAAATTGTTACTTAAATCAAATATAAAAATTATAAAATTTTACCTAAATTTAGTAATTGTATAAAAAAACTATTAATGATAATTAAGTTCTATTAAATGTACTTGATTTTATATTATAGAAATAAAAACAAAAAATATAAATTGGGACAAACTTTAGAAATCAAGTCAAATTTAAAGAGAGACAAATAACATGAGGTGATGTGTGTGTGTTGTGTGTGTGTGTGTGTGTGTGTGTGTGTGTGTGTGTGTGTGTGTGTGTGTGTGAGAGAGAGAGAGAGAGAGAATTAACATGAGGCGACGTGATACAGAGAAAGAGTGAGATAAATAACATGATGCAATGTGTGTGTGTGTGTGTGTGTGTGTGTGTGTGTGTGTGTGTGTGTGTGTGTGTGTATGAGAGAGAGAGAGAGAGAGAGAGAGAGAGAGAGAGAGAGAGAGAGAGAGGATAATCTTAGATGGGGTAGAAGGAAAAGGGGAGAGGGGGAGAGATGAGCCATGGAGAGAAAAAGCATAAGGGTCCAAAATAGATGGAGATGGAGATGGTGGAGAGAGAGAGGCCATGAGAGAGAGAGAGAGAGAGAGAGAGAGAGAGAGAGAGAGAGAGAGAGAGAGAGAGAGAGAGAGAGAGAGAGAGAGAGAGAGAGAGAAGGGGAAGAGGGTGAGAGACATGAGGTAGACATACATATAGCATTTTAGAGATATATAAACATGAAGATGGTGTGTGTGTGTGTGTGTGAGTGAGAGAGAGAGAGAGAGAGAGATGATTAGAGGGGGCAGGTGATGTAGATATATAGAAGGGGAGTAGGGAGAGATGAGCTAAATAAGAAAAAGAATATATAAGGCCCAAAAGAGATGTAGACAATGATGGGGAGAGGAAGAGTATGATGGATAGTGATAGACAATGACAATAATTATGGAGGGAGAGATGTATATATGTAGAGAAAGAGATGGACAAAGAGAACAACATAGGGGGAGTGGGGAGGGTATACATTATTGGGGGGGGTAATTATAGAATGGGACATATGAGAGAGAGTGTGATTACAACTAACCCTAACCCTAACCCTAACTCTAACTCTAACTCTAACTAGATAATTCTAATTTTAACCCTAACCCTAACCCTAACTCTAACTCTAACTCTATCACTAACTTTAATTCTCCCCCTAACCCTACCCTTAACCCTTTATAATCCTAAATCTAATGCTAATTCTAACCCTAACCCTAATTCTAATCCTAATCCTAGCCCTAACTCTTACCCTAACCCTAAATCTAATCAGGTAACTTTAACCTTAACCCTAATCTAACCTTGATCACAACTCTATCTCTAACTTTAACTCTAACTCTAACTTGAACCCTAACTCGAACTCTAATTCTAACTCTAACTCTTATATGAACACTAACACTAACACTACCTCTAATTTTAACTCTAACTCTAATTGTAACCCTAACCCTAATGCTAATCCTAACCATAACCCTAACACTAATGCTAACCCTAACCATAACCCTAACGTTAATCGTAACCCTAACTCTAACACTAATTCTAATCCTAACCTTAATTCTAACCCTAAACATAACCCTAACTCTAACTCTAACTCTAACTCCAACACTTATTCGAACTCTAATTCTAACTCTATCTCTAACCCTAACCCTAACTCTTATTCTAATCCTAACACTAACCCTAACTATATTTGTAACCCTAATTCTAACCCTCACCCTAATTCTTACCCTTACCCTAACCCTAACTCTATCTCTAATCCTAACTATATTTCTAACCCTAATTCTAACCCTAACCCTAATCCCAACTCTAACTCTAATTTTAAACCTAACCCTAACCCTAACTCTAACTCTAAACCTAAATGTAACTCTAACCCTAACAAGAACCCTAATTCTAATTCAAACCCTATCCCTTACCCTAATTTTCATCCTAATGCTAACCCTAACTTTAACTCCAACCCTAACCCTAACCTTAACACTACCCTAACCTTAATTCTAACCTTAACCCTAACCTTAACTCTAACACTAATCCTAACCCTAACTTTAACACTAACCTTAACCATAAACATTAATTTTTCCCTGACTCTAACCGTAAATCTAACTCTACCATAATTGGACTCTAACCATAAACCTATCCCTAACTTTAATCTTGGCTCAAAACTTTTCCCTAACCATAACTCTAGAACCTTAACCCTTACTCAAGCCCTAACCCTAACCCTAACCCTAACCTTGGCCCTACTATAACCCTAACCCTAACCATAACCATAAGTCTAACCCTAACCTTAACCATGAGCATAGCTCTAACCCTAAACTTAACCATAAACATAACTCTATCCCTAACTTTAACCCTAAATCTAACTCTACCATAACTAGACTCTAACCCTAACCCTAACTCTAACTTTAATCCTAACTAAAACCCTAACCATAATCTTAAACCTAACCTTAACCCTGACTCAAACCCTAACCCTAACTCTAACTTTAATCCTAACTAAAACCCTAACCATAATCTTAAACCTAACCTTAACCCTGACTCAAACCCTAACCCTAACTTGAGCTCTATAATAACCCTAACCCTAACCCTAACCCTAACCTTAACCATGAGCATAACTCTAAACCTAAATCTAACACTACCATAATTGGACTCGAACCCTAACCCTAACCCTTACTTTAATCTTATCTCAAACCCTAACCTTCACTCTAACCTTAACCTTGTCATGTCCCCTTTTCAAATAATTAAAAAATAATAATCTTTGCTAAGGTAGGCAGGCCCAAGAATGTGAAGTTTCGGAAAAAGGGGGTTAATCTTTGGAAACTGTTGGACTAATAAATGAAAATTATTATTAAAATATGTTTCATTAACCTCTCTTGGACGTGAGTTACAGTTATGCCCTCTTTTAAGGGGTTTGGAGGCATTTTGGGCAGATTCCAGAACTTGATTTTGCTCATTCTTTGTTATTCTTCAGAGGCTGCCAAACCTGTGGAGAAGGAGACCCAAGAACGGGAATTTGCAGGTTTCCAGGGAGACCCAAGAATGGGAGTTTGCAGGTTTCCAGGAAGGCTAAGGATGGGAGTTTGAAGCCATTCCATGTGCATGCTCATATAGAGTTTGCCTTTGTGCTGAACAGTGTAGATTTGTGGGTTTTTGGGTGTGTTTTTTGCATGAGTTTGGTGTTTTCAGTTGAGCATTTCATATCAGTTTTGGTTGCTGCTGTATTTCAGACTTTAAGCTGTTAAAATAGAGTGGAATATATGTATTGGGACATGATTAAACTTCTGAGATAGTTTATTAGTGTTTTTGTGGTGATTTCGGGCTATTTTGTGCTATTTTCGGGAGCTCAATGAGCATTGTTTTTGTCCTCCATTTGGGAGCTATTGTGTGCATGCTATACAGATCTGGAAATGACATTTTATAGGCTGTTATTCTGCTCAAATTTCTGTAAAAATGTCTACTTTCAGATTTATTAATAACAGGTGAAGCTGTGAAGCTTTTTGGCACTATTTTCGGCATACCCGATTTGGGGTTTCTTGAGAAATTTGGAGGATCTTTGTGATATTAGTTGTTTGATCTTAAAGATCTGATTAAAGGTTGGAAATATCATAAAAAAATAAGAAAAGGGACATTACAGTGGTATCAGAGCCATGATCTTGCCAGCCTGAGGGTTTGTAGAAGTTTGCAGGTCAGTTTTGACAACTACCCAGATCTTGCATTTCAGTTTTGAGAACTACCCAAATCTTGCATGTCATAATTCATGATTGCATGTTGCTTCTAATCAGCTGCATGTCAAAATTTATGGTTGCATGCTACTTCTAATCATTTTCATGTTAGTTCTTGGTGAATTTGGTGGTTGTAGAAGTTTGCATTTCAGTTTTGACAAGTACCCAGATCTTGCATGTCATAATTTGGTGGTTGCATGTTGCTTCTAATCAGTTGCATGTCCAAATCTATGGTTTCATGCTACTTCTAATCATTTTCATGCTAGTTCTTGGTGAATTTGGTGGTTGTAGAAGTTTGCATGTCAGTTTTGACAACTACCCAGATCTTGCATGTCAGTTTTGACAACTACCCAGATCTTGCATGTCATAATTTGGTGGTTGCATGTTGCTTCTAATCAGTTTCATGTCCAAATCTATGGTTGCATGCTACTTCTAATCATTTGCATGTTAGTTCTTGGTGTTTGAAGAAGTTATATCCTATTGGGGTTACACTCTACTTTATCCATAATGGACAGGTATAGTACAGAGTCTCAGAGGGAACGATCTTGGACAATTGATAGCCAGAGTCAAAATAGTAGAAAGGATGGTTATTTAGACATTCGAGATAAACTTATGAAAATAAGACATGACATGTCTAAACAGTTGGTTGAGCACCACCGTATAATGAATGACATGTTATCTGACCCAGCTAAGGTGGATAAGTTGACTGGATATCTATTTGGCAGATTTTCTCATAGGACAAATGACACAATTCCCAAGAACTTGCATGAGGAGTTTGAGAAACTAGCTGATAGCTAGGTAGAGGTCTCAGATTCTACTCTGCCACAGAAGGTGGTGGGAAAGGATATTACATAGATTGATAGTAACGGTCAACTTGATACTCAAATTGAGACAATTGTTTACAGGTTGTCAAAGGGTGATGCCACAGGTATTCAGGATGGTATAGTTACAACAGGCAGTGACTACAGTGTAGTGGGTTCAGATGATGATTATGAGGATGTTGTTGTGCAGGATGGTGAGATACCTGGTAGAGATGAGCAAACATTGAGCATTCATGACTTTGCTGAGAAAGAGTACCAGGCACAGTTAGATGCTTCATCACATGAGGTTGAGGCAGGTAGTACTTCACATGATTTATCCCGCCAACTGAAAGTGAGTGAAGATAGTATTTTGACTTCATTATCTCATCATGATAGGTATGTGGAGTTAGTTGGTATTGGTCATATTACTCAAGTGAGGATTTTTCTTGAGTTACCAGCTGATTCTAGTTTATAGATATGGACTCAAGATTGTTATATTGGCATTTGGGGTTCAGTTGACAGGAGATCTTTAACACTTTTTGGTAGCAGTGTTTGTTTGGGTGCTATCATGGATTTGATTAGCAGATTGCACGGTGTCATCTTTTCTTGTGCTAGCAGCTTGTCCAATGTTGGTATTAGTTTTTATACATCGATGTTGGGCTTTGTTCATATATCCAGTCGACCATACTTGCTAGAATGTGTTGATGATATTTCATATTTGGTAGTGTGTATAGATGAGTCCTAGGATCATATTGGCATTGATGACATCCAGGAGGATGCAGTGGGCAATTTTGAAGACTTAGTTTCCTTGGGTATAGAGGAGTTGGACAGCAATGCTAATGTTTTTGATACTCTATATGTTGATATGAGTTTTAGATTTGATTCACAGGATATGGATGGTAATACTCTAGAGACTAGTAACTTTGAGGATACTCCTTTAGACAGTGCATCAGAGGAGGTTTGTAGGAGACAGTCAAGCCAGTGCCATCATGTGTCTAATCAGTTGAGAGTTAGTGACCAAGACATTACTATCACTTGCCAGCATTTCGATGTTGCTCGTTAGTTGTTAGCAGTTTATGGATGGGGTTCTCCTACTAGTGATGAGCAGGGAGGCAGTTATCTTTCCTTGACAGAGTTCCACTCTTTATGGGAGGCTATCCAGATTTTGAGACAAGATTATATGCAGTTGGTAGCCGACAGAGATTATCTTATGAAGTGGGGAAGTACAGCATATGATGCATTGTTGGCCAAGGAAGATGAGGTGAGTGAGCTTACTGAGCAGCTTGTGGTGACTTCTGAGATTCTTGAGAGTACACAATTGGCTTTCAAGGAGTCACAATTTCATTTGGCTAAGGTGACCATGGAGTTAGAGCGACTACAGTCTTCACCTGATTCTATACAGTCACAAGCAGTGGTGTTTGGTGATCCGAGGATGTCCATGGCCGAGATTGTCACAGACAGTGGAGATGGGGATGCATCCATTCTTGATACTAACATTGGAGTATCAGGTTCATTCCCACTAGAGTTAGGTTCAGTTGAGTTGGGTGTTGTAGCAGATTGTTGTATGCCTGACATGGTGGTGGCCTCTAGTATTGATGGCACAGAAACTAGAGATTTATCAAAGATCATGTGTGATGTTGGTGAGTCGGCAATTGGCACGGTTCCTACTAGTAACACTACTCCCTTGGTGATATCTTCGGAGGTAGTAGTTAATTCCAACATGGTTAATGATCAATTGCAGTTAGTTTCATCTGGATTACAGTCTGAGCCACTGACTGAGATTGGTGCATTCTATCGGCATTACACTGTGAGGTATGCTCATCAATTTACCTTTGATGATCATGTTGATGAGATAATGATACAGAGATGTACTTTGGTTCCTAGTGCTTATCATCAGTTATGGGAGAATTTGATGCCTCAAGATGAGAGTTGTGATGGGCATGACATGGTGATAGGTTCTACAGTTGAAAGCTTGATAATACATGACTTAGAGCAGGAGTTTCAGAGTGATGCTTCAGCGGGTGTTGTTATTGATTCTACTCCTTTGGCTATGACATCTCCTGACTTAGCTGGTGATCAGTCACAGTGGGTTGTATCACTTGTTCATGGTGAGTTGTTGACTAAGGTTGGTTTTTTTTATCAACATTATATTGCAAGGTATGTACATCAGTTAGCATTTGATCCTTGTGTTGAGGAGTTGATGGCAGGAAGATTTGGTTTGGGTTCCAATTCTTGCTATTTATCTTGTGATGGCTTTTCACCATCAGGGGTGCATGGTAGTTATGGTTATGAGATAGTGGCCGGTGATTTGCAAAGTTGTGTTGACTGCAGGAGTTGTACAGTGTGTGGATTCTCCATACTTGGTACAGATTCATTCGAGAGCATTCACCATTGTTGCAGAGTTCGATTGTGCATTCCGTATAGGCCAGTGGGATGCGTTGATGGTATTTACTGTGTTGGTAGTTTGATTTGTCCACTTTGCTTGGGTTCTAATGTTCTAAGAGTTTGTGCCTCATGGGTTTTTTATTGTGGTAGTGGTGATTTCAGAGTTTGGTTTGATTACGGATTCCTCTTGGTCATATTGCAGAGGATATTGCAGGAGCCTATGTTAATTGGTAGTAGTATAGTTCATGACTACATTTGGGATCCAGGTGGATTGATTGGTTTATTGTTCAACCATTGCTTGAGGACAAGAAATGTTTGGGAGGGGAGGACTTGTCATGTCCCCTTTTCAAATAATTAAAAATTAATAATCTTTGCTAAGGCAGGCAGGCCCAAGAATGTGAAGTTTCGAAAAAAGGGGGTTAATCTTTGGAAACCGTTGGACTAATAAATGAAAATTATTATTAAAATATGTTTCATTAACCTCTCTTGGATGTGAGTTACAGTTATGCCCTCTTTTAAGGGGTTTGGAGGCATTTTGGGCAGATTCCAGAACTTGATTTTGCGCATTCTTTGTTATTCTTCAGAGGCTGCCAAACCTATGGAGAAGGAGACCCAAGAACGGGAGTTTGCAGGTTTCCAGGGAGACCCAAGAACGGGAGTTTGCAAGTTTCTAGGAAGGCTAAGGATGGGAGTTTGAATCCATTCCATGTGCATGCTCATACAGAGTTTTCCTTTGTGCTGAACAGTGTAGATTTGTGGGTTTTTGGGTGTGTTTTTTGCAAGAGTTTGGTGTTTTCAGTTGAGCATTTCATATCAATTTTGGTTGCTGCTGTATTTTAGACTTTGAGCTATTAAAATAGAGTGGAATATATGTATTGGGACATGATTAAACTTCTGAGATAGTTTATTAGTGTTTTTGTGGTGATTTCGGGCTATTTTGTGCTATTTTCGGGAGCTCAATGAGCATTGTTTTTGTCCTCCATTTGGGAGCTATTGTGTGCATGCTATACAGATCTGGAAATGACATTTTATAGGCTGTTATGCTGCTCAAATTTCTGTAAAAATGTCTACTTTCAGATTTATTAATAACAGGTGAAGCCGTGAAACTTTTTGGCACTATTTTCGGCATACCCGATTTGGGGTTTCTTGAGAAATTTGGAGGATCTTTGTGATATTAGTTGTTTGATCTTAAAGATCTGATTAAAGGTTGGAAATATCATACAAAAATCAAAAAAGGGACATTACAAACCTTGACTCAAACCCTAACCCTAGCCTTACTATAACACTAACCCTAACTATAACCATAACTCTAACCCTAACCTTAACTATGACCATAACTCTAACCCTAACCTTAACCATAAACATAACTCTAATCCAAACCTTAACCATAACCATAACTCTAACCCTAACCTTAACCATAAACATAACTCTAACCCAAACCTTAACCGTAACTCTAACAATAACCATAACCGTAACTCTAACCCTAACCTTAACAATAACTCAAACCCTAACCTTAACTCCATCCCTAACCCTAATGCTAACCCTAACCCTTATTCTATCCCTAAGGTTAACATTAATTGTAATGGTAACTTTGTCCCTTACCATATATCTATGTTTGACTATAACATTTTACATTACAATATGCCAAAAAGAAAATTACGTTTTTTAAACCATAATCCTACCCCTAACTCTAACCCTAAATATAACCCTAACTATAAATCTAACTCTACCATAATTAGACTCTAATCCTAACCCTAATCCTTAGTTTAACCTTCACTAAAACCGTAACCTAACCCTAACTCTAACCTTAACCCTAACTCAAAACTCTAACTCTAACCTTAACCCTTACTTTAGTCTAGATGAAAACCATAGCCCTAACCCTAACCTTAACCCCAACTCAAACCCTTACCCTAACCTTAACCCTGATGTAACTCTATATACAACCCTAACTCCAAATATAAACCTAACCTTAACCATCACCCTAAAACTAACCCTTTCTCTACCCCTTTCTCTAACTCTAACCGTAAATCTAATTTCAACCCTAAACCTAAGCCTAATTTTAACCCTAATTTAAACTCTAACTCTAGCCCTTATTCGAGCTCCAATTCTAACTCTACCTTTAACTCAAACCCTAACTCTAATTCTAATCCTAACCCTAACTATATGTTTAACCTAGACCCTTATTCTTACCCTTGCCCTTTCCTTAACCCTAACCCTAACTCTAATTCTAACCCTGACTATATTTGTAACCCAAATTCTAATCCTAATCCTAACATTAACTTTAACTCTAATTCTAAACCTAACCTTAACTATAGCCCTAACAAGATTCATAATCCTAAAAATAACCCTAGCCCTAACCCTAATGCTAATCCTGACTCTAACTGTAACTCTATTCCTAACCGTAACGCTAACCCTATCCATAACTCAAACCCTAACAATAGCCCCAACCCTAACACTAACCCTAACCCTAACTATAACTCTACTCTTCAATATAACATTTTACGTAACAATATGCTTAAAATAAAACTGAATTAAAGTGATGCAAATAAACACCATATATAGAATTAAAAAATAAAATATTCGAGAATAATTTTATAGTAAGTTTATACAATTGTAGTTAAAAAGAAATAAATAATTCAGCAGTTACCTTAAAAAAATAGAAAAAAATTTTAAAATACTTTTCCTATTGCGCCGCGATTGCCACTAGCTTATATATACCTCTATATATATTACGCTGAGAGTAATCGTTCTCGAAGCACCTATTTTCATTTTCATAAATCCCAACTGTGATTAAAATAACCTTGGGATTAAATGAAAATAGGTGCCTCGAGAACGATTACTCTCGGCGTAATATATATAGAAGTATATATAAGCTAGTCTTATAACCATATACATACATAAGCGTCTTTTAGCATACTTCTATTCTCTAAGTTCGAATTATACGACTTATTAAACCTTTGTTAGGAATAGACAAAAGGTTACATATTTATCGAAATTCTTTTCATCATTATAAAACCGACGGTTGGTCAAAGTGCATATAAAACTCCCGACTAGAGAAAATCGTGGAAATTAACTCGCCTTTCACTTGGAATTGAAATAAATACAATTCCTCTCCTTCTTTGGTTGCAGAGAGTGAGCAATTGAAAGCTTGATCCCTCCAAACCACAGACAGGTAAGTAGCTGCAATCTCTTGCTAACCATACGGATGGCCATTGCATTAGTAATCGAATGGTAAGTAACTACATTCTACTGAGAAAGACATTGTTGATGTTTAATATTGGCCGGTTCAGACCTACTTATTCAAATCCTCTATTCTCAGAGAGAACCCATATCTACAATTTATCAGTATATAGTTTTAGCATCACAGTTGGAGTCGTGGGCATTTATTTGTTTGTTTACACATGGCATTGCAGGGGACGTGGCATGGATTCTTCGGAACATCCCGCATGGCTGGGAGACGATTCGAACGTAGCTGATAGCTTTCTGATTACGAGGTTTCCTCAAACGGTGTATTTGAGGCGGTGTGTAACAGTGCAAAGTGGGAGGCTTGATTTATCAATGGAAGGAGAGTTGAGAGCTCACTGTGAAAGCTGCGGGAGAGTGGTGCGCATGGCATTAGTAGTAGTAGAGCCCAGTGGAGGAGGGTGTACTACGTACGTGGAATATGAAGACGAAGAATCTGCCATCAACGCCATTAACATTCTCAATGCTGCGTCTCTTGAGATTCAGGGGCCCGGAGATTCACCTGTGCAGAGGCTCCGTTTGAAAGTCACAAGAACTTGCTTCGTAGTCACAACGCAGAGGCCATCAAACCCACCGCTCACTTCAATGGCTCCACATTGATGTTTTTCGTTCTTGTTTTTGTTTTTGAACTCATCTATTTGCTTCAGTGGAAAGCAGCCCTGCTTTATGCCAGCCTTTATTCATTGTCACCGCACAGATCTTTTGTTAACTATTTATGACCACCGTGGTATTCCTACTTTGTATGTACTATTCTAATGTTCAATGTTTCTAAATTTATTATATCATTTCAAGTGCGTTCTTGTATGTGCAATTGTAATGTTTAGCCTTTTAAATTTGTTATATCGTCTTAAGAGCGTTCATATGTACAATTGTAATTGTAATATTCAAGTCTACAAATATTGTGTTCACTTGTAATATTTATATTACTATATTTTATATCTTAAGCATGTTCTATGATATGCAATTGTAATAATTGCATTTAAATTATTTTTCTCTTATTTATCAAGTGATGAGCTTAAGGGGCTTTTTAATAAATTGTTCATAAGGCACAACAGTTAGTGGAGGTTTGGCAAATAGGATTGAAAGCAGAGTGAGTTTAACCATGGAGGAAACTTTGCAGTTAACTGTTCTTGAGCTAGAGTAGTACTAGGAAGGGTGACCTCCTAGGAAGTCTTGGTGCTTCAGGTCTCTATGATCATCACCTAGATCCAATGAGCACTAAGTGTTTTATTTAATGTCATGAGAGATGGGTTTGTGTGAATTACTACTCATGTAACATGAGTCAATGAGTTTGACTCAAAAACTATATACTTTTAATCCTATAGCAATATCACAACTTGCTCTTGTGTGTATAATTATATTATCATTTATTATGTGGTATTTATTGAGTTGGAGTAGTATTGGGAAGGGTGACCTCTGGGAAGTCTCGATGCTTCACCTCTATGAGCATCACCTAGAGAATGAGTGCTAAGTGTTTCATTTAATGTGATGAAAGATGGGGTTCATATGAATTACTACTCATGAAACATGAGTCAATGAGTTTGACTATTGACCACTCATTGCAACTTGCTCTTGCTTGTACAACTTTATTATCATTTATTGTGTGGTATTTACTAATGTCATGAATAGTTAGGACATTGTTTTATATGATTGTTGTAGTTTTATTCTCAAACAAGTATTCATGTATATTATGGTAGATTTATATATAGAGCTATATTAGTTTTCAATTGGTATTATTTTCTAATATTTTGTAATCATTCTGATTTTTATTTAAAAGTTTGAATAGAAAGTTTTTAATTTAGAATAAAATAGAAATCTAACATTTTTTAAGATCATTATTCACCATGTTTTGTAGCTAATTTAATATTTATATTGTAAAATGTTTTAGATGCTTGACATTAATAATAGCCCAACAATGAATATCTTGCTATAGAATGTCTGAATAGGTATGTTGTAGATGGGAAGTAGTTGCCCCTAGATGTATTCTATTCTCATTGAGATTTTTGAAACATAATGTTTTTAAACACCAACACATGCAACCCCATGATTTCTTTAATATGTAACTGAATAAATGATTAGTGCCTTATCCATTGGTACTCAAAGTCTACCTAGAAAACTTTGACCTAATTAATTTTCTTACAATCAATTATATCAACAATTAACCCTAAACCCCATTCTTATGAATATGCCTCTTATATGACTATAAATCCTACCAATTTATTAAAGCATTTACTTAATTCGTTGAATTAAAAGCAACAACAAATTGATATAGAACCTATCCTAGTTGCATTAAATTATGTAAATCTTTCTCATACAATCCTAACATAACCAAAACATAACAATGGAGACAAAATTTTGAGAAAATGAATGTGGCAAAACATTCATTTTGCATTAATTCTCCTTGAAAGCATACAATATTGATGTAAACTTAGAAATACTTCAATACATGTAAACTTGTCATTTGATGTTCACTTGTATTCTCAAATTTGTAGATATATACATCACAAAATTTGACACAAACACTAACTGGACAGAATGCAAATAGCATAACACTAAATATTACATGGATTTTAAACCTCAAATTCACATCTTGGAAATCCTTTTATAGGAAGGATTGCAACATGCTTCAGATGGGAGGACACTTGCCAAAATTCAGTTAGAAAGAAAATACAAAGATGTCTTTCATTTAGTTATAATAGAAAACATTCTCTATTCTTGATCAAAATTTTGAATTGTAGTTGCAAAATTGGCAAGTGGCATTGTCAACATGTGTCTCTTAACAAATCTTTTTTGTCTTCAACTCTTGTCACCATCCACGCCTTTACTCTATACCTTGGGCCTTTAACTACATCCTAACTGAACCTTTTCTTTTATACTAGTCATTGTCACTGGATGGTAGGGCTTTGATGTCTACAATGACTTCGTATATAGCATTATTTGTATCTACATCTGACTAAGTGGCATTTCTAACCATATCCAACTCATCTAGGCAATTGATCCATTTGGCATCAGTTATTATTGTAACCTCAACAATTATTTTAGACATCTATGCCTCTATCTTGTAAAGCACATCAATCATATCATAAATTGTTGTTACACTTGCCTCATTCTTGCAGTAAGCTAAAAACCTAAGATGTTCAAGAATATCATCAAGAGAAGATGACCACTCTACCCATTATTTCATCTTTCCATCACCATCCAAAATTCTAGGCACAAAACTAGGTGTACCTCTAGTAATTGTCTTCATCTTATTTTCAATAAGTTGTATTTAAATGCTAAAGAAACCATTTATATCCTTTACTTTATTAATCATTTTTGTGGTATTTACTTTGGTTATCTTTGGAAAATATTTATTTTATGCCACCATGTGTACCAAGTCATCAAAAATAAGAGTATATGGTGTTAGAATATGATAAGATTAATAACCCAGAAAACTAGTGCAAAGAATAAATATCTAAACTATGAATGTAAATGATACAAAATCAAAATAGCATCATAGAGTTAGTCTCCAAGAGAGTAATGCAAATGCTGGAAGTAGAATAACATTAAGAGGATGCAAAAAATAAGAGATGCAAATACAAGCTAGGTAGCATGCTTATATAGGCTAGGAAGAGGGAGGAGGTGGCAACACCAACCAATGAGGAGCAACCATCTATCAAACTAAAGATAGCAAATTATCTTCCCAAGATAGCTATGGATGCTCACATGTAGGAAGGTGACACCTCACAACCATTCACCTAATAAGAAATGCTTTATTAACCTAAGCGAGATTATTAAAAGTGTAGGAAAAACCTAGCGAAATAGGAAAAATAAAAAACTACACTAACACCCCCCCCCCCCCATAAGCGAAGCTTAGTTGGATGTAGAAATGGGTCCCGAAAAGTCAAGCCTAATGAGGTACCCATGTACATAAAATTCCCCCAAAAGAGAGAGAAAAGAGACTCCCCAAAGAAAATTAGGACTCCAAGTGAGAGGAAGTGCCCCCCCCCCCACAAAAGATGAAGCATCCCATACCCCCAGCAAAGCTTGCAAATTTTGTCCGGTAGATCCACTTACATTGAACAATTTTTCTTCCCTTAGAAAAAGGGACAAGATCCCAAGTGTGGTTCCTCATCAAGGAACTATACTCTTCCTGCATAGTTGTATCCCACTCAGAAATACCAAAAGCCTCATGAAAGGACTGTGGATTTGAGGCAGTAGCAATGAAGATATGTAGAGCATCCTGGAATTATGAACGCATATGCTTGGTGTCTGATGGATCCCCAACCCAATCACCTACAAACTGCAAGGTCTGTCTAGCCCAAACTGGACCAAAAGATGGAGAATCTAGAGGAGAATCATCAACCTGTGAATGATGACTAGTAGAGGAAGGAGGTGAGTCCTCTGAATCACTCTCTACATCAAAAGTGGAGGTAGAAGACTGCTCAAGTGAATCTGACCCATTAGAAGATCTATCATGTATTCCAAGTGACTCCAATGTCAAAGTAGAATGCAACCCTGTGACAATGCTCTGTTGATTAAGCTGATGCAAGTAGTGAAAGTTAAGATGGCCAAACCGCTCATGCCATAATCTGCTCACATCATTAAAGTGAGTGAGCAAAATAGTCAAAGGAGGATCAGAAACAAAGTGAGAAAACATATAGAGTCGTGACTGATGATCTACTCTCCCAACTGCAACTGTAGAATCATTGTGCAACTCACATATCTCCACTGAATCAGGAGTGAACTCAACCCGCTTGCCTAAACCTATGTGAGTGATCTGGTGTACCGATAGGAGATTAGTTGACAATGAGGGTGCATAAGGAACATCATGGAATGTGCCATCCCCCACATCAACAGACCCTCTCCCACACACCTCAACAAGAGTTTTATCACCCATAAAAATAGAAGGCATAGTACACTGCTCCAAGGATGCAAGTTCTTCCTTAGATGAAGCCATGTGGTGTGAAGTACTCGAATCAAGAACCCAAGTGGATGGTGAGGAAGCAACTGCAAAAAGGGCCTTGCCCTTTCCTTTCCCCTTGCTATTTTCTTTTTCTTTGTTAGACCCTTCATTAGAACTTTGTTTGATAGACTCAGGAACACTGATATTATTCTTCTCAAGAATGTATGTTAAGTGATCAAGTTGTTTCTGCAAACATTTATGTTGATCATGACCAGGTGTTTTACAATAGGCACATTTGACCTTTTCTTTCTTAGGCTTATCACCCTTGGAAGATGGTGTATCAATAGTTGCTTTTGAAGAAACCAACATCTGATCCTTCTTCTCCTCGCTATTCTTTTGTTTCTTGTCCTTACTATTGTTGTTATTACTTTGTCCTTGTTGTTCTTTTGTGCCTTGGTTGGCAGCCAAGGCATGTGACTTAGAGGACTTAAGAATGCCCATCTGGATTAGCTTGTCTTGTTCTCGAGTGAGATTGATAGCAAAATCATCTAAAGATGGCATGGTGAATTGAGTACCAAGTGCACCCTTAGTAGCATAGAAGGTAGAGACAAACACAGAATATTTTGAACTTAGCTTAGAGAGAATACTAAGAATTAGTTGTTCATCTTTCTTTTCAATTCCACATTGTTTTAACTGTAGCCTTAGTGATTTCAATTTGGTGAAGAAATCTTGGATTGTGTTGAAATTTCCTGGACTCAAACTAATTAATTCATTTTCCAACATATGACCCCTCATTGAATCTTGTGTGCCAAATAGTGTTTCTAGCTTTGTCCATACTTCATTTGGTGTATCCAAAGACTCAATGTGAAATAGAAAGTCAAGAGAAACAGATAAACACAATGTTCCAAATGCCTCATCACATTTGTTAAACCACTTAGGCTTATCTTCATCTTTAGCAGGTTCAGTTTCAAGTCCCATAGTTATCCTATTTAATATAGCTTTCCTTAAGTGAATTGTCATGCATGATTTCCACTCAAATTAATTTTATGGGGTTAGGATGGGCATATTTGTTTGATCCATGATGAAGAAATGCAGAGAAGAAATGCTAGCAAGAAGAGAACCCAACCACGACAATGCCTCCCCCTCTTTACTCAATCAAAGAACAACCCCCCCCCCCCCCCCCCCCCCAAAGAAATATGATTTGGCACTTTATTTTAGTGTGTTTAAAACTACCACTAGAAAGAAATACTTAGTGGTCTTGATTTCAATGCATTACATACTCTCATGAAGAGCATATGCTAAAAGTGAAACTTGGGCACAATAATCAAGGAAACAAATAGCACCATTGTGATCTACTCAAAAAATTATGCACTTTCAAAAAAAGAATCACCTCGATACGAGGTCGTATGAGAAAGTTATGATCTTTCAAAGTTTTCAAAACAAGAACTGTGCATAGTCACAGCTGAGAATGTGCAATTTCTGAAGAATTCATGCATGAAAATCAAAAAACAACTCCACTAGTGGATAGAGCACAAAAAAATAGCCAAGTTCATAATAAGAATCATAAAAATCGGAGTCCATATGAGCAAGAACGAGACATTTGAAAACTGCGTTCAAATCTGCGACTGCCAACGGAGAGGGGTATTGTTGTAGCTTTCTGCGCTAGATCTTGAAAAATATATAGATTGCATGTAAAATCTAAAATATACCCAGATGGTTTTTCAGCAATTAGAACAAAACCCAGAAAGTGTTTTCCTTGCTGATGTATAGAAGATGTTGTTGTAGTGTAAATCAAATGCCTTTAACAGTAAAAAATGGCTCCAAAAATCAAAAACTGACCCCAGCAACCAAAATATGACATGCAAACGCTGGATTAGCTTCCTAAGTCTATCAATGGCATTCTAGAACCTGTAATACTGATTGAAAACTCCAAATATGCAAGTTGGTTGTCAGATTTGAGATTGAAACCCTAGAGAAAAATCATTTTTGTCAAAACTTTTCTAATTCTCAGGATCATCCAAAGATGCAAGAGAAGAGCATACTTCATTTTTCAAAAAACTACAATAAAGTTTATTAGCCCCCCCCCCCGAATCTCTCAAATAAGGAAACTAAAATCTACTCTTGCACATAGAAAAGCTCTGATACCATGTTAGAATCTTATAAGATTAATAACCTAGAAAACTAGTGCAAAGAATAAATATCTAAACTATGAATGTAAATGATACAAAATCAAAATAGCACCATAGAGATAGTCTCCAAGAGAGTAATGCAAATGATGGAACTAAAATAACATTAAGAGGATGCAAAAAATAAGAGATGCAAATACAAGCTAGGTAGCATGCTTATATAGGCTAGGAAGAGGGAGGAGGTGGCAACACCAACTAATGAGGAGCAACCATCTATCGAACTAAAGATAGAAAAGTATCTCTCCAAGATAGCTATGGATGCTCACATGTAGGAAGGTGACACCTCACAACCATTCAGCTAATAAGACATGCTTTATTAACCTAAGTGAGATTATTAAAAGTGTAGGAAAAACCTAACAAAATAGAAAAAATAAAAAACTACACTAAGATATGGCCCCCATGTAGTGAAAAGTGGAGACAATAGAGAAATAGCTTTTGAACATCTATATTCTACTCCTTACAATGCAAGTTAGCTACTACGCACATTTTGAGAGATTGTTTTTAGTGCATTTATTTTGTGAATCAACAAGTTTTTTATTGTTTTGATTTCTATATCCTTTCTTACAGCAAGATCTCCCTCATCAATTCCCATTGCATGGCTTGATGCCTCCCCTATTTTAAGTTCTTGGCCTTCTATCTGCACACCTTTGTCATGGATCTCTATAATAGTTCTAACAATTTTCTTCAATAATGCTGCCTTCATTTCTAGCTTGATGGTCTTCTTTTCCAAGACATATGTTTTCTTCATTTCCTCTTCATAACTACTTTTGGTTTCGATAAATCTTTCATAAGCTCCTTACAACTGAGCTTTCAAAGTATCTAGTTTGTTTTTACCCAATAGAGTCACTTAAGTATGCATTTCATAGATCTGATCACTAGAAGTAGAGTGTACATTCCAAAAGATAACATTCCCTAAAGGAGACTCTTTGAACTCCATTAGAGTAGTCTTCTCCTCTTCTAGAGCTAATCTCTATATTGTCATTGTTTGGGCATCTATGTTATACCTAGAACCTCTTAATTCACCAAGCTAGTTTTCATACTCAAATGAGATAGACGTATCTTTTCTTCTCTGTTGCACTAACTGCCAACATTCCCCTGTAGGATTCATAACATGGCTTAAGCACCTTTGTGTTCTATAATTCTGGTGGTTGTATCGAGCATTGACAAGTTGATATTTTGGTGCAAAGGAAACTGTAGCTTTTAAAAATGGTATCAGAGCTTGGAAACAAGTTCAAATCTCCTCACGAAATGCTAGGGGGAGGGGGGCTTTGGACTAATCACCAATGTTCCCCTTTGGGATTCATGACATTGCTTAACCTCCTCTTATGGTCTATTAGTCTAGTAGTCGTATCAGGCATTGATAGGTCGATCTTTTGGTGCAACAAAAACTCTAGAGTATAACATTCTCATTTGCTCCAATAGGAAAGAAAAGATGATGTCCCATCCAGGCAAGACAATCATCCCACTTCTTCTTACCAAGTCCCTCTCTACTTCTACAATAAGGGTTCCAAAGGTAGGGTCATACTCTTTTAAGTTTTGAATAAGTCCAACAATGACCTTATTAGAGTCCTCTGGCTTCATCTGCAAAGACAATTAGCTTTACTTCAATTTGAAGAGGAAGCTCTTAAACTCTTCTATTTAAATGATGTTTTCATTGTTTGTGAATTTAGTTGCCTCTATAATTCTGTCATCAATCATCTAAAACAACAACTGCAAATCCCTACCCCTTTGTTTATCCTCTGATGCCTAAGATAGCAAGAATCTTCTTCTAATGTCATCAAATTATTTACTACCCCTTGGAAAAATTTGTAGGGCCTTTTGTTGAGCCTTTGGTGGCACTTCAACTATTTTTTGTCTTTTATTTCTCTACTCTTCTCATTCATAGCTTTTAGGAATATCCTCTTCAGGTTTATCTTCTTCAGTTTGATCCTCATCATCAGTGACCTCAACAATAATTTCATCATCTTAATATTCAAGGTCAATCTTCTTTCTATTTTCTTCAGGGACCTATGATGGTAACTCATCAAAATTGTCTAAACATTTGTCCAATCTAGACCATTAGTGTTCCTCATGATAGAATACCTTGAAGGATGGGTTTTCTTTTCTCATCTCCTAGTCAAAACTAGCAATGTCTTTATATTTTATCATCATTTGGCTATATAAAACTTTATTCAACCTATCAGAAATGGCATCCTCTTCCCACATAGGTTTTGTAAGGGGAAAATTATATCCTCTCATATTTTTCAATGCATGTCTATTTACATTGCAAGGGTCATAGGTTCTAGTTGGACCAGTTGGTAATTTTTATTCTCTCTTAGATAGGAACCAATCTCTTCTAAGGCATTCTTGCCTATTTCAAATTCTCCAACCTTAGTGCATCTACACAAGAAAGTCCCTTTCTTGATCAATTTCCCTAAATATTCCCTATTCAAAATCTAGCCTCTTAGGGAAAAATTTAGAAAAAATGTGGTGTGGCTGAGGGCTTCCATAGACTCTTATCATAGTATACTCTTCAAACAAAAATACACTTCCCCAATCATGTGTCAATTTTTTACCAACATCAAAACACATTTTAGGTTTAACAAACTTTCTAACACTTCATAGAATTCTTTGAGTTACTACTCCTATCATTTTCAAAACTGGATGAACAAAATAATTATAAAAAGAAATGACATTTAAATATGGATAAAACCTTTACTATACTCTTGTCCATCTTTTTAATGGTAGCCTTTCTTCCCATTCTTGTGTAGATTCAAAGAAGCTTTGATCAAACATATCAACATTTTTGAATAGGATCAAATGCATAATCATTGAGTAATGTGAGAATTTGAAATTCTCTAGTTGATCTTGTTGAGCAGCAGTGATCTCTTCATGTATCCTATCAATTATGTATGCTACATAATCATATCCAACATTTGTGTTTGGATCTTGAACATTTAGAGGCATGACATATTGCCCACCTAAGGCATCCATGCTTCCATCTAAACCTAGGACCTTATTCAATCCACAAACAATATTCTTGAAATACCTCTGCAAGAATTCAAAAGGCATGATCCTTTCCACTTTCTTTTTCTTTGGAATCTCTCCCTTTTTTTATGAAGCAAAGGGATGTGTCTTCTCATTTCTCTACCCATGTAAAAAAAATTATGCTTCTCAAAATTATCAGTTACCTCATGCACATTAATAGGCAATATCATTGGATCTCATAGGTCAAATGCCTCAATGAATGCCTTTTTGTCTAAGGCTAAGAAGATGTTTCTATCTCTCCTATCAAATGACTTGCTAACAAGATTGTTGAATTTAATTTGGGCCTTCACCAGGTCTACATCCACAAAAACTTCTACTATGGGTAAGTTGCCCAAATTTCTTACCCAAGGATTCTAGACTGGTACCTTCTCTATTCTATTTTTGTAAAAATAATAGAATAATTCATATCCATTTTTGTCAAGAACCTCTGCATCTCTAAAAAAGGCATATGGATCCCTAAAAGCATGATCATTTGTAGCTTGTGCATTTGTAGAACCTAGAAAAATGTGTATCTATTCCTGTATGAATGAGCTAGGGCTTTTTGCTGGTGACAATGGTTCTTCAATTACTTCTTGTGTAATCAACTCTCCTTCTTTTTGAACAATTTTTGTAAACAATTCAATCAACTCTTTATACCAAATACTAAAAAATAACTAGAAATCACTTTTTAATGCAAAATTTGCTAAGAAAACTTAAGCAATCATGAAATTAGTAATGGAAATCTTTGTACCCTTTAGAATTTATTTTTCTTTGCAATGGGAGCATGGAATTAATGACATTTAAGACTAGCACACTTGAAAATCTATCATTTCTTGAAAAGATGACAAAATTTAAGCTTTTTCACATTTTGTACTTCTAGCTCATGTTCTTTGTATCTAGCTCAGGCATGACCATTAAAACTACTTTTATACCTTAAAACTAACAGCTACAATGGTATGATTTCTATTTGATCACACCTTTGCCATGACTTCTATGTTTGTCTTGATTTTGGCTATGACCATGTGAGTAGGGTTACCTTTTAATGTTTTGCAACTTCACATCTTATCCCTTTAATTATTGAGTCTAGCTTGCGATATTGCACTAACTTTGTTCTCTCCTTTGCAGCTTCATTTTAATTTACCTTTATGATAGCTACATTCTAGCAATGACTACTTTATTTACCATTTACAATCCTTGCCACTATTTTCCCCTTAACATCTTTCATTCTTGTAACATTGCAAGACTTCATATCTATACCTTGTTGCTTCTTCACAACCACAAGTGAAGATGTTCATTCTAACCATGTGATGTTTTATGAAGAATTTTTCTTTAACATTTTCTTCATCTTGAAACATTGTAAATCAATACTCTAACTATCTATGGAACCATGTGATTTTGATAAAAAAAATTATCTACAACAATTCCTTTGCTCACATGTTCGCATCATTGTTTCTTTAGCTTAACTCTTGACTTGTGAAGATGCGATCACTATTTTTTTTACACAATTAGTTATTTCCAAAACTTCACACATTTGACCTTAACTATTATATAAAGCCTTGTGATGTTCCACTAGTCTTTAAACATAACCATTCTGAATTCATATCCCAGGTTTGCAACTATAATTAAACCTTGCAACAATACAATCCTAAGCATTCGCCACCATTATAAACAATAGTCTAGCAAGATAATTGAGAGGGGGTGGGGGTGGAATCAATTATCCAAAAATTAAAACATATATCTTCATTAACAAAACTTAACCATTAAACCAAAGAAAAAAACAACCATAATAAAGTGCACATAGACAATTACACTAGATATGTTGACTAGTGAAACCCTTGATCATAGGAAAAACCTTGGTGGGAATGATGCCCACAACATGATGTACTAATATAAATATTTCTTGTTAGAGGATGGACCCTATTAAGACTCTATTACAGCATTTAGTACCTAGAGTCCTTGTTAGGAGACTTTGAATCCCTATTAGGAGATTCCAACCATATTAGGAGTTGTGCTATAATGTATGCAAGAAGAGCCCACTACCCAAAAAAACAATTTCAACTACAAGAAGAGCTCACTACTCAAATAAGTAATTTTCTATTATGTTCTTCTTTCCTTTACTCTTTCCTCTATCCTATCAACTGGACCAATCACTTTTAGACCTTGTAGACTAGGTCATGAACCTCATATCAAAATACCAAACCTCGGATCACTTATCAAAATCTGAGTGCTGAAGTTTCCTTCACTTCCACACTGCTTTGCTAAACTTTTCATTCCATACTATTTTCTACTTATGGATCATTCACAATTCCCATTTAGACACCATGATAAAGGAAAATGTCCTTCCTTTATACCAAGTCCATAAAACAATTCCCTGAGTCAGCTATTAGACCTTCTCAATTAATTATTATTGACTACATTAAGAACACATTACACTTAGTGATAACATAAATATTTCACTTTGCAACTCGAATAACTTTCCATACACACAATATTATTATGAGAAAGATTAGCCACATCATCACCAATATGTCTTCTCCATGTCATCAACCTCGATCGACAAGATATCAACTCTACTAAGAGATATAACAACTTTACCAAAACATGCCTATGTAAACTCTATCTCAGAAAAATCATCACCAAAAGTTATATAACTTCTTCTAGACTTATCCTTTCTCCTTTGGATGTTAACTACATATACCAGATACTCAAAAGTATGTCCTATAACCTCAGGTGGTTATAATACTCAACTAACTATGTATACCACCATGATCTTTCTGCTATTCTCCCATCAGATACCACAAAAAACTACTATGCTAACATCAATGAAAAACACAGTCATGAATGTAACATATCATCATAGTAGTACTCCCCCATAAGAATATCATCAGCATTCATGCTTCCAACCAATCTTCCAACAATCTCCCCCTTTGGCATTGATGGCAACATAGATGAAAAACATCTAGTTCCAAGAATACTAACAAAACACTATTTATCTTCAAATCTACTTCATCAATCATTCTACCCCATTGATATACTTCAATATTCTCTATACCAAAATATTATTCTACATACTATGCTTATGCCAAATATCTTCCTCAGCATAATGTTTTTCATGCTAGCAACCAACATCATTGTATCAAACTCTACAACAACTGATACTTACTTATCTTGAGTGTAAAAAGAAACTATTCAAAACAACAAAAGCATCAACAAGAGTCCTAGATGACTCTATCCATCACTAATATTCCTCCATACAAGAAGCATCAACATTCAATCTAGAAAAATAATGGTGCTCTGTTACTCTAGAGTGATTCACTCTTGCATCTTCTAATTTAATGTAGGAAGGTGCATAACCCCAAGCATACCTTGTAAATACTCAAAAGTCTCTTTGGGAAGAGGCTTAGTGAATATATCTACAATCTACTCTTTAGTGCTCGCATACTTCAATCCAATTTTCTTTTCTACAACATTTCCTCTCAACATATGATAGTTGATAGAAATGTTCTTAGTCCTTGGATACAACACTAGATTCTAAGACATTTATTGTGTTTGTGTTGTCACAATGTATAAAAATAAGTTAACTAATTTCTATCCTTATATCCTTTAGCATCTACTTCATCCAAATGACTTTATTGCAATTATATGTTACTACAATATACTCTGCTTCTATTGTACTTTGTGATGTACAATCCTATTTCTTTCTTAACTAAGAAACCAATCTTCCTTGAAGAATGAAAACTCCTCCACTGGTGCTCTTTCTATCATCCATACTACCTACCCAATTTGCATCAATATAAGAACTTAGAGTAAAATCATTAGTTTTGTCATACTATAATCCAAACTCAGATGTTCCCTTTAGATATCTAAATATCCTTTTTACTATTACATCATGTGCTTCTTTGGGATTAACCTAGAATCTTGCAACAATTGTAACTACATTTTCTATATCCAATCTTGTGCGAGTTAGATATTGCAAACCTTTGGCCATAGATCTGTACTTTTTCTACTCATTAGTAGGTACCTCATTCTTTGTACATAACTTGTGTCCAGTTACCATTGGTGTTCCAATGGGCTTACATATTTCCAAACCAAACCTTTCCAGTAATCCTTCAAGTACTTGGTCTAAGAAATAAAGATTTCTTCTTTATTTTGTTCAATTTTCAAACCTAAGAAATATTCCATCTCTCCTATCATACTCATTTCAAATTATCTCTTCATCTCTTTTGCAAACTTCTCACTTTCTTTATCATTTCCTCCAAATATGATTTCATCAAAAAATATTACCAAGATCATCAAACAATCATTAGTTTCTTTCTAATACAGAGTATTATCTACCATACCTTTGCTATATCCAAGTTTTTTCAAATTTTTGTCCAACCTTGCATACCAAGTTTTGGGTGATTGCTTCAATCCATACAATGCTTTCCTTAGTCTACATACTATGTCTTTTTCATCTGTCCAAGGACATCCTTTAGGCTACTTAATGTACACTTCTTCTTTAAGTTCTCCATTCAAAAATGCTAACTTGACTTCCATCTGATATACTTTGAGTTTCTTTTGTGTTGAGTAAGCTAAGAATAATCTTATTGCTTTTATTCTAGCTACTAGAGCATAAGTCTGCTCATAATCTATTCATTCTTTTTGTGAGTAACTTTTACATGCAACTCTTGCTTTGTTTCTTACAACTTCACCTTGTTCATTCATATTCTTCCTCAATACCCATTTAGTTCCTATCACATTCTTGTTTGCTAGTCTAGGCACCAGTTACCATGTCTCATTCTTTACTATCTAATCCAATTCCTCTTTCATAGCTTGCTTCCAATATTCATATTTACATGCTTTATCTACATTCTTGGGCTCAACTTGAGATATCAAGCATAGTTCTTCATTTACTTTGCTTCTTGTCATCACACCTTTAACTTTTATTTCAATGATCTACTCAGATGGGTGATTCTTTGTCATATTCTTTCCTAAAGTAGGAGTTGCTATCTCAACTTTTGGCTCTACTGAAGGTTCCAATCTTTGTTCCTACCTTGGCTCTCCTTCATTCTACAAACCATTGTTAGTCTTAAGAAATACCTCATCATTCCTTAGCTTAATAACAACATCATCATCTGAATTGTAATCAACTATTCTCTCTTGTATCCTGAATTTTTCATCAATTCTCACATTTGAACTTTCCATAATAGTCTTAGTTCTCTAATTGTAAAAACTATAAGATTTTTTTTTCAATGGATAACAAACAAATATGCATTTGTCACTTCTAGCATCAAATCCACCAATATCATCATCTATTTTGATATAACACTTACTCCCAAAAAGTCTAAAATACTTAACTATAAGTGAGTGACCAAACAATAGTTCATAAGGTTTCTTGTTTGTGTCTTTCCTGACTTGCACTTTATTCATAGTGTAGACCAATATATTCATAGTTTCTCTCCAAAATTTCTTGGATACATCATTCTTTGCTAACATAGCTCTAGTTGCTTATGTAACTAACTTGTTCCTTCTCTCTGCAATGCCATTCTATTCAGGGGTTCTCAAAGCTAATAGCTATCTTTTAATTCAATTTTCTTCACAAAACATGTTAAAGTCATTCAAAGTGAATTCTCCTCCATCTGATCTTAAGCATTTAATCTTCATGCTATGTTCATTCTCAACTCTATTCTTGAATATCTTAAATTTTCAAATGCCTCATATTTCTCCTTAAGAAATGCAACCCACATCAGTCTAGAAAAATCATCAACTAGAATCATAAAATACCTTTCACCATATAATCCTTAAGTATTTGTAGGACTACTAAGATCTGTGTGTAAAATATCCAACTTCACTATAGTGGTGAATTTCTTGCTAGGAAAAGAAGTCTATTATGCTTAGCCAAAACACATTCCTTGCAAATTGTGTTAGTAGGCTATACAATCTTTAGAAAATCTCTAACTGCAAACACTCTGCTAGTTCTCACAATACTATGAAAGTTTATATGAAAAAATCTCTTATGCCATAACCAATTATCATCTAGCTTTGCAACCAAACATGTCATTTTAGTAGGATTCAACTGAAATGCATTACCTCTAGATCTAGTTCTTGTTCCAATTACCTTTCCATCTTTATCTCTGATCATGCATGCCTTTTTTGTAAATTGCAATTGATAGCCTTTGTTTACTTGTTTCCCAACACTCAAAAGTTTGTTCTTTAAACTATCAACAAAGTATACATCATCAGTGTTTGTTTTACCATCAAGATTTATAGATCCAATACCTTTAACTTGGCATGTTGCATTGTTTCCAACTCTGATAATTCCTTCATCCTGACTTTTGAAGTCAACAAACTTGTTCATGTCACTAGTCATATGATGTGAACAACCACTGTCAATTGTCCAATTAGATTTCTTTTGAACTTGTGATACCAAAGCTACCTTCTCTAGAATTTATTCTTTAACTACCGCAAATCCAATTTCATCATCACTAGCACTTAATGCTTGTTCATCAAAATCATTATCTTCATTTGCATACAAACATTCTCTATGTTTCCTAGGTTTGTGATTTCCCTTATAAATTTTCTCTCTTTTAGGACACTTAGATGCATAATGAGCATATTCATCACAAGTCCAACATTTAAAGATTTTCTTTACTCCTTTTTATATTCTTATCAGAAGGACTACTCCTTCAACCTTTTTGTCTTCCTCACATCTATTGTTACTAGAAAAATCTCCTCTAGCACTTGTGTTGCTTCATAAATTAGGTGGAATATTCAATGCATTGAAAGTTGTCTCTATTTTGTTTAATTCTTTGGATTTTCTAAGTTCATTCTCAACTACTTCAATTCTTCCAAGCAATGTATCCTTTGTGAAATATTTGGTACAAGATATTAACAACTATATCATCTAAACTGCTAACTCAAATGGTGGTGTTAGAGTCTTTAATATCTTCCATATAACTTCATCATCTTCTTTGATTCCTTCTTGAGCTTTAATACGTGCAATAATTTCTGATATCCTACATATATATGTTCTTATAGATTCATCTTCCATCATTTTAGCTTCTTGAAATGAAAAAATCCAACTTTGTAGCCTCAACTTCTTAGAATGTGCATCACCTTCAAAACTATTTTCCAAAGCTTTTCAAATCAAATGTGGAGTAGCAAGTGATTTTACTTGATTGTACTCAATTTCAAGATGTACAATCAATAGTGCTTCTCTAGCTCTAATGTCATACATGAATAGATGTCTTTCTACCTCGATACAAGTTTCCAAGTCTTCTTCAATAATGGCTATCTTCTCAGATTTTGTCAAGATCCAATTTCTTGGACCCATACAAAACAAATATGTCTTCATCTTTTCTTTCCAGCTATCATAATTTGTTCCATCAAACTTTGGACTGTCTTTCCTAAACGTATCCACCGTGGATCTCCCAAAGCTATTAAACTTTTTCTTCAAGGACCTGACCCTCTGATACCAATTGTTAGAAACAATAGTCTACCAAGATAACTGAGAGTGGGGAGTGAATCAATTAACAAATAAGTTATCCAATAATTAAAACATATATCTTCATTAACCAAACTTAACCATTCAACCAAATTAAAAATCAACCATAATAAAGTGCACATAGACAATTACACCATATATGTTGACTAGGGAAATCCTTGATCAGAGGGAAAACCCTAGTGGGAATGATGCCCACAAGATGATGTACTAATATAAATATTCCTTGTTAGAGGATGGACACTATTAGGATTCTATTACAACATTTAGTACATAGATTTCCTATTAGGAGACTTTGAATCCTTGTTAGGAGATTCCAACCCTATTAGGAGTTATAGTATAATGTATGCAAGAAGAGCCCACTAACCAAACATGCAATTTCAACTACAAGAAGAGCTCACTACTCAACCAAGTAATTTAATGTTATGTTATTCTTTCCTCTTCTCTTTCCTCTATCCTATCAACTGAACCAATCACTATTAGACCTTGTAGACTAGGTCACAAACCTCAAATCAAATTACTAAGCCTTGGATCACTCAGCAAAACCTTGGCAATGAAGTTTCCTTCACTTCCACATTACTTTTCTCAATGTCGTATTATGTACTATCTAGTACTTATCGATCATTCACACACGCAAACCATGATAAAGGAAAATGTCCTTCCTTTATACCAAGTTCATAAAACAATTCCTTGAGTTAGCTATTAGACCTTCTCAAATAATAATTATAGGAACACATTAAGAACGCATTACACCTAGAAATAACAAAAATCTTCCACATTGCAACGTGAATAACTTTCCATACACATAATATTATGACGACTGAGCTTAACCAATTTTATCACCAACATGTCGTCTCCATTTCCTAAACCTCGATCCTCCAGATATCAACTCTACTAAGAGATATAACAAGTTTACTAGAACATGCCTCTGTAACCTCTATCTCAAAAGAAACATCACCAAAACATGCATAACGTCTTCTAGACTAATTATTTCTCCTTCTAATGTTAACTACATATACTAGATACTTATAAGTACCTCTCATAACCTTAGGTGGTTATAATACTCAACTAACCATTTGTACCAACTTGATCTTTCCTCTATTCTTCTGTCAAATACCATAGAAAATTCCTACATTAACATCAATGACAAACATAGTCATGAATGTAACATATCATCATAGTAGTACTCCCACATAGGAATATCATTAGCTTTCATGCTTCCAACCAATCTTCCAACAACCACTTCACAACCTTTACCCTAAGTTAGTCACTAACTCAAGAAACGTTGCAAATGTATGAAAACTTAACTACATGATCACTTAATCCCTCCATCACAACCTAATTTATCACTTTGCATCAGACCTTTTTGAGCTATCGACAAGAATTTTATTTTGAATCTTTCATGGTTTCACAACTTAGAATTAACCTTCACAACTTAACTATGCAATCATGTGAACAACATTCTGACTTGACTATTTTATTTTCTTCATTGCTTTGCCACTTAAACTCTTAACTCAACAAGTGACCCTATGAAGGCACGATTATAAGCTTTTGTAGCCTCATTCTATTAACTTGAGGTTTCTTTAACTCACTTGCAAAGATGTTCTTATTGTTAAATCTTAACAATCATTTATTTTTCACATCCTCACAACTTAATCTTCAATTTTTATTTTCTCCCCTATGATGTTACACTAACATTTTTACTAACTATCTGCTTCTATTTACATGGTCACAACTTACAAAAATCTTAATGCTTTAGGACTAGCAACCTTGCGATGACTATTTTGAACTTAACCTTTTTCCTTCATCATAACATTGCTACTTGAGTTTCCTTAAGTCAAAAATGGTTTGTGATGATGTACCCTTCATTATTTCTCTCAATTGCACCTCTAACATTGATGTTATCATTAACTACTATGAAGCCACACTGAGCTAAAAGATAGACCATTTCCCATCTTCACAACCTTAAAAGGGTTAATGAATAGAATGGAGCAATGTTCCAATCATAGACACTTTACAATGTCACGACTTATAAGACATAAGATATCATAAAAATATAATTAGTATTATCTCAAAACTTAGGGATATAAAGGTATACGTAAAAAAATTTTCACATATCCCTTTTCAAATTGCAAGATAAAAAAATTTCCTTGAGGGTTTTCTATGAGGGTTAAATAAACTTCAGAAACCCTAAGCAAGGATAAACAAAACTCTTTTCCTAATTTTCATAGATTTTAACAAGATTTTAGGCAAGTGAAAATTAAGGCCAACAAGCAGGACTTGATTTGATAACAATAACTAACCTATAGATTACATAATATCACATTTAGCCCTTTATTCTTCTTAGCATTCATCCTCTTTGTCTCTACCAACTTGTTCACCCTTCAAGTCTCCATCACCTTAAGCCTTCTTTTTTTTAATGCCCACTACAAATTCCTCTATTTGGCCACCATATTAAGCATCACACTAGACTTCTTGTCTTCCTTAGGTTCTCACACATGATAGCTTGCTTTTGGCCTATTATCTTTGTAAATAGAGAATTTAGATCTTTTTCTTCTTAATCACAATCATCCATTTTAGGGTTAGGTTAGATTCAATGAATATTTCCATCTTTCCATTTTATTCCCTTCTAGAAACTTCCTCTACAATCCTCTTCAAATTTTCCTCAAAATAGTTTATCTTGAATAATGTGCTACCAACTCATCATAGTAATCTTCCACACACTTCACACAATTCAAGAAATCTACCTTTTTAGCTTAGATTTGTTAAGTTTTTGATCTAACTCATTTTATTGGCACTCAGCAATAACACAATGTTTGCTCAACAAACACTTCCTTTTGATGCTCAGCCAAGACTAGATTGCTCAGTATCTACTATGTCTTTATTGGTGCTCAACATATACTAACTTTCTTCACTTGACACCAAGTAGATTTCTCTTGCTCATCTTCTACTAACTTTCTGTTTGGCTTCAACTAATATTTAGCTCAGCTTAAGATAACTTTTCTTAGCTTGTATTGTTTGCTCAGTCAATCTTGGTAGGCACATTTCTTTAATTAGCCTTCTTCTAGTCTTTCCTTTTGTATCCTTTCATTATAGGCTCAAGTAGATAAAAAATACACTATATCATCAATATCTTTCTTGGTCTTTGTGCTCCTTTTATACACCATATAACTCAACCTTTCTAAAGGTTCTCTTCTTATCCTTTATTATAAAATCCTCTTCATCAATCAATCAATTGATAGCATTCAAACCAAAGTAAGCAATTGTCTCACCAACAAGTAGTAGGTTTGATATCAGTTACAAAATAATGATTTTTCATGATAGGTTTCATCAATCTTCTTCACTTCAACAATATCCTTTCAAAAATTAGGAGTGGCCTTGTTAGAGGACTTTAGAACATCTCGTTAGAATGTCACCATGTTAAAGGATTTAGATATGATTGTTAGGTCACTATGACTATTAGGTCAACCTTGATTAAAAGATTTTAAATATCGTTCACAATGGTTAGAAAGTTGTTGGCCTATTGTTTTTACCTAGCTTGAAAACTTGAGTATTTGTTGTAAAAATCTAGTTCTCATCTTAAGTAGTTAGGCTTTTCAATTTCCATGTGTAGAATTACCCTAGAAAAATCCTAGCTCATGATATATGCCCTAGCATTTTTTATAAATAATTCCTCATTATTTTAAATTGTTTTCATGTTTTCAAAGGACCTTTGAAAATTTTAAGGTGTGACCATGCTACCAAGGTAATCACATGGTCATTACAAGGTTTGGCTCTTATCATATTTATGTTGCATCCATGTGAAACAATTAGAAAATCCATTTAATCACTTGGTTGTAATGGTTTTTTGCAAAAGGCCATTCTTAGTAGAAAATGAGAGAAATGGTTAGGAAGATAATAATAACGTTGTCACACAGTTAAAAGTGATGTTAGAATTTTGAGTAGCAACCATGCATAGAGGGGTATGTGCAGGATCATGGTGTGCCAAAAAATGGTGATGTGAAAAAATAGAGTTTGAAAACTTCTAAAAGCATTTCAAAATCTGCTCTAACTTTTTTCCACCCATCCTGATACCAAAGCTAAAAAGTAGGCCCAAGCCTTATTGGGTATCTGATTTCATATTGGATACTTGATATTATTAGATATCCGATATGAAATTGGAGACCCGATACTTGCACTATGATTTTTAAAAAAAAGCAAAACCCAAGGGCTATTTGTTCACACTACATTTTGTGTTTTGAGCTCCGATATCTAATCTGTAAATGGATACATGATATAGGTCAGTGATTTTTTGTTTTTTTAATGTTTTTAATCAATTTTATTGTAAATTTGTTAGTTTTAATTGAATTTGTTAAAATTTAGGAGTTTCTTTGGTGGAAATTGTTGAAATTTAGGTTTTTTAATAGAAATTATGTTTTGCAAATTAATAGGTATGGCTAACTAAAATGATGATACTGAGGCAACAAATACTATTCCTCATAACCCCCCACCAAATGATCTAATACCCCCTCAAAATTGTCCACCAAATGATCCCCTACCTTCTCAAAAGCCTCCTCAAATCAAGGATTTGATATTTGAAAATCTCAACATATTGAAGGCTTTGTGGGCAACATATAATACTATACATGCATTGGCTCCTATGTTATCCACAATAAACATCATAGTGGATAACATTGAAACACTTACCAACAAACAAAATGTCACTCTACGTTGGTGTGAGAAAATGTATGAGATGTTTGATGATAAGATGGACTATGATGAGGTTGTGGCCCTCAATATAAGTAAAGATGATTTGGTTTCACTTTTTATGAACCCAAAAACTAGTTTACAAGTCGACTACAAAAAGCCCACACTATTGATTAAATGGTGCACAAATGATGCCATATGTATGAACTTTTGGTGTCATTGGTGGATGGTTTTTGACATCCCTCCACATAGCAATGTCGAGGTGCCATTTTATTTCCTTAGAAAATTGTATGCAAAATTTGTGTTGGGCCTCAAGGTGAACTATTGGAGCATGAAGCCCAACATGGGTGTAGGAGGAGGAGCTCCTTAGCATAGACCCTTTGCCCAATGGAAGAAAGCTAACACTTTTGTCCTCCCTACTAATGTCTCCCCCTCTTCTCGAGTGTAGCATCTTGATATCATTGCAGAGGCTAGCTCTCATACTATTAGAGCCAAACATAGATTGAGTAGCCTATTGATATCCCAGGCTAGGTCAATGTTGCCTCCCCATGTTGATGATGCTAGTACAAGTTCATCATTGGTGAGCTCATCATATTTTTGTGTGCCCCATACTTGCACAATGTACAAGAATATATGTCTAGGTCCCATAGGTGATCTTCCTGAGTATTAGTTTGTATTTGACAAGGATACACTAGATGCATGTATAGAGGCTAAAAACCCTAATGCAAGAGACGAGGGGCATGCAGAGGCATGAACTCCTTCTATGTCAATATGTGTATACATTATTTTTTTATGACATATGCAATTTAACATTAATCTTTATAATAGAGTAATTTTAATTTTTAAGCCATACTAACTTATACATGTATGTGATCTTCATTCATGTTTAGTTGATGACTAAGGACAAGTTGAGATAGTTTAATGATGCCATTCTCTTGGCTATTTCATTTGGCCTTGAGACATCTATGGTAAATTATCTTGTGTTCTCATTTTATTTTCTATTTAACATAGTAGCATATATGGTTTCTAATCTTTCCTTTTTCTTGTAGGTATCACCTATCCCCAGGGGACAAAGTGTGGGGGATGACCCAGGACACATTGACAAGGGAAAGGTAATTAGGTGATTTCTATTTGATTAAATATTGATACATTCTTGTTAAATTTTTGTTGTAATGAAATTTAATTACATTCTTTATTGTATAGGGCATGGCTACTGGCGATGAGCCCATGCAGATTTTGCATCATAGATGCTCTAGCATTTCCATTTGCATTGAGAGCCCCATTGTATGTATAAGTATCATTTATTTTTTATTTTCCTTATTTTCATAAATAAATTCAAAATTTATTTCTATGATATTAGCAACTATTATTTTTTATCTCATATACATGAGGTTGGACAACAAAGTTTTGTATCTTTAATGATGCAACCACAATGTCCTAAGGAGGAGCTAACACAAGTAAGTTGTAGTTTGAATCCTTTATTATATGTTATAAATTTAGCATTCTATGAATTATAATGTTATATTTTAAGTTGTAGATTCATTTGGCAAACATATTTGAACATACACAAGCCATAATCAACAAGGTACAAGCATTGCTGAGGACGTATGAGAGGACTCCTGACTGACACAAGAGGTTGATGAGAGAGGTATTTATGATAAAAGTTTAATATTATAAATATTCATTTAAAAAAATATCATTATGCATTTGAGTAATTCAATGTTAGATCCAAAGAATCATATAAATTTAGTAGTCTAAATTTGGATTTTCCATTTTTGTGTATGTAGGAGGCATCCAATCCACCTAGTGTAGTGAAGAGGCTACATTTTGATCATCCACCAATAGCCTAGGATAGTATAGTTGTTAGAGGATGCATCATGAGATATTTGAGATGGCATATGCCACATTGTTTATAGAAACATTGATATTATACACATTTTGATGGCATGATCAACCACATTTTGTATATGGATATATGTATTTTGATATATATTTGTGTAATTTGTCTATGGATACATGAACTTTTATCTATATTTGTGTAATTTTTCTATGGATACATGTATTTTGATATATATTTTTTTCCATTTATGTGCACAATGATATACAAATTAATTTAATATCTAGTATTGTTCAATTTATTGTAGATCATGTGTATTGTTCAATTTTATGGAATATCATTAATTTCAATCATGTTTGTTATATTCTATTTAAATACAAATTTTTTTGAAGAATATTTTAACAAATTTTATTATCAAATTTGAATGCAATGGTTAATTTGAAATGCTACCATGAGTTATATGTTTTTTCTATAAAAAATTCTATAGTTAATATATGAGAGTTCACTTTCTATCATGTGATTCAGAGTAAGCAAAATAGGGAGACCTTATTTATAGAGAGAAACCATAGAAATGAGAAACATACAAAAAACCATTGTTTTCCTTGTGGTTTTAGTTTTAGATTGGATTTATTTCTTATCTTGGTAGAATTATGTTGAGCCCTTCGGTAAACCTTAAATAAATAGTAACTTAAGTTAGGGTATTCACAAAAGGATGGTATTCTATCAAGGAATTGGGATGAACTCAAAGGTTTCAACAAAGATCAATGGCATTTTAGACAATAACATCAACACACTTGTTAACCTCCTACATAAGGTTCACAAAACACCAAATCTGATTTTAAACTCCACCTTCAACCTTTAAACTAACTCTTGGCTTCAAATCTAATATCAACACATTTAAGGACTCCACTCCTCAACCATGGATTCTATTCCCAACCATGAACTCGTTCCTAGACTCATAATCTTTGATAACTAGCCCTTCACTTTGTTACTATCCTCATAGTACAAGTTTTCAATTTCAACATAACCTCAAAATATCCCAACTTAAGAGACTTGATTGGATCAAACCTTTTAAAATTGGTTCTCCAATACCATATCCATATGAATAAAATATATACATTTCTCAAATTGATCAAATTACCCATACTGATCCACTTAACAAAACTTAGGAACCAAATCATCTAAAACATACCTTCTTGTTTTCCCTTGTATAGACCCAAACATAATCATTTATAACCTTTTAACCATAATTAATTTCCTCAATCCAACCATTAAGTAGTTAGATAACTTGACCATTCATAACATATCCAAAAATCACACCAATCCAATGGTCAAAAATTAAGGTATGGCCCCCACAAAAGCACTAAAAATTCTGTGACAAAACAATCTTCCTTTGACAATCTCATTAAAAACATATTACCAACAAAGTGTAACAATGGAAAATGATACAAATTGCATAAAGAAACTTTTTTTTATTACTTCTTATTAATCATACACCATACATCTTGTTTGTATTTGAACAATATACCTTAAAGATATTCTCTAAGAGTTATAAACTAAGTAGCTTTCTCCACTAACTAACTTCTACTCCCTTTGAATCGATTGATGACAACGTATTGTCAAGTTTTAATTGTAGTTTAAATTGTCATTATATTTTTTTCCCATTATTGATCTAATCAACATCTAAAATCCCTAATAATAATTTTTCCACCCTATATAGTACTAGAAACCCTATAATCCCTTACATTCCCATGATTAGCCTTTTCGGCCATATTTTGCATATAATGCAACTTTTATGTAAACTATCTTCATTAATGAATTATATCATTTCAAACCTTATATAGGTGTTTCCAACCTTTTATTGTCATGCTCAAACCCCTAACAAACTCTTTTTAGTCATTTTCACTTTGCAAGAAAAAGTTACAAAAGTCACAAAATTGCAATTTTGCAACTTTTGCAATTTTGAGCAATTTTTTCTATAACTTTAAATTCTTAATTAGATGGGTTAAAAAAACTTGGTAAGGGGATATCAATAACCCTTATGAGATTTGAGTTATGATCCTTGGAAGATTGACCACGATATGCACTTAGAGCACCTTGGAGACTCTTTAGTACAGGGTGGCCACGGATGATGGAGGTACTCCACGACTAAAACAAGGTTGTCACTAGGGTTCACCTACCCATTTGGAGCTAATGGCATTGATGATTCAATGCCAATATTAGTGGTTTCAAAGTTATGATGTGGTGCACCTATGAACTAAGGTACACTACGAGTTTTGGCATCAAGCAAGATCATTGTGTCGAATCCAAAAAAAATGTGACCTCTCAATAATGAGATAGTTTATTTTAGACCTCAGCATGAATATCCTATAGCATTTGACATTTCATCAATAGCCATCATGAGCTCCAAGTTACGACCCTCAAAAGATTGACCTCAATACGCACTTAGAGCACCTTGGAGACTCTTTGTTACATGGTGGTCATAGATGATGGTGGCTCTCTATGGCTAGAATAGGGGTGTCACTAGGGTTCATCCATCCATATAAAGCTAATAGCATTGATGATTTGATGCCAAGATCAGTAGTTTCAAAGTTAAGTTGTGGTGCACCCATGAACTAAGGCACACTGTGAGTTTTGGCATTGAGCAAGGTCTTTGTGCCAAATCCAAATGGAATGTGATCTCTCAAAAATGAGATAGGTTATTTTAGGCCTTGGCATTAGTATCTTGTAGCATTCAACCTTTCATCAATAGCCCTCATGAGCTCCAAGTTATGACCCTCGAAAGATCAACCTTGATACGCACTTAGAGAACCTTAGAGACTCTTTTGTAAGGGGTGGCCATGGATGATGGATGCTCTTTGAGGCTAATTTTTTTTTTCACGAAGGTTCACCTACCCATTTAGAGCTAATGGCATTGGAAATTCAATGCCAACATTAGCCATTTCAAAGTTACGCTGTGGTGCACAAATGAACTTAGGCACATGATGAGTTTTGACATTGAGAAAGATCATTGTGCCAAATCCAAATGGAATGTGATATCTCAAAAATTAGATAGTTTATTTTAGTCCTTAGCATGACCATTCTATAGCATTTGACATTTCATTGATAGCCCTCATGAGCTCTGAGTTACGACCCTCAAAAGATTGACCTCAATACACACTTAGAGTACCTTGGAGACTCTTTGGTATTAGGTGGACATAGACAATGGAGGCTCTCTATGGCTAGAAGAAGGGTATCACAAGGGTTCACCCACCCATCTAAAGCTAATGATGCTAACAGTTTGATGCCAAGATTAGTGGTTTCAAAGTTAAGTTGTGGTGCACCTATGAGTTGAGGCACACTGCAAGTTTTGGCATCGATCGAGATCGTTGTGCCGAATCCAAACAGAATGTGATCTCTCAAAAATGAGATAGGTTATATTAGGCCTCAACATGACAATCCTATAGCATTCAACATTTCATCAATCGCCCTCATGAGCTTTGAGTTACGACCCTTAAAAGATTGACCTCAATACACACTTAGAGCACCTTGGAGACTCTTTGATATGGGGTGGCTATAGGCAATGGAAGCTCTCTGTGGCTAGAAAAAGGTTGTCACTAGGATTCACTTACCCATCTAGAGCTAATGGTGCTGATGATTTGATACCAAGATTAGCATTTTCAAAGTTATGTTGTGGTGCACCTATGAACTGAGGCACATTATGAGTTTTGGCATCGAGCAAGATCGTTGTGCAAAATCCAAATGAAATGTGATCTCTCAAAAATGAGATAGGTTATTTTAGGCATTAGCATGACCATATTTTATCATTTGACATTTCATTGATAGCCCTCATGAGCTCCAAGTTACAACCATTAGAATATTGACCTTGATACACACTTAGAGCACCTTGGAGACTCTTCGGTACGGGGTGGCCACGGACGATGGAAGCTCTCTGCAACTAGAAAAATGATATCACTATAATTCACCCACCCATATAGAGCTAATGGTGTTGATGATTAAATGAAAAGATCAATGGTTTCAAAGTTATGCTATGGTGCACCTATGAACTGAGGTACACTGTGAATTTTGCAATCGAGCGAGATAACTGTGCCGAATCCAAGTGGAATGTGATCTCAAGAAAATGAGGTAGGTTATTTTAGGCCTCAAAATGACTATCCTATATCATTTGAAATTTCATCAATAGCCCCCATGAGCTCTAAGTTACGACCCTTTCAAGATTGACCTCGACACGCACTCAGAGCACCTTGGAGACTCCTCAGTACAAGGTGGCTGCAGATGATGGAGGCTCTCTACGGTTGGAACAAGGGTGCCACTAGGGTTAGTATTATAAAAAAACAATATTTTAAACGTCTCTCAAGATTTTAGCTTTGGGAATAGTGCAAGTTTGGTGTTAGTATGTATTAAAATCATTATTTTTTAGGTCCCTCCACACAAATTGCATTAAGTAAAATCATTGTTGTTTCTTACATTAAATCAACAAGTTTAAATTTACAATATATCAAATGTTTCATCATTATTACATCAATACACAACTACCAAAAATCATAGTGTCAAAAATAGAATAGATTTTTCTTCATTCTGCTCCTTATTTAGTTTTTTATCTTCATGCATGGCTAGTCTTCATGATGTACCTATATTCCAATATTAAAAAAAATATTAGTAACTTATTGTATTAACCAAGATAATCATTGGTTCATTGAATCATAATCAACAAAGTAACATAAGAAGTAAATATACCTAGTTGACTATTGCAGTAGGGTTCTCTCTCTATTTTAGGGTCTTCAATAGGGCTTCATGATCAGCATTAATAATAGTAAAAAGTTCTTTTAGTTTTGGTCTTCCTTGATGCTTCAACAACTTGAAATTTGTTGCTATAATAATATGTGAATATATGAGAATTATTTTGTGCTTCTGATAGCCTTTGAATGTAGGAATTCCAATCCCTCTAAGCATGTATGTTCGCAGCTATGTTCCAACAACAACCACTGAACTAGTAGGATATGTGAATTCATCATCATCTTTAATTAGTTGTGCAAGATTTTTTTAACCTCTTACACAATGTGCTAACCAATAATCTGATTTCTCATCATTCCCCTATGGTGTGAACAATGCAAAGAAATGTCCTAGCTGAAGAAGATCTGATAAATGGTTATGCTCAAGTGAACTTTCCATGTCATCATTTCTGATAGAGGGTATGATAGATAATGGAATAAGATAATGTGGAGCCCATTAATCCACCCACTTACTCTACTCATAGTGATTCCAATCACACTGAAAAAAACTAGGAGAAAAGAAAGCTAGTTATCATGTCCATATGGTCGATGTACTAGAATCAGAGCTTCAGAATGAATGCATTTTTTATGAGTCTCTCACTATAGCACAATCTAATATATCACCTATGGACCCTTCCTCAACCAACCAAAAGAAATTGGATAATACTAAATCAAGAGTCCCACCTATGATAATGTTGAACTACACCAATCAACAATGCTACGAGTATCAAGAAGCTCTACTACTAAAATCTTCAACTAGTCCTTAACTAGAGCTCTCTTCACACATGTCCCTACTCCATCATGTTCCCCTTTCTCATATTTGGACTCAAAAAGACTCCAAATATAAGGCACGCCCCTCTCTATGTGCATCCTAAAAAACCAAGAAAATATGCAAACATTCTTGAATTGAGCTACATAGTTATCTGACCAAATGATATGTCTATCCATAGCAATTGCATGCTCCTATAAGAAATCAAAATAATTCTCAAAACAATGTAGCATAAACTCATGAAAATGAGATCTATCATCACTCATATAAAAATGATACTCTCTAATAATCTTTTGATTATCTTCCAAACTATCAAAGGCATGTCTATATGTTATGTAGATGAAAATAGCAATCTAAATGGAGTTTTAATACTAAGATTGTGTCTCATTTTGAGGCTACAATGTGTAGTTCTCAGCAAAGTCAACAACTGATATAATAGTGCCAATGGGAAAAATATCCTTACACATTCTAAATTGTTGATGCAACCATTGAGATCTGTGACTATGTATTGCATACTTGTAGAAAATATTTTTCTTAAAATTTGAAACAAAACTAGCCACACTAATTTCTTTTGCAACCAATTCACATCTAGAGCCCTCACCCCCACTCTTTAATGTGTATTTCACTATTTCATATACCTTTTTTTTACTATTTTGTTCCCAACATCTTTTTCACACCCCTCATGGAAAAATGTGCCAAACTTGGATAAGCCACCACATTCTAAACACTTCTCATTTAAGTAAGAATTTCTATAAAAGAAACAACCATCAACTCTACGACATAAAAATTGATCGAGCAAGTCCCTTGATGATTTTGAAAGACCACTAGCACCACAATTCTCCAAAATTTCTTTCCTATCCATAGTAGAATGGATGGAGTGTAATAGTTCATGGTGAATAGAAAACTCGATATGATATTTGCAACTACGTGTATTTTGAATTTTAAGTGGCACACAATAAAATGGTATTAAAGATTCAGAAGCCCTTTTTGATATATGAAGACTTGGATGACTCTCTCTAAATTGTTTGAACAAAATAGTTTTACTTACCTCCAAATAATGTTTAGGATGTGGCGTGCAATCTCTGATGCCAATTCTAAACTTTAACATGTCTTTAGCATTGGGTGACACTCTTGAGCTAGAGTGCAAAATTTGTGTAATTTCTTTCTTCATATCATTGGATAGCTTCTTATCAAAATGTGGAAGTCTCCCACCAAAAGCCCATGTTTCATTTTGAAGAGGATCATCAATTTTCTCTCATCTACTAAGTTCTCTTCTCAAAGTAGTACAATTTAGGTCCAAGTCAATACAAGTCTGTCTCATATATCTACCCTTTCTCAAATGATGACTTACCAAAGAGGTTGTAATAACTCTTCGAGTAGCTCTCTTATCCTTCTCCCTGTTATTTTTCCCAATGCTATTGAGAGCACTGAAAAGATTCTTCACAATAATGGCATTTCTTTCCAATTTTTTATTAACATGAATCTTCAATTTGGAAGACATAGGTCTCATCTTGTTCATCTTTAATAAGTGCATAAAAAGCTAACGTTGCTCCACCAATATCTTGTTGCCAAAAAACATCTTATATAGTCCTAAAACCCATAACTAAATGGTTCTTTCTAATTTTTTCCCTTCCAAATTGGTAATAATTGTTTTATCAATTTCAATTATCCATTTTGGTGTTCTAGAACCTTCATGGTGATTATGATTAGGATATATGTAAGGTTCTTGTGCATTGTCATGTTCGGCATGGTCAATCATGCAAGTTACATTATGACCTAGTAGCATTTCATTCTCCAAATTTTCATTCTATAAATTTTCAATGTCAGCATTATCATTATCAATTGGTACATCTTCATCCCCCAACTGCACATATTGATTATCTGACTCTATGATTTCACCTTTGACCAATACATCGTCAACTTGAGTCTCATTTAACATACCTTATCTTTTCCTTTGGTGATTTAACTTGTCGCTTTCCCTATATGCCACAATATCTTCATTTGATACCTTCCTTTTGCATTTAGCCTTTTCACAACTACTGCTCCCCATTTAGATGACAATATTGGACACCTAATGATATATTATCAAACCTTTTTCAATCGTTTGGGCCCAAAAAAATCATTTTTCCCAAAACCTATGAAAATGGCCCATAGAAAGTGATATTGATGAGTTTGGTGTGATAGAGAATATGTTGGGAAAATCATGCCAGTTTAATCGGGTATCTAATCTTAGATCGAATACTCGAGATTAAATCAAATATCTGATATCAAATTGCATAATCAATATTTATTCCCAAATTTTGGAGGGAATTATGGGAAATGTAAATAAATTTGATTAACTTATATATATATATATATATATATATATATATATATATATATATATATATATATATATATATATATATATATATATATATATATATATATATATATATATCTATATATATATATATATATATATATATATATATATATATATATATATATATATCAGATAAGCCTAGAAGCCCTAGGACCCCTATGGACACATTTGTATGGTTCTAATGTGTTGAGATGAGTCACAGGTTAACCTATGACCCCTCTTGATAGATTTCATGACAACTATTAGTTAACAATTTTTCTCAAAATCTTTGACAAATTTGAACAAGAGAGAAATATGCAAACTAACAAATTGAATTCCTATGTCTTGATAAGGAATTCTCTGCTTTAAAGATTTACTCAATATTAATTAAGATGTGGCTAACCTTTATGAAAAGATAATCATTCTTCCTCAATCAAGGGAAAATCTTTCCAAGAAGTATTTTACTAAAAATTCTCAAAAGTTCAGAATCATCTCACAAATACAAGATAAATGTTGATGTTGAAAAACTATTTAATCTTAATGATTAATATCATATACATGATTGAATGTTAAGATAAAGGAACAATATTAAAAAAATAGTGATTTAACCTCCCACAATTTTTTAGATTCAAAATAGTTAATTCCAAAAGAATGCAGCAATTACAACTAAACTCCAAACATAACACACACTCTCAAGAATGCATATTACCACAAAGCAAACAATAGTATTTGCTCCAAGAAGTTTTCGTAGAATAAAATTATAGAACTTTACTTCAATTGTTGCAAATTTGAAATGTTATATTTCAAAATCTAAAAGCACAAGTATCAAAATAAATGTATTTTTTCTTTTGTCTATGGAGAGATTAACCCCTTCAAATATCATCTATTACATATATATAGGAATAGTGCTAGATAGTTATCCAAAATTACCCCACCAAGAGTAAATAGTATCTTAGTTAACACAACCATGTCAACTGAAATATAGAAAGAAATAAATTAGAAAAAGAAAAATAGCTACCCATTGATCATTCACCATATCAGGAGGAACTGTATGGACCGGCCGCAATCCTTCCACATTTTCATGTCTCATTTGCAGTCAAGAATGCAGAGATAATGGACTGATGAGGTAAGTCGATATACACCATCATTTGTTTTTAGATTTCCTTTACTCTATTTAGTTCTATCATCTTTTCTGCATGCATCTCCAAATGCTTTAGATTGATTATCAGCATAGCCTCAATATGAGCAATATTGGAGAAATTCTCCCTACATGGTTCCTTTTTGTCTTGAACATCATGGAATTTTCTTTGAATTTAGCTTATCAATTCTTCCACAGGGGCAATGGAGTCACTCTCTTTTCCTACACCATGTTTACTAAACCATTTTGGATCACTTTGAATGATTTCATCCATAAGCCTAAGGTTATCCAGGATTTCTTTGATTTCCTTGATTTCTTGGACTAGTGCCTCATTTCTCCATGCAATGCAATCATTTATCACATACAAGGTTTTCTCATTAAGGCCAGCGATAGGGCATTCAGCTTGAAATTTTTGTAAACCAAATTCCTAAATTTCTTCGATCCAAAGCACTACCTTCACCCAGTTATTTCTCTCTTTTTCAAAACCTTCATTGTTGGACTCCACCTTTTTAATGATGACATCAGTTTTCATCTAGGCCTTGTCCAAAAGTCTAACCTATTCCTTAGTTTTCTTTTGAATGTATTGTAGCCATTCTTTAGATTTTTTTGCAACAGCTCTGCACTTCTATAAATTGTCAAGAAATTGTTGATTTCTTGAAGAGGATACATCCACCAATGCTAACATCTCATTCAGAGGTTTGGGTTCTAGATGTAGGATGGCATTGATATATTGAGCCATGCTTTTGATTGCCTCTTTCATTTCTTTCTTTTCTTGAGCATCCTTCCAAACACTATCTGCTCTTTTCTTGTTTGAAGCTTCAAAAATCTTCATATCAACCACACAATTCCCCTTTCGAAGATCAACTCTCGTTATTTGATAGTCCCAAGGAGATTTTTTCAAGGGACACGTCTTTCAGTGGCTTAGCTATTTCAATTGTCCAAAGTCCTAAGTTCTTATCAAAGTTTGACCTAGACTCAGTTTTGGCCCTTTTAGTTTTTGAAGACTTTCCCAAGCATTTTCTTACTAGGTCATTAATTGGCATGGATATTGGTATTAAACTCCTTTTCTTCTCAATAGAATTTTCTAGCCATTTGGGGGTTGTAGGTTCTTTACCTACCAAAGGAGAAATTTTTGCTATGGCCAAGGTATTGGATTGAGAACCAATATTATCAAGCGACTTTTGAGGATTTTGGGGATTATAAACCATGAGGGAAATGGGAGACTACTTCAAACTTTCCTTCGCTTTGGTGGATGAAAAATGTCCACCGCAGGCTTCATTGTGGAAAGTTCTAAGTAACTTTTCCTGTTGATCAAAATTGACACATCTCAGGAACATGCCATCCAGACCTCTTTTATACAAGATATCAACATAAATCACAAACTTAGCTACTCTAAGTTGGAGACTTCTTTTATCTTTTCCTTTTACATGATCAAGGAATTCCCCATAGGTTAGAAAATATGCTATATTAGAATACTATTCATCTTTCAAGCCCACTAGTAGAGCAATTAGGGTAAGCCTCTTCCTCTTTATTTTTTGATTTAAGTTTGCAAAGACCTTGGCCACGAACCCTTTTGGTTGGTTTGATATCTAGGTCAATTTCTTGTACTGTTGACACCTAGGTCGCTCTGTTATTTACTGCTACATCTTGCTATGTAAGAATAGTTTTAACTACTATAGATGGTATATATTATAGAGAATGTGAATGAAGAATGTAATACCTAAAATGTTTTACAATCTTGACAATAGAAAATGTCTTCTTTTTCAGCTTGAGAATAATGAAATTGATTTTTCTTAAGGGGAACACTCATAAAATAAATAGGTACTTCATCACATTTTTCATTTCATTGAAGTAGTATGCCTAACATAGTGTGATTAGATGCACAACACTACATTATGAAGTCTCTCTTAAAATTTGGATGGAAAAGAGAAATTTCCTTTGCAATAGCTTTCTTTACTTCTTCAAATGCCTAAATGGTTGGGTTATCCCACCTGAAATTTTGTTTTTCACTTAAGAGCTTTGCCATGGTTTGTATGGTTTTAGCAAAGTTAGGGACAAATTTTCTAAGAAAGTTGATCTAGCTAAAGAAAGATCTTACACCATTATGGTTAATTGGAAAGTAGAGCTACTAAATAGCTTTTACTCTTTTTTGGGTCGATCTTTTAATAACTTTCCTTTAGTTACAACAAAAATTAATTTCTTGGGATTTAATGAAATGCCATGTTCTTTGCACTTCTTGAGAACTTCCTCAAATATTTTAAGTGTTTCTTTCTCCTTCTTGAAAATATAGTCATATCACCAAGATAAACTGTGATACACTTGTCTAAAAGGTGTCCAAAATTTGAACTCATTACATGTTGGAAAGTTGAACTTGCATTTATCAAACCAAAAGGCATTCATTTATAAGCAAAAGTGCCCCAAGGAGTTGTGAATGTTGTTTTGTTTTGGTCTTCTTTAGCTACCTCTATTTGACTATAGCCTAAGAAACTATTAAGAAATGAAATTATTTTTGAGCCTACTACTGTTTGGAGTATCTGATCCATAATGGGCAAAGCAAAGTTATATTTTTGGCTTGCTTGATTCATGTTCCTAAAGTCTACACAAATTCTTATTTCTCCATTCCTCTTTATCATGGGCACTATGTTTGCCACTTATGTGGAGTGATGTATGGGGAAGATTATTTGAGGCTTAAGCATCTTATCAATCTCCTTGAATATTGCATCTGAAACCTTAGGGTTATAGGTTCTTAGCTTCTTCCTGAAGGGGGAGACATTGGGCTTCAAAGTAATATGATGTTTGAATTGTCCTTTCCTGAATGTTTTCAAATCCTCATATGACCAAGAAAAAACATCAATATACTCGGTTAGTAATTTAATGAATCTTATTTTGTCCTCTTTCTCATGGCAACTTCCTATGTTTATCATTTTAGGGTTATGATTATCCCCTAGGTTGACCTTCTTATATTCACCACTCTCAACTTCTTTGGGAATCAATTTTTGAGCCAAAAAGGTATCTCGCCTATCAAAAAGTCTCTCAAGTTCAACTAGGCCTTTAGGTATTACATTTCCTTTCAATTGTATGGTATCCTCTACTTTCCCTTCTACCCAATCAATAAAAAAATTTCTACATTTAAAATCAGAGCCTTCAAAATAATTAGTGCCAAACTTTTCCATACTTTATAAGAAAGCATTAATATGCACATCATCTTTGAATACTTGCCAAGAATTATTGTTATCCAGGATACTCGGCCTATGGATGATCTCTACAGAATATTTATCAGTTGTAAAATCAGGATGAGGGATTAGAAGAGAGGTGGATACTGCTAATGAATCTACTCTAGAATTTAACTCCCTAGGAATTGATTCAATGGAAAAAACTTCAAAATCTTCAATTTCATCCCATACACAATTCCTATAATACCTCAGTCTTTCATTTTTCATAGAAAACAAATTTCTAACCTGTTTTACTATTAACCCTGCATCACCTTTAGCTTTTAGTAGTTTAACATGTTTCTTTTTGGCCTCTTCTACTCCCAAAAGTAAATTCTCATACTCTGCTATATTATTTGTGTTTTCAAAGGCTAACTTGTAAGAAGAAAGAAAAGCTTCACTTGTAGGAGATATCAAGACAACACCAGCTTTGAACCCACTTGAGCAACAACTTCCATCAAATTCCAACATCCAAGGAAAATCCACCACCTCCTACTAGATACTTGTTTCTTGATTTTCAAGCATAATCAAGTAATTAGCAAAATACATTTTCTAATAAACAATTTGAGACTCAGGATCATCAGATGGAAAAACTGTGTATTTAGACTTGGCTTCAAGGAGCAAGGTTACTTTTTCTTTCCCTATAGGTATAATTTATTAAGACCAATTCAACTTGACTTCTCCTCCCAAGTCTTGGTAGAAAATTTGACTAACGAGCATACCATAGCTAGTGGGGATATCAGCTACTAAGATGGTGAGAATTATTATCTTTTAGGGGAAAGCTGTTAAGGAAACCTAAGCATCATTGATCTAACCTACCAAAGGTACCTATTTAGAGTCCATTGAATAACACTTGTTGAAGGTTTTAGTAAAAGGAAGGTCAAGGGCCTTTGCCACTACGATTGGAATTATGTTATCTAAAGCACTAGAATCTATTATACAATTGATTAACTTAAAACCATGAAGGTAAAGAGATACATAAAATGGATCTGACTTTTCTTGACAACTCAATTTGATGGGGACACAACCCAACCATAGAATGGACACAACAGGAAAAGGGAAATTGTATTAACTATGAAAATAAGCTAGTACATTAAATACAGAGAAAATGGACTTCATAGCATGCACTAAGGCTTACGTTAACATAAATCTAGAGATAATTTCTCCTTTCAGTACCTCCTCTTAAACTCCACACCGAACTACCTTTTACAATGCTATAAATGTCCTTAAATAGACCCTGGAGGGTTAAGGACTAGGAATACATTCTAGAAAGTGCTAGTAGGCATCCATCAACCAAATAGAAGGCTCCAGAAGCTATGTTAGAAGTTGACGCAAATCTAGAAGAATCCAAAAATGGTAACCGAACTTTCAGGAGGCATATCTTTTGAACCGTAGCTATGATTGATGAACCCTTTACATTTCTAGAAAGCTCTCGAAGTGCTCTATAGCCCTATGGACAATATTTTTTAGTCCCTCATTTTTAAATCCTTTTTGAGGTCATTAAATACCCCTAACCTAACTTTGAAGCATTCTTAGGAGGTCTCCAAAACTTGAAAAATTGCGATAACTTTCAAACTGTGGGGCCTTTTGACCTGATTCTTTTTCTGGAATGCTCTAAATTACAATTACATTCATCTAGGAAATTTACACCTCCTAGTTCACCAAAATGATAGCTCAATTACATACTCCTATTTTTTTGACATTTACACGTATCCAAAAGTGTTCAAATACTCTATCCTAGAACACTGATAGTGGAACTGTGAGAGTTGGAACCTTTATTTGACCCAAATGGGTATCCAGAAATGAAAACACATGAAACAGAAAAAAAGTCTAAGTACATTTTTTTGGGTGACACAGGATTGGCCTTATACCTCTGGATGCTCCTGCATCAGACACCCAGGGTAGATTGAAAAGTGACCCTGTCATTTTATGAATGGTAGAGGAAATCCCAAATGGGAAACTTCAACTGCTGAAATCCAAGTTGAGTCCTCGATCGGCTGTCCTTTCCACTTGACCAAGTACTCTTCATACTGCCTATTTCTGGTACTTCTACCCACATGATGATCTAGAATGTCTTCTATCTCTCCTTCTTAGAAGCAAGAATTGGACATTGCTCTAACACCAGCTCCTCATCTACACCATCATCATGATACTATGTTACATTTGCAATGTTGAAAATAGGAAAAATGTGAACACCATCTGGTAGCTCCATGTCATATGCATTTCCTGAGTCATGTTTCCTCAGAATTTTGTAGGGGCCAATTTTTTTCATTTTCAGCTTGTTGTAAGTACTAGCTGGAAATCTTTTTTTTCGTAAGTGCACCAAGACTAGATCCCCTACATGAAATTCCTTATGTCTTCTCCTTTGATCAACACTAGCTTTATACTCTTGATTCATCTTGGTAATGTGTGCTTGAACCTCCTCATGTAGAAGCTTGATATGTTCGGCAAATTCTTCAGCTTTAGCACTTGTCCTTTCCCCTTGCTCTATCTTCCTCAATTCTAGTGCAGTCCTTGGGCTACTTCCATAGACAATTTAGAATGGTGATTTTCTAGTACTCCTATTTATAGAGTTATTGTAAGAAAACTCTGCTTGTGGTAGAATCAAATCCCATCCCTTGGGCTTATCCCCGACTAAACATCTCAACAAATTGCCCAAACTTCTGTTTAGTCATCAGTCTATGGGTGATGCATGGAACTGAATTTCAAGTCTGTTCTCAACTTCTTCCACAATGTCCTCCAAAAATACCCTACAAATTTAGTATCTCTATCAAAAACTATACTCCTTAGAAGACCATGTAGTCTTACCACCTCTCTTAAAAACAAGTCTACAATATGGACAACATCATGAGTCTTGTGGGATGGAATGAAATGTGCCATTTTGGAGAACCTATCAACCACCACAAATACTAAGTCATTGCCCCTTTGTGTCCTTGGCAATCCAAGAACAAAATCCATAATTATGTCCTCCCATGGCCTTGATGGAATAGGCAATGGCTGATATAGTCTAGTATTGTGACTAAATCCCTTGGCAACTTGACAAACTTGGCAACTCTGTACAAACTTCTTCACATCCTGTGAAATTTGAGGCCAAAAATGATGTTCTCTAAGAATGGCAATGGTCTTATATTGACCAAAATGTCCTGCCATCTCTCCGTTGTATTATTCCTTAATCAAATTTTCCCTCATGGAACTCCTTGGAATGCATAATTGACTACCCTTGAACAACATGCCATCCTGAATCAAATAGTCTAACCACTTGGTTCTATCTATAGCAACAGACTCTTTACAAGCTTTCCATGCTTCAGCAAAATCAGGATCTTTAGGGTACAAATTCTTGAGTTCATCAAACCCAACTACTTCAACCTACATTACTGTAAGCAACAACTGTCTCCTACTTAGTGCATCTGCAACCCTGTTAGATTTTTCACTTCTATGCTTCAACACAAATGTATAACTCTACAAGAACTCTACCCACTTCATATGCCTCTGATTCAATTTACCTTGGCTATTTAGGTACTGTAATGCCTGATGATTAGTATACAAAACAAATTCCTTTGGCAACAAATAATGCCTCCATTTCTTTAAGGCCTAAACTATTTCATAGAACTCTTGATCATAAACATAATACTTCTTCTTTGCATCATTCTATTTTTAACTAAAATATGCAATAGGCTTACCTTCTTGGCTTAATACAGCCCCAATAGCACTGCCACTAGCATCACAATCCACCTGGAACACCTTTCTAAAATCTAGAAGTGCCAACATAGGTTGTTCTGTTACCTTCTTCTTCAGCAATTCAAAACTTCTCCCAGCTGCTGCAGTCCATTTGAACTCTTTTCTATCCCCTCTTTTTGTGTCAGTTAGGGGTGTAGATATGCCACTAAAATTATTAATAAACTTCCTATAAAAACTAACTAGATTATGAAATGATCTTACCTCAGTAGCAGACCTCAGAGTAGGCCATTCCAAGATGGCTTTTACCTTCTCTGGATCCATTTTGAGACCTTCATGTGATATAACAAACCCCAAATAGACTAACTCCCTTTTTGCAAATATACACTTCTTCAAATTAATTAATAGTTTCTCTTCCCTTAACCTTTCAAGGATGCTACGAATATGCAATAAATGTTCTTCCAAAGTCTTGCTGAAAATTAAAATATCATCCAAATAGACAATAACAAATTTTCCCAAGAACTTCTTAAGTACCTCATTCATAAGCCGCATGAAGGTGCTTGGGGCGTTTGTCAATCCAAAGGGCATCACTAACCACTCATAAAGACCCTCCTTGGTCTTGAAGGTTGTTTTCCACTCATCTCCTTTTGGTATCTGTATCTGATAATAGCCACTCTTGAGATCTATCTTTGTGAAGTACTGAGCTCCACTCAAGTAGTCCATAAGATCATCCATTCTTGGCAAAGGAAACCGGTATTTGATGGTTATCCTATTTATAGCTTGAGAATCTATACACATCCTCCACTCTCTATCATTCTTTGGTGTGAGTACTGGTAGTACTGCACATGGACTTAGGCTCTTCTAAATCAAGCCCTTCCTTAACAACTTATGAACCTGTCTATTTATCTCCTCTATTTCAGTAGGAGTCATTTTGTGAGCAGCCTTGTTAGGAAAACTTAGTCCTAGAATCAGATCTATCAAACTACCATGGTCTACCCAACAATAGATGGCAAACATCCATCAGAATAACATCATAGAGAACTTCATCATGGTAACTCCCAATTTTTAATTTTATAAGACATTGTTCACTTACAAGGACCTTATGATTGTCTTTTACCCAAGCAATCTGATAGGGCTGCGGATGTTTCTCCTTCTTGAGCTTTAGCTTAGAGACCATCTCCTCTGACACCAAGTTGTCAGTGCTACCACCATTAGTGATCACATCACAACACTTTCCTCGCATTTGCACCTAGTATGAAACAAACTCCTCCTTTGTTCTAGTTCAATCTCACCACTTAATAGGACCCTTTCATTTACCAAGGTCTCTCCCCTTTCTGCATCCTCTAAATGTGATGATTGTGCATCCTCATCCACATGAGGAACTCTAGCTTGACCCTCAGCTCTCCTATCTTTCCTTCCTTGTTGTTGAGGGAATTCAAAGGCACAATGACCTTCTTCATTGCAATGGAAATTGGTACCATGGAAGCCTCCTCTTCGTTGTCCATTTCCTCTACCTCTTCCTCTCTGATTTCCAAACTCTTGATCATGAGAGCAATTGAAACCCTCTTTCCTCTGGTTCCTGCTAGTACCCACATCTTCATTTTTCTTTTGGGTTTCATTTTGAGCTCCAGATGACCTATCGCTTCCCCTTCCTCCTTGGCCATGCCTTCTTTGTCTCCCCTCAAACCTCTTATTCAGCTTCTCTTCAACTCGTAGGGAAAATTGGTATGCCTCTTCAACGCTAGTCATTCTTACCAGACTTAATTCCCCCTAGATGCTACGTCGCAACCCATTGATATAACAAGCAACCTTCTCCTTATTTTCTTTTGCATGCCTTGATATAATCAAAGTTCGATAAAACTCCTCTATATATTCTTAAACTGATCTTCCTGCTTTCTTTAGCCCATGCATCTTCTTAAAAAAATCAAGCTCATAGTCCACAAGAATGAACTGCTTCTTCAATTTTTCCACCATGCGATCCCACCTTGTGATCTTCTCCTTTCCTCTTATGTTTCTTTTCAATTGAACCTCTTGCCACCAGATTTTGGCATGGCCTTTCAGTTTGGCCTTGGCAAACTTAACCCTATTTGGGTCCCTGATATCCTCATACTCAAAGTATTCTTCCAGTTCATTGATCCAGTCGATCAACTCATGTAGTTTCAGATTTCATGAAAATACACCCACATCAATTGTAGGTCTTTTCCCAAACTTAGTAATGGCCCTAAAAAGCCTTTCCTCTGCCTGATTATGAACATCTCCATCAAATTTCCCTTCTAGTCCAATTTCTTCTTCTTCATTCTCATCCTCACTATCATCACCTGTGGCAACATTTGTTCCTCTACGGAGCTCTGCCTGCAATGCTTGTACCTGCCTTTGGAGGGCTCTAACCTCCTAAGGATTAATAGCTCCAGCCCTTCCACCACGCTCTCTTCATGGATGCATTTTCTTAACTCAAACACACAACCACACAGTCCTAGTGCATACTGCCTCACAGTCGGCCCTCTGTCTACACACTCAGGAAAACCAGCTCTGATACCACTTGATGGAGACACAACCCAAGCACAGAATGGACACAACAAGAAAAGGGAAATTGTATTAACTATGAAAATAAGCTAGTACATTTAGTACAGAGAAAATGGACTTCATAACATGCCCTAAGGCTTACAATAACATAAATCTGGAGATAATTTCTCCTTTCAGTACCTCCTCTCAAACTCCACTCCGAACTGCCTTTTACAATGCCAGAAATGTCCTTAAATAGAACTTGGAGGGTTAAGGACTAGGAAAAAATTCTAGAAAGTTCTATTAGGCATCCACCGACCAAATAGAAGGCTCCAGAAGCTGCGTTGGAAGTCGACGCAAATCTAGAAGAATCCAAAAATGGTAACCGAATATCCGAGAGGCATATCTTTTGAACCGTAGCTCCGATTAACGAACTGTTTACATTTTCAGAAAGCTTTCAAAGTGCTCTATAGCCCTATGGACAAACGTTACTTTTCCCCCATTTATGGCCCTTTTCAAGGTCATTTAATGCCTCTTACTTGACTTTGAAGCATTCTTAGAAGGTCTCCAGAATCGAAAAACTGCGATAACTTTCAAACCGTGGGGCCTTTTGACCTGATTATTTTTTTGGAATGCTCTAAATTACAATTACATTCATCTGGAGAATTTAAACCTCCTAGTTCACCAAAATGGTGGCTCAATTACATACTCCTATTTTTTTGACATTTACATGTATCCCAAGGTGTTCAAATACTCTATCCTAGAACACTGATAGTGGAATTGTGAGAGATGGAACCTTTATTTGACCCAAATGGGTATCCAAAAATGAAAACACATGAAACAAAAACTAAGTCTAAGTACATTTTTTTGGGTGACATAGGATTACCCTTATACCTCTAGATGCTCCTACATCAGACACCCAGGGTAGATTGAAAAGTGACCCTGTCACTTTATGAATGGTAAAGGAAATCCCAAATGGGAAGCCTCAGCTGCTGAAATCCAAGTTGAGTCCTTGATTGGCTATCCTTTCCACTTGACCAAGTACTCTTCATACTTCCTATTTTTGGTACTTCTACCCACATGATGATCTAGAATGTCTCCTATCTCCTCCTTCTTAGAAGCAAGAATTGGACATTGCTCTAACACCAGCTCCTCATCTGCACCATCATCATGATACTCCATTAAGTCTGCAATGTTGAAAATAGGAGAAATGTGAACACCATCTGGCAGCTCTACCTCATATGCATTCCTGAGTCATGTTTCTTCAAAATTTTGCAGGTGCCAATTTTTTTCATTTTCAGCTTGTTGTAAGTACCGGCTGGAAATCCTTCTTTTCGTAAGTGCACCATGACTAGATCCCCTACTTGAAATTCCTTATGTCTTCTCCTTTGATCAGCCCTAGCTTTATACTCTTGATTCATCTTTGTAATGTGTCATCGATCCTCCTCATGTAGACGCTTGATATGTTCAAAAAATTCTTTAGCTTCAGCACTTGTCCTTTCCCCTTGCTCTATCTTCCTCAATTCTGGTGCAGTCCTTGTGCTACTTCCATATACAATTTTGAATTGTGATTTTCTAGTACTCATATTTATAGAGTTATTGTAAGCAAACTCTACTTGTGGTAGACTCAAATCCCATCCCTTGGGCTTATCCCCAACTAAACATCTCAGTAAATTGCCCAGACTTCTGTTTACCACTTTTGTTTGGCTGTCAGACTGTGGGTGATGTGTGAAACTGAATTTCAAGTCTGTTCTCAACTTTTTCCACAATGTCCTCTAGAAATACACCACAAATTTAGTATCTCTGTCAGAAACCATACTCCTTGGAAGACCATTTAGTCATTATCCCTTTATGTCCTTGGAAATCCAAGAACAAAATCCATACTTATGTCCTCCCATGGACTTCATGGAACAGGGAATGGCTGATATAGTCCAGTATTGTGACTAAATCCCTTGGCAACTCGACAAACCTGGCAACTCTATACAAACTTCTTCACATCCTGTGAAATCTGAGGCCAAAAATAATGTTCTCTAAGAATGCCAATGGTCTTATCTCGACCAAAATGTCCTGCCATCCCTCTGCTGTGTTTCTCCTTAATCAGATTTTCCCTCATGGAACTCCTCAGAATGCATAATTGACTACCCTTCAACAACATGCCATCCTAAATCAAAGACTCTAACCACTTGGTTCTATCTACAGCAATAGGCTCTTTACAAGCTTTCCATGCTTCAGCAAAATCAAGATCCTCATGGTACAAATTCTTGAGTTCATCAAACTCAACTACTTTAACCTACATTACTGTAAGCAACAACTATCTCCTAGTTAGTGCATCTGCAACCTTGTTAGATTTTCCACTTCTATGCTTCAACAAAAATGTATAACTCTGCAAGGACTCTACCCACTTCATATGCCTCTGATTCAATTTACCCTGGCTATTTAGGTACTATAATGCCTGATGATCAATATTAAAAAAAAATTCCTTTGGAAACAAATAATGCCTCCATTTCTTTAAGGCCTGAACTATTGCATAGAACTCTTCATCATAAATGGAATACTTCTTCTTTGCATCATTCAATTTTTCACTAAAATATGCAATAGGCTTACCTTCTTGGCTTAATACAGCCCCAATAGCACTACCACTAGCATCACAATCCACCTGGAACACCTTTCAAAAATTTGAAGGTGCCACCATAGGTTGTTCTGTTACCTTCTTCTTCAGCAATTCAAAACTTCTCGTAGCTACTGTAGTCCATTTGAACTCTTTTCTATCCCCTCTTATTGTGTCAGTTAGGGGAGCACATATGCCACTAAAATTCTTAATAAACTTCCTGTAAAAACTAACCAGACCATGAAATGATCTTACCTCAGTAGCAGACCTTGGAGTAGGCCATTCCAAGATGGCTTTTACCTTCTCTGGATCCATTTTGAGACCTTCAGGTGATATAACAAACCCCAAATAGACTAACTCCCTTTTTGCAAAGATACACTTCTTCAAATTAATTAACAGTTTCTCTTCACTTAACCTTTCAAGGATGCTACAAAATGCAATAAATGTTCTTCCAATGTCTTGCTGAAATTGAAAATATCATCCAAATACATAATAACAAATTTTCCCAAGAACTTATTAAGTACGTCATTCATAAGCCGCATGAAGGTGCTTGGGTCGTTTGTCAATCCAAAGATCATGACTAACCACTCATAAAGACCGTCCTTGGTTTTGAAGGCTATTTTTCACTCATCTCCTTCTCGTATCCATATGTGATGATAGCCACTCTTGAGATCTATCTTTGTGAAGCACTGAGCTCCACTCAAGCAGTCCATAAGATCGTCCATTCTTGGCAAAGGAAACTGGTACTCGATGGTTATCCTATTTATAGCTTGAGAATCTATACACATCCTCCACTCTCCATCCTTCTTTGGTGTGAGTATTGCTAGTATTGTACATGGACTTAGGCTCTCCCAAATCAAGTGTTTCCTCAATAGCTCCTGAACCTATCTGTTTAGCTCCTCTATTTCAGTAGGAGTCATTCTGTGAGTAGCCTTGTTAAGAAAACTTGCTCCTGGAATCAGATCTATCTGATGACTAATTTTCATTATTGGTGGCAATCCTTCTAGAACATTATCAAAAATAATATCTCCAAATTCACCTAGTAAATCTGAAACTTCAAGTAGAATTTCACTACTACCTTCTTTATCTTTCCTAGGAATCAAAGCATAGCACATACGCTGATGTTTCATTCCATCTAAAAACTTCCTTCCATCAACAAGAAAAATCCTAGCACTGCTACATACCTTTTCACCTTCCTTTTTCATGGGCTTTAGTTTGTGGTGAACTCCATCCTTAGTTAGAGAGTATGTGTTTGCATGACCATCATGTACTGCATGTCTATCAAACTGCCATGGTCTACCCAACAATAGATGGCAAACATCCATTGAAATAACATCACAGAGAACTTCATCATGGTAACTCCTAATTTTGAATTTCACAAGACTTTGTTCACTTACCAGGACCTTATGATCATCTTTTACCCAAGCAATCTGATAGGGTTGGGAATGTTTCTCCCTTTTGAGATTTAGCTTAGAGACCATCTCCTCTGACACCAAGTTGTCAGTGCTACCACCATCAATGATCACATCACAACATTTTTCCTCACATTTTCACCTGGTATGAAACAAACTCCTCCTTTTTCTTGGTTCAATCTCACCACTTAATAGGTCCCTTTCATTTACCAAGGTCTGTCCTCTTTCTGCATCCTCTAAATGTGATGACTGTGCATCCTCATTCACATGAGCAACCCTAGCTTGACCCTTAGCTCTCCTATCTATCCTTCCTTTTCGTTGAGGGCATTCCAAGGCATGATGACCTTCTTCATTGCAATGGAAATAGGTACCATAGAAGCCTCCTCTTCCTTGTCCATGTCCTCTACCTCTTCCTCTCTAATTTCCAAAGTCTTGATCACAAGAGCAGTTGAAACCCTCATTCCTCTGGTTCCTGCTAGTACGCACATCTTCATTTTTCTTTTGGGTTTCATTTCGACCTCCAAATGACCTACCCCTTCCCCTTCCTCCTTGACCACGCCCTCTTTGTCTCCCTTCAAACCTCTTATTCAGCTTCTCTTCAACTCGTAGAAAAAATTGGTATGCCTCTTCAACACTGGTCATTCTTACCAGACTTAATTCCTCCTAGATGCTAGGTCGCAACCCACTGATATAATGAGCAACATTCTCCTTATTTGCTTCTGCATGCCCTACTCTAATCAAAAGTCGATAAAACTCCTTTGTATATTCTTGGACTAATCTTCCTGCTTGCTTTAGCCCATGCATCTTCTTAAACAAATCAAGCTCGTAGTCCACAGGAATGAACTACTTCTTCAATTTGTCCACCATGAGATCCCACCTTGTGATCTTCTCCTTTCCTCTTCTATTTCTTTCCAATTGAACCTCTTGCCACTATATTTTGGCATGGCCTTTCAGTTTGGCCTTTGCAAACTTAACCCTATCTGGGTCCCTTATATCCTAATACTCAAAGTATTCTTCTAGTTCATTGATCCAGTCGATCAACTCATCTCGTTTCAGATTTCTTGAAAATACACCCACATCAATTGTAGATCTTTTCCCAAATTTAGTAATGGCCCTAAAAAGCCTTTTCTCTACCTGATTCAAAATTTCCCCTTAAAATTCCCCTTTTGGTCCAATTTCTTCTTCTTCATTGTCATCCTCACTGTCGTCACCTACGGCAACATTTGTTCCTCTACGGAGCTCCTCCTACAATGCTTGTACCCAACTTTGGAGGGCTCTAACCTCCTTGGGATTAAAAGCTCTAGCCCTTCCACCATGCTCTCTTCATGGAGGCATTTTCTTAACTCAAACCCACAACCATACAGTCCTGGTGCAAACTACCTCACAGTCGGCGCTCTGTCTACACATCAGGAAAACTAGCTCTGATACCACTTGATGGGGACACAACCCAAGCACAGAATGGACACAATAGGAAAAGAAAAATTGTATTAATTGTGAAAATAAGCTAGTACATTCAGTACAAAGAAAATGGACTTTACAACATGCCCTAAGGCTTACAATAACATAAATCTGGAGATAATTTCTCCTTTCAATACCTCCTCTCAAACTCCACTCTGAACTGTTTTTTAAAATGCCAAAAATGTCCTTAAATAGACCCCAGAGGTTTAAGGACTAGGAATACATTCTAGAAAGTGCTAGTAAGCATCCACCAACCAAATAGAAGGCTCCAAAAGCTGTGTTAGAAGTCGACACAAATCTAGAAGATTTCAAAAACGGTAACTGAACTTCCGGGAGGCATATCTTTTGAACCATAGCTCCGATTGACGAACTGTTTACATTTTCAAAAAGCTCTTGAAGTGCTCTATAGCCAAATCGAGTAGGTTTTCTTGTCCTCCTTTTTTTGGCCCTTTTTGCAATCATTTAATGCCCCTAACCTAACTTTGAAGCATTCTTAGGAGGTCTCTAAAGCCCAAAAAACTGCGATAACTTTCAAACCATGGGGCCTTTTGACCTAATTCTTTTTCTGGAATGCTATAAACTATAATTACATTCATCTGGCCAATTTACACCTCCTATTTCACCAAAATGATCGCTCAATTACATACTCCTATTTTTTCAACATTTACACGTATCCCAAGGTGTTCAAATACTGTATCCTAGATTGTTGATAGTGGAACAATGAGAGTTGGAACCTTTATTTGACCCAAATGGGTATCCAGAAATGAAAACACATGAAACAAAAACTAAGTCTAAGTACATTTTTTTGGGTGACACAGGATTGCCCTTATACCTCTGGATGCTCTTGCATCACAATTATGGACTGATCTTATCAGGATGGACCAAGTCTTTGTGATGACTAGGCTTTGATATCTTGACTTCTTCATTGTAAGTAACGTTATTAGCTTATTTAGTAGATATATCAAATGAAGTTTGGTGAACATATTCAATTAGGTTATTGAGTTCGTTAGGATTCATCCTCAAATACTCAATAGGAGATATATGAATCCTAGATGTTTTACAAAATTCAACTATGTCAAATGCAAAGTCAGGGTCAAACCTTTTCATAATGTGAGGAATATGAGGTTGTGACTGAGATGTCCTAGTCTCACCTTGCTCTCTTGCTTTAAAATCCTTTTCTTGGGCTGAGCTTGTAGCGTTTTTGGGCTGAGAGTCAGCTTTTCCCATCCTTTTCCCTCTAGTGATTACTGAACATGAAGCTTCTTCCAAAGTTAAAAGAATGTCACCACCTCTATTAGAGTCAGATTCATACTCAAGGTAGCAATTTACAAAGTTGCTAGGTTTTCCAAAAGGTGCTTCCTCTATTACTATGTTTGCTACCATTAACCTTTCCACTTCAAGATGATGATGTCTTATATTCTCACAACATGTGGTTCCTTCATTATCATTGGTAAGATAGAAGACATACATGTTGTTTTTGCTAGGAGGAGGTTCAATTTGTGATCTTTGTTGACTTGGGGGTAAGGTGAATTTTTTTCCTTGAGAAGTGGCATTATGACTTGGATACTTCCTTGGGATATCTTGATAAGAAAAAGTTTCCTTAGGAAGTTGCTTCTTTACTACTATAAGATTGTTGGCCAACTTTTGAACAAGTGCATTATTCAAAGATGATGTAGAGGCTTGAGAATTAGGTATTTGAACCTCTTTCTTCCATTTTCATGATACAATGAGATAATCCTCTAACTCTATGGCAAGGGTTTGTGAGGTTACAAGTGTTTGAGGATTTGCTCTTTTCAATGGGGAAGCAATATCTAGAGGCATTGGATGTTAAAAGAACCCTTTTTGATTTTCACTATTTGGTATACTTGCCACAGGTATTTGATGTAATGCTTTGTTGAATCGAGCCACAAACTCCCTCATGGGTACATCTATCTCCTTCTTCATCTAAATCAACTACATAAGCAAAGAATTTTCATCTTCAATAGATTTAAATATGGCTTCAAAAGCATCTTTCATAGTATCCCAGGAGGTAATGGATGCATTGCGTAGGTGATGAAACCAATCTAATGCTAACTCTATCAAAGTTTGAATAAACAACCTTATGGCAACATCTTCTATTGCTATAGCCAAGATTTTGCATGTTGTGTTAAAGGCATTGAAATTTTCCTCAAGTTACTTCTTTCCATCCTCGCTAAACCTAGGTAAGATTTCTTGTGCTCCCTTAGGCAATCTACCCAAATTTCCTACTAGTTGCAGAGGTCCTATCGCAGCACTTTAGGGTTGATTGTGAGCCATTACTAGTAATCTATATCTGATAGGGAGGATTGTGATAGAAAAAGGAATCAAAGTCCTAGGAATGATTAAAGATTGCAAAGAAGTGATGGGGCTACCACTTTTAGGAAGTGATGATGGTCTACTAGTATTTTTAGCTCTGTTTCTTTTCAAAGAAAGGTCAAGATTGAAGTCAATTTTAGCTAGAGCTTCAAAATCTTCATCTAGAAAGCTAAAGAATCTATTGGTCTACGTATATCTTTTTGCATCTACGTTGATGTTTCAAAATTACTGGTTTACATGAGCAACTCTTTCTACCATAGCTTCTTCTTGAATGATTGGCAAACCTCTAATCCTCTCATCTATTTCTTCTTCTCTTTCTAGTACCAATTGTACTTGGAGGTATTGTTCATTATTGGTTATGTTAACCCAGGCATAAGCATTAAGGTCGGAGACAATATCCTCTTATGTATCTTGAAACCCTACATTAGGCTATAGGATAGGCAACTGATTATGATTAGGAATACCATTTTATAATAACAAGAGAAGTTGTTAGAAACTAAAATGACAACTCTATCTTCCAGGTCCCTAGCAGAGTCACCAAAAATTATTAGTTAACAGTTTTTCTCAAAATCTTTGACAAATTTGAACAAGGGATAAAAATGCAAACTAACAAATTGAATTCCTATGCCTTGATAAGAAATTCTCTACTTTAAAGGTTTACTCAACATTAATTAAGGTCCAACTAACCTTTATGAAAAGATAATCGTTCTTCCTCAATCAAAGGAAAATCTTTCCAAGAAGTATTTTACTAAAAATACTCAAAAGTTCATAATCATCTCACAAATATAACATAAATGTTGATGCTAAAAAACCATTTAATCCTAATGATTAATATCATATACATGATTGAATGTTAAGATAAAGGATCAGTGTTAAAAAAATATAGAGATTTAAACTCCCACAACTTTTTAGATTCAAAACAAATAATTCTAGAAGAATGCAGCAATTACAACTTAACTCCAAAACATAACACACACTCTCAAGAATGCATATTACCACATAGCAAACAATAGTATTTGCCTGAAGAAGTTTCAGTAGACTAAAATTATACAACTTTACTTCAATTGTTGGAAATTTGAAATGTTCTATTTCAAAATCTAAAAGAAAAGAGTATCAAAACAAAATATTTTTTTCTTTTGTCTATGGAGAGATTAACCCCTTCAAATATCATCTATTACATATATATATAGGCATAGGGCTGGATAGTTATCCAAAATTACCTTGCTAGAAGTAAATTGTCTCTTAGTTAACACAACCGTGTCAACTGAAATGCAAAAAGAAATAAATAGGAAAAAGAAAAATAGCTACCCATTGATCATTTTCCATGTTAGCAGGAACTGTTTTCACTGGCCACAATCCTTGTGGCTTTCCATATGTCATATGTGGTCGAGAACACAGAGATAATGAACTAATGAGTTAAGTCAATATACGTATCCTCTATTTCATAATTTCCTTTTCTCTTTTTAGTTCTGTCATCTTTTCTATGTGCATCTCCAAATGCTTCAAATTGATTATCAACAGAGCCTCAGTATGAGCAATATTGGAGAAATCCTCCCTGCATGGTGCCTTTTTTTCTCAAACCTCATTGAATTTTCTTTGAATTTTTCTTATCAGTTCTTCCATAAGGAAAACGGAATCAATCTCTTTTCCTACACAATGTTTATCGAACCATTATAGATCACTTTGAGTGATTTCATCCTTGAGCCTGAGGCTATCTAGGATTTCTTTGATTTCATTGATTGCTTGGACTAGTGCCTCATTTCTCCATTCAATGCAATCCTTTATCAAATACAACATTTTCCCATCAAGGCTAGCAACAGGGCATTCAACTTGAATTTTTTGTAAACCAAATTCCTAATTTCTTTGATTTAAAGCACTACCTTCACACAATTATTTCTCTCTTTTTCAAAACCTTCATTGTTGGACTCCACCTTTTTAACGATGATAGTAGTTTCCTTTGAGGCCTTGTCCAAAAGTCTAACATGTTCCTCATGTTTCTTTAGGACATATTGCATCCATTCTTGAGATGTTTTTGCAACAGATTTGCACTTTTCTAGATTTTCAAGAAATTGTTGATTGGTTGAAGAGGATATATCCACCAATGCTAGCATCTCATTCAAAGGTTTGGGTTCCATATGTAGCATGGCATTGATATATTGAGCCATGCTTTTGATTGCCTCTTTCATTTCTTTTTTGTCTTGAGTTTCCTTCAAAGCTCTATTTGTTATCTTCTTGTTTGAAGCTTCAAAAATCTTCATATCAACCGCACGATTCCCCTTTCCAAGATCAACTCTTGTTATTTGATATTCCTGAGGAGAGAGCTTTCCAAGGGACATGTCTTTCAGTGGCTCAGCTATTTCAGTTGTCTAGTGTCTCGAGTTCTTATCAAAGTTCAACCTAGACTCATTTTTAGCCCTTTTAGTTTTTGAAGGCTTTCCCAAGAATTTTTTAACCAGGTCTTCAATAGGCATGGATATTGGTACTTAACTCCGTTTCTTGTCAATAGAGTTTCCCAAAAATTTGGGGGTGGTAGGTTGTTTACCTGCCAAAGAAGAATTTTTTGCTATGGAAAAGGTACTGGATTGAGAACCAGTATTATTAGGGGACTTCTAAGCATCTAAGGTATTATCAACCATGAGGTAAATGGGAGACGACTTCAAACTTTCCTTTGCTTCAGCAAGATCTAGATCAACTGTGACTCTCCCCTTTTTTTTGCTCATTGTTGTTTTTTTAATATTGGAACGAGTTACCCTTCTAAATTTTGGGACCTCTTCTTGAACTCGAATTTGAAGTTTCCTAGGGGTTACTTCAACTTTGACTTCAGCTTTAGCTTTACGAGAACCTACAATAGAGTTGGAAATATCAAGTTTAGAGATGGCTTTAGATATGTGCTATGCTTTCTTGTGCTTAGTTGTTGCATATTTTTCTAGGATTTTGAGAGTGGTTGATTCAACATTCTTTGATTCTAACCACTTCTTAGTTCTTCTCAACACTTTTGAAGTATGGGACATTAGGTCATCTTCTTCCCTCTTAGTCCAGTCAAGCTTAGGGATGGGTATGCATTCAACTTGTTCAACATAGAATGGGTCGATCACGTCCTTAGCTTCATCTTCTTTTATCCCATGAGTATTGAGAGTTATCTTAAACACAATTATCTAATTAACTATCAATCTAGACCATAATCACTTTCTGACTTCAAATTCATCGAGACAATTTGCCTAGTAATCTTCTAGATGAGGAACATGGATTAATGAAGATGCATGACCAAAATTATCTTTAGCAAATCCTAGATAATAAAACTCTTTTCTAGCAGTATAGGGTTTGAGGCATAAATGTGACAATTCAGGTTGTGCTAACTTAGCCTATTTGTAATTTGAACACTAGTAGTGATCAATTTCAATAGGGAACAAGAATGAGACTGACCTCTCTGTACTCTTGAAGGAGTCAAATACAAAAATGAGCTTCCTACATATCTCTAATAAAACAACACTATCTAAACAATAACATGGCAACTTAAATGTTTTGCCAGAAAAACCCCCATTCCTAAGATATGTAAATTTATGGAATTCGATATAAAAGCAACATAAATTTTAATAGCCTACATGGATTTCTCTGATAACCTGTGATTTTCATGATCTTGGAGCTCAAAATCTAACCTCCCAAGAAAAACATCATTAACCCTCCTAAACTCCTTGCAAGATATAGTTGCATGAAGGTCTTTATAGTATTGGTAGATAGTCATCTCTTTTATCCAAGGCATATGCAGAAGTCCCTCCCATTTTTTGGATGCAACTAAAATATAGACTAGGAAGGTATATAGAAAGAATGGGCTGAAACAACCTACTGCTATGAGGCCTCTATGCAAATTCTTAGCTATTAAATCCACCCAGTCAATAAATTTTTCACCTTCAATGATCTTTAGAATTAAAAGATACATCCAACTTTTCCAATGAAAGGAATGATCATTGCCTTTGATCCTATTCAAAAGTAACACAATGTCTACTATTTCTTTATTGAAATACTCAATTTTTAATGGCTTAGGCAATCTAGAACTCCCTTTAGCTGGTTTCAAAAGACAAGTTTGAGCTCTGATGTTGTCATAATTCTTATTTCTATCATGACATATACACTCATATTCCTCAAAGCTCCATAGTTCATAGGGTTTCTTATGAGGGATTCTCAGGGTCGCATTAACACTTGTCCTACGTATTCTTACTAACACCTCTCTTGAAGCTTTCTTTATGCATCTAGTGTTGGGGTCGTAGTGATTTGCACACTCAACAACTAGTTCTGGGCATTCAATAGCTGGTGGGAAGGCAAAGCCTTTCAACAAACCACTACTAGCTAACTTTTGATGTATGGGACTAGACTCAACATCCCTGGCTTGCTCAATTACATCCCCTAGGTTTTAATTTACCACAAAAGTATAACAACTTTTAGGAAGGGAACTCAATAGGAAGGGTTTTTCAAGCTTAGGCATTTTGGGGCAAAAAAGCATCATGGTTCAACTTGAAAGATACTAATTTATAGAATTAAACCAAAACACTTCAAATGAAAAACCAGGCACAAAAATGACAGAGTGGGAGATAATGCACTTACAATTTTTGGTAGAGTTCAGACTTCCACTTTCCTTGCTCACCAGCTAGTGTCAAGAGCTCAAGATGATGAATTGAGCACTCATGCAAGACAAAGGGTTATTATAGCGGATGATTTCTTGAAAATATGAAGACAGATTAGAATGGGTAGAAAGGGTTAGTTATAAACATGCCATCTATACTTTGACAAGACCTGTAAGGCTTATTTGTAGTTAATATCCGTCACATCCATATACAGCTCAACCTTTCATCATGTCACAAAATCTACGCACCACCTTTTTCCATAAAGTAACCGTACTTAGCATGATTTCTCATAATTAACACAATTATTGTCTTTTGCATCTTCAACATCACCATAGGGTGAGACACATTCCTTTGGCTCATAAAGATGAATTTATAATCTCGCTATGCAATTTCTAAAAGGGAACAAGCACACATTACAAAAATATTGAAGTCAATGTTGAAGTAGAATTTTAAATCAACATCGGCTTCAACTTCAATTTCAAAATGTAGACATGGGTCGATGGAGAGGAAAACTTGCTAAGATGAAAAGGAAAGGGTGAAGTTGAACTCAAACTTGAAGTAAAATTGGGCTTCAACTTCATATTAAAATTGCAAAATGACACTTGGGTAATAATGTTGTACATCAACAAAAAGATATGGTAACAACATATGTCCCTAGGGGCCCTAGGACCTCTAGGGACCCATTTGGTTGGTTCCAACAAGTCAAAAGTGGTTATAGGATAACCTATGAACTCTCTTGATGCATTTTATGACAACATATGTCCCTAAGCACCTTAGGGTCCTTAGGGATGCATTTGATTGGTTTAAATGCGTCAAGAGGGATCATGGGTTAATCTATAAAACCTTTTGATGCATTTCATGACAACGAATGTCCCTAGGGGCCCTAGGGCCCATAGTGATGCATTTGGTTGGTTCAAATGTATTGAGAGGGGTCATAGATTAACCTATGGCCCCTTTCAATGCATTTCATGACAACATATGTCCCAATGAGCCCTAGGACCCCTAGGGATGCATTTGATTGGTTCTAATGCACCAAGAGGGGTCATAGGTTAACCTATGACCCGTCTCAATGCATTTCATGAAAACATGCGTCCCTAGGGGCCCTAGGACCCCTAGGGACTAATTTTGTTGGTTCCAATGTGTCAAGAGGGGTCATAGGGGCCATAAGCTAACCAATGACTTCTCTTGACACATTTCATGACAACATATGTCCCTAGGGGTCCTAGGACCCCTAGGGACACATTTGGTTGGTTCTAATACATTGAGAGGTGTCATAGGTTAACCTATCACCCCTCTCAATGCATTTCATGACAACATATGTCCCTAGGGGTATTAGGACCCCTAGGGACCCATTTGGTTGGTTCCAATGTGTCTAGAGGGGTCATACATTAATCTATGACCCCTATCGACTTATTTCAAGACAACATATGCCCCTAGGGCCACTAGGGATGCATTTGGTTGGTTCAAATGTCTGGAGAGGGGTCATAGGCTAACCTATGACTCCTCTCGATGCATTTTCATGACAATGAATGTCCATGGGGGCCCTAGGGTCCCTAGGGATGCATTTGGTTGCTTCCAATGCATCGAGAGGGGTCATAGGTTAATCTATGAGCCCTATCAATGCATTTCATGACAAAATATGTCCCTAGGGGTCCTAAGGCCCCTAAGGACACATTTGGTTGGTTTGATTGCATTGAGAGGGGTCACAAGTTAACCTATGACCCCCCCTCTCAACACATTTCATGACAACATATGTCCCTGGCAGCTGTAGGACCCTAGGGATGCATTTGGTTGGTTCAATTATGTTGACAAGGGTCATCGTTTAACCTATGACCCCTCTCGATGCATTTCATGAAAACATATGTCCCTAGAGGCCCAAGGAACCTAAGAATGCATTTGGTTGGTTCTAATATGTCAAGAGGTTTCATAGGTTAATCTATGACCCCTTTCAAAGCATTTCATGACAACATATATCCCCAAGGGCCCTAGGATGCCTAGGGACATATTTGGTCAATTTTAGTACATTGGGAGGGGTAATAGGTTAACTTATAAACTCCCCTATGCATTTCATCACAACATATGTCCTTAGGTGCCCTAGGACCCCTAAGGACCCATTTGGTTGGTTCCAATGCATCGAGAGGGGTCAAAGTTTAATCTCTGACCCCTATCAATGCATTTCATGACAACATATGTCCCTAAGGGTCCCTAGGGAAGCATTTGGTTAGTTCAAATGTGTTAGGAGGGGTTATGGGGTAACCTATGACCCCTATCGACACATTTCATGACAATGATTGTCCCTAGGGGTCCTAGGGATGCATTTCAGTGGTTCCAATTCATCGAGAGGGTTATAAGTTAACCTATGACCCCTCTTGATGCATTTAATGATGGCATATGTTCCTAGGAGCCCTAGGACCCCTAGGGATACATTTGGTTGGTCATAATACATCGAGAGGGGTCATAAGTCAACCTATCACCCCTCCCAATGCATTTTATCACAACATATGTGCCTAGGGACCCTAGAACCCCTAGGGATGCATTTGGTTGGTTCTCATCCATCAAGAGGTGTCATAGTTTAACATATGACCCCTCTCGATGCATTCCATGACAAAAAAATTATTTCAAGGCCCTAGGACCCCTACAAACCCATTTCATTAGTTCCAATGCATTGAGTGGAGTCATAGGTTAACCTATGACCCCTATCAATGCATTTCATGACAACATATGTCCCTAGGGTTCCTAGGGTCCCTAGGAATGCATTTGATTGTTTCCAATATGTAGAGAGGGGTCATAGGTTCCTTCTCGATGCATTTCATGACAACATATCTTGCAAGGGGCCCTAGGACCCCTAGCGACGCATTTGGTTGGTTCTCATGCATTAAGAAGGGTCATAGCTTAACCTATGACTCCTCTTGACACATTTGATGACAACAAATGACCCTAGGGGCACTAGAGCACCTAGGGATTCATTTAGTTGGTTTTAATGCACTAATATCTCCATCCATGTCATGACAACATATGTTCCTAGGCACCCTAGGGCCCCTAGGGACCCATTTGTTTGGTTCAAATGTGTCAAGATGGGTCATAGGTTAACCTATGATCCCTCTCGACATATTTCATGACAACATATCTACCTAGGGGCCCTAGCACCCCCAAGGACCCATTTGTTTTGTTCCAATGCACCAAGAGGGGTTATAGGTTAAGTTATGATCCCTATCGACACATTTCATGACAAAATATGTCCCTAGGACACATAGGGACCCTAGGTATGTATTTGGTTGATTCCAATGCATTGAGAGAGGTCATAGGTTAACCTATGACCCCTTTCAATGCACTTCATGACAACATATGTCCCCAGGGGCCCTAGGACAACTAAGGATGCATTTGGTTCATTCTAATGCATCAAGAGGGGTCATATGTAAACCTATGACCATTCTTGATGCATTTTATGACAATATATGTCCCTAGGGACCCTAAGACCCCTAGGGACCCATTTGGTTGGTTCTAATGTGTCAAGAGGAGTCATAGGCCAATCTATGAACCCTATTGATGCATTTCATGATAGCATATGTCCCTAGGAGCCCTAGGGCCGCTAGGGACACATTTGTTTTGTTCTAATGCATCATGAGGGGTAATACATTAACCTATGACCCCTCTTGACACATTTCATGACAACATTGATTGGTTCCAATGCATCAAGAGGTGTCATAGTTTAACCTAAGACCCCTCTCTATGCATTTTTGTGCCAAGATATGCTCCTAGGAGCTGTAGGACCCCTAGGGATGCATTTGGTTGGTTCTAATGTGTTGAGATGGGTCATAGGTTTTCCTATGACCCTTTTCGACACATTTTACGACAACATGTCTCCATAAGGGACCTAGGACCCCTAAGGATGCATTTGGTTGGTTCTAATGCATCGAGAGTGGTCATAGGTTAACCTATGATCCCTTTCAATGCATTTTATGACAACATATGTCCCTAAGGGCCTTAGGACATCTAGGGAACCATTTGATTGGTTGCAATAGATTGAGAGGGGTCATATGTTAAGCTATGACATCTATAAACATATTTCATGATAAAATATGTTCCTAGTCTCCTTAGGACCCCTAGGAATGCATTTGGTTGATTCCAATGTATCAAAAGGTGTCATAAGTTAACCTATGACACCTATCAATGCATTTCATAACAACAAATGTTCTTAGGGCCCCTAGGAATGCATTTTTTTGGTTCTTATGTGTTAAGAGGGGTCATATGTTAACTTATGACCCCTTTCGACACATTTCATGACAACATATGTCCTTACGGGCCCTAGGACCACTAGGGACACATTTGGTTGGTTCTAATGTGTCAAGAGGGGCCATAGGTTAACTTATGCCCCTCTCAATGTATTTCATGATAACATATGTTGCTAGGGGCCCTAGGACCCCTAGGGACCCATTTGGTTGGTTTCAACGTGTCGAGAGGGGTCATAACTTAAGTTGTGATCCCTATCGATGTATTTCATGACAAATATGTCCCTAGAGTCCCTAGGGGCCCTAGGAATGCATTTGTTGGTCCCAATGCATTGAGAGGGGTCATAGGATAACCTATGACCCCTCTCGATGCATTTCATGAAAATGAATGTACTTAGAAACCCTAGGGCCCCTAGGGACACATTTGGTTGGTTCTAATGCATCAAGAGGGGTCATACGTTAACCTATGACCCCTCTCGATGCATTTTGTGACTACATATGTCCCAACCCTAGGGCCCCCAAGAAAGCATTTGGTTGGTTCCAATGCATTGAGTGGGGTGATAGTTTAACCTATCACACCTCTCGAACCATTTCATGATAACAAATGTCCCTAGAAACCCTCAGGTCCCTAGGGATGTATTTGGTTGGTTTCAGTCCATCTAGAAGGGTCATACATTAACCTCTGACCCCTCTCGATGCATTTCATGGCAATATATGTCACTAGGGGTACTAGGACCCCTACGAACCCATTTGGTTGGTTCCAATGCATCAAGAGGGGTCATAGGTTAAGCTATGACCCCTTTCTATGTATTTCATGAAAACATATGTCTCTAGGGTCCCTAGGCAACCTACGAATAAATTTGGTGGGTTTGAATGTGTCAAGAGGGGTAATAGGTTAACCTATGACCCCTCTCAATGAAATTCATGACAACAAATGTCCCTAGGGGCTCTAGATGCCCTAGGCAGGCATTTGGTTAGTTCCAATGCATCGAGAGTGGTCACAAGTTCCTTCTCGATGTATTTCATGACCACATTTGTCCCTAGGGCCCCTAAGACCCCTAGGGATGCATTTGGTTGGTTCTAATGCATTGAGAGGGGTCATAGGTCAACACATTTCATGACAATAATTAACCCTAGGGGCCCTAGAGCCCCTAAGGACACATTTTTTTAGTTCTAATGCGTCTAGAGGGGTCATAGGTTAACCTATGACCACTCTCAATACATTTCATGAAAACATGTCTCTAGGGGCCTTAGGACCCCTACGGACTCATTTGGTTGGTTTTAATGTATCAACAGAGGGCATATGTTAACCTATGACCCCTCTTGACAAATTTCATGATAACATATGTTTAGTTCAAATGCGTCGAGAGGCGTCATAGGTTCATCTATGATCCCTATTGACACATTTCATGACAAAATATGTCCCTAAGGTCCCTAGGACCCCTAAAAATGCATTTGGTTGATTCTAATGCATTGAGAGTGGTCATATGTTAACCTACATTTCACCACAACGAATGTCCGTAGGGGCCCTAATGTCCCTCAAGATGCATTTGGTTGGTTCCAATACATTGGGAGGGGTCATAGGTTTTATCGATGCATTTCATGATAACATATCTCCCTAGGGGCCCTAGGGGCCCTATGGATACATTTGGTTGGTTAGAATGCATAGAGAGGGGTCATAGGTTGACCTATGACCCCTCTTGATGCATTTCATGACAACATATGTCCCTAGGACCTCTAGGGACCCATTTGGTTGGTTCTAATGTGTTGAGAGGGGTCATAGGTTAACCTTTGACCCCTCTTGACACACTTCATGACAACATATGTCCCTAGGGGCCCTACAAGGCCTAGGGACATATTTGGCTGGTTCTAATGGATTAAGAGGGGTCATAGATGAACCCTAGGACCCATAGGGCCCTATTTGGTTGGTTCCAATAAATTGAGAGAGTTCATAGGTTAATCTATGACCCCTATTAATGAATTTGATAACCACATATGTCCTTAGGGCCCTTAGGGCCCCTATGAACGCATTTGGTTGGTTCAAATGTGTCAAGAGGTGTTCTAGGTTAACCTATGATCCCTCTCAATGTATTTCATGACAATGAATGTCCCCGGGGGCCTTAGGGCCCCTAGTAATGCATTTGGTTGGTTCCAATGTGTCAAGAGGGGTCATAGATTAACTTATGACCACTCTCACTGCATTTCATGACAACATATGTCCCTAGGGGCGCTAGGAGTCCTAGGGAAGAATTTGGTTGGTTCTAATGCATCAAGTAGGGTCATAGGTTAACCTATGACCCCTCTCAACATATTTCATGAGAATATATTTCCCTAGTTTTCTTAGGACCCCTAGGGACCCATTTGGTTAGTTTCAATGAATTGAGAGGGGTCATAGATTAAGCTATGACCCCTATCAATAAATTTCAAGACAACATATGTCCCTAGGGCCCCTTGGAATGAATTTTGTTGTTTATAATGCATCGTGAGGGCTCATAGGTTCCTTCTTGATGCATTTCAAAAAAACATATCTCCCTACGGGCTATAGGTCCCCTAGGGATGCATTTGGTTGGTTCAAATGTGTCAAGAGGCTTTCTAGGTTAACCTATGACCCCCCTTAATGCATTTCATGACAACAAATATCCCTAAGGGACCTAGGGTCCCTATAGATGCATTTGGTTGGTTCCAATGCATCAAGAGGGGTCATAGGTTAACCTATGGCCCCTCTCAACAAATTTATTGACAACATATGTCCCTAGGGGCCCTAGGACCCCTAGTGACACATTTGGTAAGTTCTAATGTGTTGAGAGGGCTCATAGGTTAACCTATGACCCCTCTCTACAAATTTAATGAAAACATATGTCCCTAGCCACCCTAGGAACCATAGGAACCCATTTGGTAGGTTCCAATAGGTTGAGAGGGGTCATAGATTAATCTATGACCCCTATCGACACATTTCAAAACAACATATGTATGCATTTTTTTGTTTCCAATGTGTCGAGAGGGTTCATAGGTTAACCTACGACCCCTCTTAATGCATTTCATGACAATGAATGTCCCTAGGGACCCTAGGGATGCATTTGGTTGGTTCTAATTCATCGGGAGAGGTCATAGGTTTATATATGAACCCTATCAATGCATTTCATGACAACATATGTCCCTAGGGGCCCTAGGGCCCCTAGGGATGTATTTGATTATTTTGAATGTGTCGAGAGGAGTCGTAGGTTAACCTATGACTACTATCAAACTATTTCATGATAACATATGTCCCTAGGGGCCCTAGCATGCCTAGGGACATATTTGGTTGGTTCTAATGTGTCAAGAGGGGTCATAAGTTAACCTATGAACACTTGCAATGTATTTCATGAAAACATATGTCCGTAGGGGCCCTAGGAAACCTAGGGCCCCATTTTTTTGGTTCAAATGCATAGAGAGGGGTCTTAGGTTAAACTATGACCCCTATCAATGCACTTCATGAAGACATATATCCCTAGAGGCCCTAGGGCCCCTAGGGACACATTTGGTTGGTTCAAATATGTCAAGAGGAGTTTTAGGCTAACGTATGACTCCTCTCGACACATTTAATGACAATGAATGTCCCTATAGGACCTTTGGGCCTATAAGGATGCATTTGGTTGGTTCCAATGCATCAAGAGGGGTCATAGGTTAACCTATGACCCCTCTTAATGCATTTCATGACAACATATGTTCCTAAGGGCCCTAGGAACCATAGGGATGCATTTGGTTGGGTCTAATAAATCAAGAGGGTTCATAGATTAACCTATGACCCCTCTTAACACATTTTGGGACAACATATGTCCCTAGGGGCCCGAGGACCACTAGGAAAGCATTTGGTTGCTTCTAATACATCAAGATGGGTTATAGGTTAACCTATGACCCCTCTCAATTCATTTTGTGACAACATATGTCCCTAGGGGTACTAGGACCCCTAGGGATCCATTTCATTTGTTCCAATGTGTCTAGAGTGGTCATTGTTTAAGCGATGAGCCCTATCAACACTTTTCATGACAACATATGGCCCTAGAGTCCCTAGGGCCCCTAGGAATGCATTTTTTTGGTTCTAATGCATCGATAGGGGTCATAGGTTAAACTATGACCCCTATCGATGCATTTCATGACATCAAATATTCATATGGACCCTAGGGCCCCTTAGGATGCATTTGGTTGGTTCCAATGAGTCGAGAGGGGTCATAGTTTCCTTCTCAATGTATTTCACAACAATATATATCCCTAGGGGCCCTAGGACCACTATAGACACATTTGATTGGTTCTAATTCATTGAGAGGGGTCATAGGTTAACCTATGACCCCTCTTGACACATTTCTTGACAACAAATGACCCTAACGGCACTAGGTTCCCTAGGGATGCATTTGGTTTATTCTAATGCATTGAGAGTGGTTATAGATTCCCTCTTGATGCATTTCATGATATGATATGTCCCTAGGGGACCTAGTACCCCTACGAATGCATTTGGTTTGTTGTGATGCATTAAGAGTTGTTAGGTTAACCTATGATCCCTCTCGATGCATTTCATGACAATGAATGTACCTAGGGGTCCTAGGGGCCCTAGAGATGCATTTGGTTGGTTCTATTGTGTTGAGAGTGGTCATATGTTAACCTGTAACCCCTCTCAATGCATTTTTTGACAATGTATGTCCCTAGGTGCCCTAGGGCTCCTAGGGACCCATTTGGTTGGTTCAAAGGCATCTAGATGGGTCATAGGTTAACGTATGACCCCCCTCAATGCATTTCATGACAACATACATCCCCATGGGTCATAGGGCCCCTAAGCATGGATTTTTTTTATTTTAATTCATTGAGAGAGGTCATATGTTAACCTATGAAATGCATTTTATGACTACATATGTCCTTAGGGGTCCTAGGACCGCTAGGGATGCATTTGGTTGGTTCCAATGTTTCGAGAGGGTTCATAGGTTAAATATGATACTTCTAGATACATTTCATGCCAACATATGTCCCTAGGGGCCCTAGAACCCCTAGGGACCCATTTGTTTGGTTTTAATGCATTTGGAGGGGTCATAGTTTTTATATATGACCCCTCTTGATGCATTTTGTGAGAACATATGTCCCTAGGGGCCCTGGGAACCCTAGGGATGTATTTGGTTGGTTCAAATGTATCGATAGGTTGCATAGGTCAACCAATGACCCCTCTCAATGTATTTTATGAGAACATATGTCCCTAGGGGCCCTAGGACCCCTAGGGACTAATTTGGTTGGTTTTAATGCCTCTAGAGGGCTCATAGGTTAATATATGACCCCTCTCGATGCATTTCATGACAACATATGTCCCTAGGGGCCCTATGAGCCCTAGCAACCCATTGGGAATGCATCGAAAGTGGTCACTAGGGGCCCTAGGTACATATGTTTTCATGAAATGCATCAAGAGGCATCATAGGTTAACCTATGACCTGTCTCGATGCATTTCATGACAATATTATATTTAATAATAATAATAACCATATATATTATTATACATAATAATAATCATATAATATTACTATATATATTTAATAATAATATTTATCGTATATATTACTATATTATATTTAGTTATAATAATAATTATATTTTTAACTATATTATATTTAATAATAATAATCATAATAATGATACATATTACTATATATAATAATAATTATAATCATAAATAATAATAATAGTTAATAATAATAATCATAATTGTATGTAATAATAATAATGCCCACACTTCCCGAAAATAAAATTCCCTCTAAAATTTCCCTCTAAAGTTTCCCTCTAAAGGGTTCCTCCAAAATTTCCAATGTTGGTGGTTTCCCTCCCAATTGGAAAATTTAGAGTAATCAGATACCTGATTTCATAGCGAGTATCCAATTTGTAATTGGATACCCAATTTGAATTTGGGTATCTGATTATGGTTGGTATTTACTATTAGGAATAAGGTGTCTCAACCTTGGATAATTCCTATTCTTATTATTTGTTTTGTAAAATGTATTTCTTGCAAATAATGTTGATGTGCTGGCATCTTAAATTGTGTATAAGGAGATCATCGCTAAAATGGTTATGACGGATTCCTATGACACGTAAGAGCTATGTTAGGAAGATTCAATGACAGGTGAAGACATGTGGCAACTGATAAATTTTTTCGGGTTCCTATTTTCTTGGAGAATGGTAAAACCTTAATATAGTTACCATTGGGAGTAGCCCTAAAGTGAAGCCCATGTTTTAAGCATTTTTAGGGTTGCAAAGAGAAATTGATGCAAGAAAGTGTATTGTTGGTACTGTGAGTTGCTACTGGAGTCTTCTATTGTCATTGTTGAACTTGCATTCCAATTGTATTGTAACCTTGTGTTGAAGATAATACATTGTGTAGGTTCTAGAGGGGTGGGGTTGTTTTACCGAAAGATTTTTCCCCACTGAAAAATCTTTGTGTTATGTGTTTCTTTCACTATCTATTTTCTTTATGCTTGGTTGGCTGAAATATTGTTGTTTGCATGATATTGAATCTGTAAGTGTAAAAGATTTTAATAGGATTTGCACCATACTTCTCTTAAGAGATTAGTGTAGGAAGTTGTTTTTGCACTTGAGTTTCCTTACATTTACCAAACCTATTTTGTCAACCCAAAAAACATATTTGAGAAGGGTTTCACTGACACTCAAACTTCAAGTCGCCATTTGACAATGTTATTTTCATTGAAATTGAATGAAACAAAAAGGGTTTTTTAATAACACTCTCAAGATTCCATCGATATAATTGTTGTCAAATTCTGAGTTCAATAAGTATTTATTAGTTAATTTTCAATGAAGATGATTGTAAAGTGTTGATTGACATACTAATTGAAAAATAGCTATAACTTTCAAATGATATAACATTTTTTAAATCCAAAAGTTGTGTCACATTCTATGCTTTTCCTAGTATAAGGAAAACAATTTGGTAAAGTTTTCAATTAGTTAAAGTGGTCAGACATAGGAGTTTTTATTCTAAAAAAGTTTTAATAGAAAATTCATATTTAATTATTTATTTGGAATAAAATAACCCAAAAATATGTGTCACATCTGGGCATGAGTCTAATTTTTATATCTATAATTATATTAAAAAATATTATCATTTGATTTTGATTAAGGTGGTCAAACATAAACCTACTTTTTATTTTTTCCCTAAACTTTTCGTAGTACTACATTAAAATCCAAACTTTTGACCAATCAAATATTTTTTTCTCCAAATAAGGCCTAGTAGTTTAGAAATTGCATTTAATTTCTTATAGATTATTTTCTTACAACTTTTTGATATAAAGTCCAGAACCACTTTAAAATTATATGTCAATTTGACATAACTCTGATTTGTTGATTTTTCATTACCACTTAAGGCCATAGTTTGGTTGACCATGATCCTGCACATACCCAGAGAGGTTATTGCTTAGTTGTAACCCTCTTAGCATTTAAAAGATTTTAACATGTGGAGGCTTTTGAAGAGATGTTCTTGACATAACAATGAATATATAGTATGACTATACAACCAAGGTTAATAAAGTATGAGTCAATCTTTCACTACATAAAGATCCAAAAGGTTAAATTGATAAAGCAACTCAGTGACTAGCTATGATCGCATGGTCAAAATCTCAAAAGAACAACTTCCTAATATAATTGTGAAAGAGTGAAACAATAAGTGTAAATGGTAAAAATACTTAATCACATAGTCACAAGGCTCAGATGGTAACAAGATATATTAGCTATGACTAGGCAATGCAATCATGAGTTGTTGAGTAATTATTTGATTGTATAGTCATGTGGTTAGAATCCATGATGTAAATTAGATCTGGGACCTAGAAAAGTCACTAAGTATGAGGCAAGAAATTATTAGTCACATGGTCGCATATTTTAGAGCTCAAAAGTTAAATGAAGTTGTGAACTGGCGAAAGGAATTGTAACCTTAAAGGGATCCTTTTATCGCACAATCTCACACTTAAAATTTTAAGCCAAATAGGGGGCAAGGATTGAGAAAAAAAGGTAAGAGATGATAACACTTTAAGTAATCACATGGTCATGAGCAAGCGATCACACAAACATGATTAATTTTGCACGGTCATGAGAAAGAAGTTCTAGGGTGAGATTGAAGGGTGATCATGCAATGTAGTTAAGAAGATGAAAAGATTTATAAAGGTGCTCTATCACAGGGTTAAGTGAATGGACCATAAATAAAGTTGCAAAGTAGCAATAAGGATTTAGAAGTAGTGAACATTAGGTCATGGGCTTAAGAGGTTAAGCATAAAATAGACTGTGAGGTAGTGACCAAGAGCATTCACATGGTCACTAGCCAAAGCATAAAAGGAAAAATAACCCTTGTGAAACTGCAAATAGCCAAATAGGTCATAGTGTTTGCATGGTCCTAACATAGTCTATTAATATTAAAATGACTATAAAGAGCTCATGATGATTAAAAAGGTAGGTACTATTTGAAAAATTGTAAGAAAGATTTCAGAAGGCTAGCCATACAAGTGCTATAAAACCATATTTTGATGCTTTTAAATATTTTGAGAATTCTCATCCTTGCTAATGTAAAGACACCATAAATGTTGTTTCTCTTGCTCACACTACTATTAAAGAGCTAATATAATAGTGTTCTAATTACTAGATTCATAGAATTCAGACCAAAGAATTTTGTGTGCAAGATTTTTTAGAATTCTTAGTTGCAAAAGGAGCGTTTTAAGTAGTTGAATTCAAAAAATATGGTGCAATAAGAGGGAAAGATGATCACACAAATAAATGTGGAAGAAACTTCTCAAGTTGTTTAGCAGCATAAAGCTAAATTTTCCAGCTTGTATGTTCAGGAATGGGTGTATCTTCTCCCAGGGTCATCCCATGTGCAGAAAATGAATTATCACATTTTCAAGAATACATATAGTTCTCGTAGGGATGTCACTATGCTAGAAACAAATGGGAATGAGCTTTTCTAGTATTTCTACAATAAAAAATTTGAGAAGCAACCAATCTATAACCCTTGGATCAGGAACTTGACAAAATTAATTATGCCAGAGGTAATAGTGGATGTGGACATGGTAAAAGCATTGATAAAGTCTTATAATCCTACCACCCATGAGTTTCATAGGAAAGACATGAGTATCCTATGAAAATTAGATAGAGAAATTCGCATTGAAGTCTTCAACCTAGGAGGAGGCAATGAAAAGGCCTATTGAATAGGATAAAATGAATGAGACTTTTAAAAAAAATTTAAAAAATTTAGCGGGAAGGTTATAAGAAGGCATATTCCCAAGGCCAAGAAGGACAAAGGAAAGCTACCAAAGAAGGTAGGAGACTTCATGCCTCTATTTTTTTTAGTAGATACTTCTAGTACACTATTTTTGGAATTGATAAAGTGATTAGAGTCAATGGCATGATGAATGTCCTAAGCTATATCTACATTATGGCCCTAGAGATCCAAGACTCACACCACAACGTAGGGTATGACTTTGTGACACACATAATAATGTTATGCACAATGAAATTGTTTCTGCCAAAAAGGGAGAGATGGGGAACTTTAAGCTCCATCACTATTCATTGTTGATGCACATTATTCTCTATAAGAATATAGGGCATATTAGTCCCAACTTCATAGATGGAACTGACGAGAATGGAGAGAATTTGCCTATGCAGCTATGGACTTATCTTTCACATAGTTTCTATCCTTAATCTAATGTCATTTATTTTTATAATGATTTTTTTTTTCCTATTTCTAATATGCTATCTAACATAACAAAGAGGGTTCCTAACCAGATAAGACTGCTAATAAGACCTTCTACATGCCCAAATGGGGATAGAAGATTAAGCCATGATTGGGCTAGTTTATTTCTCTTTGAAAAATTTTCCTTAATAATGGTATATGGATGTCCCCAACCCTCTCATGCCTTACATAGATATATCCTAGAAATATTGGGGTAGTTATAATTCTTTTGGAAGCTTATAATGATAAATAGGGAGTACTTAGGCCCCACTATTAAAAGGGTTTCTTTTATCCCTAGAAATGTCAAGATAGGGGATTTTTTATAGGGAAGGATATAGTAGAGGAATTAGATGCATGTATGGGTGAATTCATGTTACCCTTAACCCCTACTAGAACCTATAATCAAAATGATTTGGTTAAGCATGCACTGAAACAAATGAGGAAATAGACTCTCCTAGATAGCAAGTCTTGCTAGAATGAAGATGTAATAATGAATTGTTTAGAAACAGAGGACTACAGAAGAAGGACCATAAGATGGAGGAAAATTATGAGGTTTGAAGAAGAAATTAAGAAAGTTGATCCCTCGTGTTGGGACTCAAAATTGTAGGAAAATTATGAGGATTGAAGAATAAATTAAGAAAGTTGATCCCTCATGTTGGGACTCAAAATTGCACCCTTGACTTGAGTACCATTTAAAACATTTGAGTCATTCTGAGCCCATGTGTGCTCGACTATCCTTTTGAGAGCTAAAGAGGTGTTTTATGTTTCTAACACCTTACATTTATAATATTCATGCATCCTATGAAGATAAATTATCATTCTGATTCATTCCATGAAGTTTCATTTTGAGCAATGTTCAAATCTGCATTTTTGTTGAAGTCTCAAACAATGATAGGTGGCCTAGTTTTCCTTTAAATATGTTGCACCCAGTAATGTCTCATGACTCAAATCTTTAGGAATTTATAGCATGCATATGAGAGAACCTATTTTTCCATTTCCAAGCCATTTTGATATGTTTTGTTTATATTTTGAATCCCTCAAAGTTGGTTGTTTACCATTGTCATGCTGATACTAATTTTGGAAGGCCCTACTTGACCAATTTTAACTTTTACCTAGTTGAATAAAATGATAAAATTTCTTTTGTATTACATTCTATAGGTCAAAAAATTCTATGTTCTAAATTTGAGCTTATGACAAATCTGTTTGACTAGTTTTCAAATGTGATTCCAAATACAATTTGTGAAATTTTACTGGTGTCTTAAAGTACAGATTGATCGGTAGCCCTATTGGGATATCATAACTCTAAATCTATGGAAAGTGAAACAAAATCGATTGTACCAATATATTCTAATCTAAAAATTCTTTAAGTATGCCAATTTGCAAGTCTTTATGAATCCATTTGCACACTTTTCCATGTCCATTCCATTTATGAAAATCAATATTCTACCAGTGTCCATAGTTCTACAAATCCAACTACCCCACTTTGACTACTTTCCAAATGTGCACAATTATTTTTCATGAGCCCTAATCATATATTTATACTCTCCTTGGGATAGTGAACTAATCCCCTAGTTTTCATGTTTCCAGGTATATGTTTGACATGTTTTCAAAGCCAAAACTGAATGCATTTTATTATTTTATGACATGTTTTCTTGCAGGCAATTTTAAGAAGGAAAATTTGATGGTATATATCTTTTGACCTGAAAATCTTCATGAGATGAGATTTGAAAAGGTGTGAGAATGTGGAACAAATAATTAGTTTATCTGATTTCAAGGCTCGGTTATCTGTTTCAACTAGTTTTAAAGGCTAGTCAAAGGACCTCTAGGCATGAAATTTACATTCCCCAAAAGGCTGAAAATAGAGTTAAAAATGATGGTTTAGTGATGGATTTTGATTTTGATTAGTACCAAGCACTCAGTAATTTATTCTAAAGGATCATGTATTTATGTTAAAAAAAAAATTCAATCGGACCCACTTTGGGGCCCAACTAATTTTGTTAGACTAATAAGATGTTGGGGAATGACGAAATTTTGGTATGTGAGAATTATTAAATTTTAAATCAAATTAGTGAGTGGGGTCTACTCATGATGAATCATGAAGAATTTGAATATGTTAGAGATGCTCCAATATTTCTAATAAAATCAAATATATTTTTCTCATTATTTCAAGTTCCTTAAATTAATGGAGGTTTTATAGGAAAGGATATATCAAGTTAGTTTGATTGCAATTAAGTCTCTAATGCTATCAAGTGGTTACATTGGAGAGGAAGGTTTAATGTCTAAGCATGCCACCAAATTTTTGGAGGTACGCCTAAAGAGAATTAAGGAAAAGGAAGGTTTTACAAAAGCAAGGAGCTAGCAGATGACCATCCGCTCAAAAAAATTTAAAGGACAATAAAAATCATATTCAAAATTTCAAGCACTTGTTGGAATTTGCACAAAAGGAAGTTAATATCCATGGATCCAAAGTCACATCACTTAAATCATCATTAGAGAGTTCTAGAGCTTCTTTAGGATGGGATAGATCTAAGGGTGAATCCTAAACAATGCTTTGTGAAGATGAATTGGAATTGTGTTCTCAAGCCTTAATCCATGCATTTTATTTCCTCTTTCCTCATAGCCTAGCTATGGTCAAAGAAAAATTAAATATTTTTTTCTCCATGGTAGGTTGGAGGTGGCAATGATAAGGTGGTTGCAATTATTTTAAAGCATTCCCCAAGGGAAGATGATCGCATTTTATGTGGTAGCTTTAATGCATATATTAAATAAGAAGTGTAGAAAGATAGTAAATGAATCCATGTCATTCTTTGTCCATTCCATTTTTTTTTAGTTTTAAATATGAAGAAATGGAACTAATTTGTTAAAGATGGTCTAAATGGCACCTTTCAAAGAGACACTCACTTCTATTGATCATGCCAATGAAAGTTTGGATGTTTATGTACACAAAAAGTATATCTTTGGAGGTCACGTGTCAACATATATGCCTTGAAGAAAATAGATGTTGTTTAAAATGGTTTGATTAAAGATTATTTCATGACCACTTGAGAGGTGACAACATGACTTGAACTATCTATTAAACAAGTTTTAGAGTATTTTACTCTTAAGATCACTATCAGTAGTGTATTTAGGAGCCTTTGCATTTTTCTTAGCACGTGAGATAAAACATGAAGTAGGGAAGTAGCCAACACCTTCCTCGTCCTTTGTAACTCTTGAATGGTTTTCTATTGCCTAAGCCATCTTGTTACTCTTCTTATCATAATCTATGTTCCCCATTGAATAAACTTCACAATACTTGCAGCATAGCACAACTATCTCTTTTTCCATTCATCTGCAATTCAATAAAGAAAGACAATTTTGGGATTATAATGTGAAGTTTACAGTTTTCATGTTGAGTTTCATTATTTTGGGATGGAAATGAAGTTTGGTGCAAAAAATATGTGATTAGGAAATCATGATGCCATTTCTTGAGTGGTAGGAGCAAATACCTCATCTCATGTTGGCACTGAGGGAGTTTAGAAGTCATGAGCATGTATCAGTTTGATGGATGTTTTTTTGTGTAAATTGGAGTCTAGGAAGGTCAAAGGGACAAGAGCATTCTAGCCTTTTCATTCTACTTCTCCCTTGTACTACTACTATAGGCATCTTTTTTATTGTTTTAAAGTCTCCTTCCTTCAGTCAATTAATTGTGGTTGTGCAGAACTAAAGCCAAAAGCAATTTGTTAGAGTCATGGAGCCAACCAAATTGATTGAACTCAGAATAGGCATGTTGGGAAATGGCTTTTTTAGTTATCTTTGCAAGTTCCTTAGTCCCACATTTGTTGTGTAGTTGGTTAATATGTTTTTTAAATACCTTAAGCTTCATTATGTAAGTGTCTAAAAGGCTCATGCCTTTTGAGACACAAGGCACCTGTGTAGGGCTTGTGACTGGTTAAAAGTGAAGGATAATGAAATTTTGAATGACTATTCAGACTAAGGATGATGACTTGGACATCCAGACGAACTAGAAATTGACAAATGGCACTCAAGAGAGAATTGTATAGTGACACCTGGTGCAGGAAATGAGGAGCAATAATCTAACAGTTTCCAAATCGATAATTAGGATGGTGACACATGTTAGGATACAACAATTCACACTTCCCCACAAAGTGAAGATGTAAGGCCATTAATGAAAGTGGGGAAGTGTCATGATGACACATGGCACTCAGTGGTGACATGGTTGATTCTAGGGGCAATTCACTGGATGTTAACACATGTTAGATCAGATGGTTGGTGCATCCCTAGATTATGAAGATGGGTGGAAGATAAGGAATGCAGGGAAGTATGGAAGTCCCACATGGTAGTAGGTCATGTGATGATGACAGATCAATATAGGTGAATTAGGTGACACCACATGGTGATGACATGGCAAGGTTCCCAATAGGTAGGTGAGGTGGCAGTAACCATTAGGAAGATTCCAATGTGAGGCTACCATGTGGCAGTTTGTCAAGAAATAAGTGGTAGATTAGTGATCAAATCAGAAGGTTTCATGTGGCACCTAGGTGGAAGTGATGGAGAAAAGGGGTAAATTAATCCCATGCTATGATGTGTCATAGGAGTCAAACTTGAGTTGACCCAGATTGGAAAATAAGAAAAAAAAATATTCAAAAAAGTAATATTTTATTATTATTTTTTATTTTGAATGTATAGGATCATTTAAGGTGAAAGGCCTATTATACTAGTCTAGGAACTCGATTTTCAAACTGATCTTCTCGGTACCTCTGATAAGAAAACGTAGGACTATTATATACCATCGAAAAGATCTTGGAACAAAATTTTCAAATTTGAAGTTTTTTTTCATAAGAAGCTATATGTTTGAGCTATTTAGGGTTTTGTTCCAAGTGCCTATTTTTTCACCACATTCTGTTAAGGCAATTTAGACATGGTTTATGCCAAAATGGTGAACTAGGTGTTTGTAATTAAGGTAGTAAAGATATAGTTAGTGATTTTTTTTCACCTCTAGGTTAGTTTAGTGAGGATTTTACCATCATTTCAGATGCATATCTGATTTTTTATTAGAAGAAGGTTTTCTCATTAGTTAAAGAAGATATTTTGAGTTTGTTAAAGCTTATTGACGAGATTTTTTTAGATTTTGATTATAGAGAGAATAGAGATGCTTTGTATTAGTAGGGGATGGAGATTCAAGTGGACATGTGTCACTTCTAGATTAGATCTAGATTCTTCTTCCTTTCCTATATCTTTCTCTTTGTTTGTCATTGGAAGGGTTGGTTCCAGCTTCTTGGATAGGGTTTCAGTTAGTTTGTGATCCCACTTGGTTGGCTCCCAAGTTCTTTGAGCAAGCTTAGTTGGGTTTCCACCATTCTTCAACATCCTCTCTTGTATGAACAGTAATAATTAGGCTAATATAGATAGTTATGGTATATTTAGTGGTTTTATGAGTTATTTACTTGCATCTTGAACATATAGTTTCAAATAAATGAATACAATAAAAAAAAAAACTTCTTAGTTTCATTTTGATTCTTGTCTCCTATCTCTATAATTTGTAATATTTTGTGGATTAGGGACAAAGAACCTAAACTCTTTTGTAGCCCCTTAAGGTTGTATGTCTTATGTGTTTTGTTGTTGAAACAAAGAGCCAAGTAAATGCTTGATATATTTGATATGGTTGCTAATTTCATGAGAAGGATATTTCAAGAGTATGAGGTCTTAATGAACACTGATGTCTAATTCATGAAGTGATAGGATAGATCTAATATCTTGGTGTAGAGAATATGTCACTAATATCATGGATGTATGTGTGTGATTCATGGAACTACCCAATAGCTAAGGCACTGATCAACTACATGATCAATATGTTCTTACTACTACATATTTGGGATTTGTTGAAATCAAACTTAAATCAATTAACCATTTCCCTTTCTATTTAGGAGTTAAAAGGATGCCCTCACTGAGCTTGTGGATTTCATAGGTTTTGTAATTATCTTTTGCACATCTTTGTTATTGCATAAGTATAGGAGAAATAAGGGTTTTATCTACTTTGTCTTGATCTAGTTGTTTACTTTTCTCATGGGTACCATATGAAGAATCTATAGGTTCACCCATCTAGGTTTTGTAGGTCCTGAAAAAGGAGTATATCCTTATAGGTGGCCCTAGTGTCTAAATAGGTATGTTGCAAATGGGAATTACCTACTCCTAGATGTATTTTTTCCTATCATTGGGTTATTAAAAGCTATTAATTCAAGAGCCAACACCTCATTTAAGGGTTTCTATCACAAGGTGAAATATTCAGACAAGTACAATGGTGCTTAGAAAATTTTGATGCTATAATTTCCCAAGTGCCTATAGAAATAAGGGATAGAATAGAACCATGATCTATTCACCAAGAGCATGTGATTGAGATATAGGTTGAGGATGATCAACTTGTAAGTTCATCATGGGTCTAGGGAGACTAGAAGAAAAGAAAAAACTAATAGAGATCCCAAATAAGGCCAATGAAAAGGCATTGAAAATATTGCCAAGGGGCTCACAATATTTTGACAATATAAGACATCATTTTTTGATTAAACAAGTTGGTCAGCATGAACGAATCCCAAATAAAATTGAGTTGCAAATAAGAATGTTGGATGAAAGGATAGTCTAGGCTAAGGAATTTATGAAGGATGATGACTTCATAAATTCACAAGAATTCAAGTCATTCTTGTTTAATTTTAAACATAATGAACTTTCGTTGCAACTGTAACCAGGAGATTCACCTAAGACAAATGTTGAATTGTTGCAAAAATTGCAGCAATATGACCTAAGAAATGTGACTCTCATTATGGATGAGGCTAGAGAGCTAGTTAAAAGAAAAGGAATGCTACTTTTCATAGGATGGGAGCTTAGCTAATCATTTATGTTGGACCAGATTAAGAGGTAGGATGAAATAGTCTCATTTGAGGAGACAAACATTGCAAGAGAGTTACAAGGGTTAGTGTTTAATGTGGACACAAAGACCATAGTTGTATGGAGTATGGTCCCTAAGTCAAATAAGCCAACTCTCATGGAGGTAAGGGATTCATCCTAGGGAAATGTGATATTCTAGAATGTCACTACTATCTCAAATGACTAGATTCACAATCTAATGAATACAACATCATTAATGGGGGAAAAAATGGATATGCTTGAAGAGAAGTTGTACTAGACATACAACATATCCATTGATGCTAGGAAAAAGTATGAGGAGGAGCTTGAAAAGACATATATTCTAGAGAATAAATGGCTAGCCTCAAGGATGAGGTGAAAAATATAAAAAATGTGACAAGACCTATTATAGAGGTCAAGGACTGAGGAGTCCAAACTGAAGCTGATAAAATAGACATGGGTGTGGACTAACAGATGGATGTAGATGAGTTGGATGCTACAAAACATGTAGAAATCAAAATGATGCATAACATATTGATTCAAAAGAATTATCTTTTTTATTCCCTTTATTTACAACATGGGGCCCATATACACAATTTTTTGATAGTCTTGTCTCAATACTAGCACAAAAGAAGGAGTTACCTAAGGGAGTAATTATAACTTTTAGAAAATTAATTAATAGAGTTAAAGAGTTGAATGGTATTCTCTTAGGGAAATTACATTTGATCCAAAATAAAATGAAAAAAATTTCCACAGGGTCTACCAATTTTGTACCTAGCATCATTGATGAAAATGGTAATATAAGGGAATTGAAGGAATGGTCTTCCTCTTGTGGTGACATTTTGAAACATCTACGATTTGTTGCATATTGCAATAATGAAACAAACGTCACAATAGTATATAATATCATTGATTTGTGATACAAGATTGAATCAGATATGGAAAAGGACATTGCAAAGGTAAAGGCAATAATAGATGCAAAGTGGAACAAGTGCCCAGATTAGATGAACATGATAAAAAATGCCACTTGGCTAGATATTGATATTGATATTGCCATCTAGGAGGTTGTAGCTATGATCAAAGCCATGTTATCTATAGATAGTGACTGAGCATGCACAAAAGTCAAAGAATATCAAGAGGGAGGATAACTATTGATAGAGACACCTTATCTTTGTGGTTCACCTACTATGGGTCTGCTCCTATTACAACTTATAGAGCTGATCCTAAACATTAGAACTGATAGCAGCTCAAATTTTGGATATCTCCAATAGTGTGTTTGTAGCAGTTTTGTATTATATGAAAAAGTTGTAATTGGATTTTGAACATGTGTCCTCACATATGAAGCGCTTTGAAATCTTTGTTTTTATAAAAGCATTTCCAAGGTGTGGAGTGAGGGTCTGAATTCTATTTTCATCTTAGTGATAATGCAATTTTATAGTCAGTCCAAATTTTTGTGTTGATTTTTATGTTGTTTCAATTTTGTATCTCAAGAACATACTAAATGAATTAAATACTTATCAGGTCCTGAGTTATATCTTGAGTCTTATATCACATACATGTATCATTCTCAAGAAGATTAATACAAAAGAGGAACTATTGAATTTCTATGTCCTTCAATTCTATCTTCATTTCCATATATTTATCATTTTGAGATTAGATGAACAAAGTTCATTTCATTTAATGTAGCTTGGAGAGGTTGTATATCAGTTCATTGTTTCTTTAAATTTATGAAATAAAGTAAATGCTTCTATGAATTGACAAGGTTTCTAAGTATATGGGAGGGATATCATAAGAATGGAATTTAGGTTTAACAATTGAAATATTTGGTTGCAAGACAATTAAATAGATTAAAATTTACTAATACAACTCTGTGTAACAATGGATAAGGCACTGATCATCAGTTAGGATGCAAATTGAAGCGGTAATTTAGTAACAAAAATCATTTTAAATCAAATCAATATCTAAAGTTTGTAATAGAGAATCATATGCCAGTCATTCACTTATTGTAATAGCCTTTGAATCTATAGTTAGCTACTATAATTCAATAGTTGATTTCAATTCCAAGAATATTAAGAAACTAAATCTACTTTGAAGGGTTGTATAGTGTGAAAATATGTAGAAATTTTGAAATCCCTAGTTTAAAATGCCTTGGTTAGTAGAGCCTAAAGTATCAAAAGCACTATTACTTTGATAGTTGGTCTAGATCTTAATAGGTTTTTCTAAAAATGGGAAGTAGATAATCCCTAGGTATATCCTTTATTTTGTATTCTATTGTTGTTTTAAACCTATAGTTTTAAAACTCCAACAAAAGTAACAACAGATTTTGATCTATTAAGTGCAACTCACTTTTCATGTATAGATCTTTGTTCAGCTCTCATGTATTTATTTATTGTTTGGCCTCTAATTTTATCTCAATTTTGATTCACTTGGAAACCCTTCAAGCAATCACATTTCACTTCTTCTCAACTCGATTCAGCATTTTTCTTAGACTCGCCAGTCAATAATATCTCCAACTCTCTAGAACTCCTTCACATGGGTATAGCCTCTCCACTCATATAGAAAATTCACTCTTCTACCTCTTTAAATAGGTAGTTCTAATCTTTTGCCACTTAAACATCATCGTATATCTTAGGTTTTACAATTCAATCCATCAAATGCATTGTATATGTTCAACCATTTATTTTATCTCCTTTTCTAGAAACTTCTCTTGGAATCTAGTCCAATCCCTTAGGTCAGTTACCTAATCCTCTCGTAGAATTAAATTGTCCTTATCTTCAACGCACTTTCCATATCCCAAGAAATCAACTTAAGTAGCTAGAAACTATGATTCCTCATAAACAATTAAAATATAAGAAGATAAGTCAATATTAAATTTTCTCAACACTTACTATGGCTCATTGACACTAGCATCACTCAACATGTACGTCAAAATTCTTTATTCTTTTTCTATATTTCTCAATCAAGTCTATGCATTTGATCTATCTTAGTTCACACTTTCAAGACCTCAACATTATTATCCTCTCCTCTTGCAACATGATTTTAAAAATCAATATATCTTGTCAAAGTCCAATTGATCAAATGTCCATTTGTAGTTTCCTTTTCATAACTCAAATATCTTCTAAATTATTTTTTTATGAACAACTTCTAAAATCCTCTTCATCAGTATAATAGATATAACAATTAGATTAGATAGAAAACTATCTCACTAATAGGTTTGACATCAATGAAAACATAACAATTACTCTACTTGTAGTTTACAACAATCTTCATTTTTGGCATTGATGGCAACACCTCCAAAAATATTTTAAAAATACTTCAAGTTACCATACAATCCTAAATTTTTATAGTTCCAAGAAACACCCTCAATGTATTAGATATTCATTAATATCCTTAGTGTCATTATGATTCACATCTTTTTAACTAAAACTACATCTAATTAATCTCTCCCTCTTACTTAAATATCTTTGCCAGCTTTCATCATCTTCCTCTATCATCTTAATATTCTTTTGTTGGATAACCTCTCTAATAATCATTGCATATTATCTTTCATGGTAACTTATATAATCTCTCCCTCTTTGAAAACAATACCAAAAATACTACCTCTATCTCATGCGTCTTGATCATGTAGTTACTTTCATGTCAGATATGAATTCTTCTTTTTCATCTTCATATGACTGATCCATTATTCTGTCCTTCTTTTGTACTACTACCTTAAGAAACTCCTAAAGTAGAATGGTCTGCATCAATGTGTAAGATAGTCTTCTCAACACATTTGATGCAATGCTTCACTTTTTATTGAGTAGCTTTTTCTAGGAGAAACACCCCCAGTTTATCTCTAAGATATTCATGAGCATCCTTAGGTAAGATTTAGTGAATATGTTAGCAATTTTCTCTTTAGTACTCACATATTACAATTTCACTTCTTTGTATTGAACTAACTCTCTCAAGTTATGATACTTGATAGCAATGTATTTTGTCTTTTTGTGCATTAAAGGATTCTTTGATATGTTAATAGAACTTGATTTATCACAATAGATAACCAATACATCATAAATTCCTTCCTTCATACCTTTCAATAATTACTTGATCCATATGATATTTGAACAATTTACTGTTGCTGAAATATATTCAGCTTTAGCTGTTGATTAAGGAATCTAGTTATACTTCGTACTTGTCCATGAAATTAATCTCTTTCTTAGAAAGAGTAAACCACCACTTGTGCTCTTCCTATGATCTACATTTGTTGTACAATTAGAGTCATTCAATATCTTCAATTCAAACTTATCATTCTTTTTATAATACAATCCATAGTCTTTTCTTCTTTTCAGATATCTCAATATCATTTTCATTACCATCATATGATTATCCTTAGGACTTGCTAAAAATATTGCAACTATCCCAACTGCTAATGCAATATTGTGTCTTCTATTAACAACATATTGTAGTTTTCCAATCATTGATATGTATTATGTCTAGTTCACATCAGTAGAATTATCATTCTTAGATAGTTTGTGTCTAGTAACCATAGGTGTACTCACTACTTTTGAATCTTCCATTCCAAAAGTTTTAAATAACTCCTTGATATATTTGGACTAAGTAATGAAGATACATTTCTTCATTTGATACACTTGTAAACCAACAAAAATTTTGATCTCACCAAACATTGACATTTCAAATTCCTTTTTAATTTGATCAACAAATGATTTGGATAATGCTTCCTTACCTCCAAATTTGATATCATCAACAAAAATTTCATATTAAAATACCTCATTCTTCTTTCCAATCTTCAAAATATTGTTGTTATTATTTGTTCTTGCAAAACTAATCTTCACCAAATAATTATTCAATATTTCATACCATGCTCTAGGGGCTTTTTTCAAACCATATAAATATTTTTATATCTTGCACACCATATCTTTTTGTTGGAATCCAAAATTTATTCAGGTTGGTCTATGTATACTTCTTCTTCAAGTACCCCATTTAGAAATGCATATTTGGCATACATTTGATACAACTTAAATCCATTATAAGAAGAATCTGCAAGTAGTTTCTAACTCTTTATAATCTTTCTATAGGGGAAAATGTCTCCGTATAGTCAACAACTTCTTCTTGTGCATATCCCTTCATACCAATCTAGCCTTGTTCCTTGTGACTTCAACATTTTCATTCAATTTGTTCCTCAATACCCATTTTGTTCCAATAACTTTTTTTTCTTTAGGTTTGGGTACTAGGGTCCATGTTTTATTATTTTCAATCAAAATAATTTGTTCATTCATTCCTTGCATCCAATCTTCATTCTCCAAATAATATTTCACAAATTTGGGCCCACAAACTCATAAAGTAAGCATGAATCACTTTTGAGCTTTTTTCTTGTCATAAATCGAGACTCACCTCCAATGATTTGTTTAGGTGCATGATGTCTTTTCACATATTTTTCTAGCATGGGCTCATTTCTTCTTTTTTCTTCAATAGGTTCATCTTGAAAAATGATTTCAAGATTATTTACTCTCTCTCTCTCTCTTGTTTAGATTATGGTTCATGTTTTACATGCTCGATATTTCCTTCCAAATGTTCTTCTTCATGTGTTTATGACTTAGCATCATTTCCCTATTTCTTGGCACCCACAGTCTATTGCTCGACAACTAGCTATTGCAACTTATCATTCCCTATCTATTGAGGATCTGTAGCTTTTTTTTTCCTTTTCAAGTGGAGTTCTTGGAGCGCTATCATTCACATATATGAATGAGTTGTAGCCTTCAAGTTTTTTCTTACATTCAACTTCATTTTTCTTTGTATGTTCATCAACTTTCACATTTTCACTTTCCACAACTTTGTTATTGTTAGAGTTCAAACACTTAAGCTTTACTTTTAGTGGAATATCCTAGGAATATACCTTCATCACTTTTAGTTTCAAGTTTTCCATTCCTATTATCTTTAAGTATGTAATGTTTTCTTGGAAAAATTTGAAATATTTCACATTAGGTGCATATCCACACTATAATTCATAAGGTGTATCATTTCTACCTTTCTTGACTTGCACTCTGTTTAGATTATAAATAGTTATGCTTACTACTTCTCTCTAGTATTTTTTTGTAAGGAAACTCAAGTGTGGAAATAACTTCTGACATTAATCCCTTAAGGAAAGTATAATTTTTTATTTGATATTATGTAAACAATAATATTGTAGTTAACCATGAATACACAAAATAGATAGAGAAAGAAAATACATAAACACAAAGATATGTTAGTGGGGAAAAACCTTTCAGAAAAACAACACCAACCCTCCAAAACCTACACAGTGTATTATTTTCAAAACAATAGGTTACAACACACTTGTAATGCAAGTTCTTTCAGGACATGGAAGAGAAATCTAGTAGCAACATATACTACCAACAATACACTTTTTTTTTTCTCCTTCTAGCAATCTTAAAAATACTTATATCATGCACTTTCTATGTTAGTGAAACTTCCAAAGAACAACCATATTAGGGTTTTTACCATTCTCTAGAAAAGTAGGAACCCAAGAAAACCCTGCAAGCTTAGATGGACACTCTAATCTACAATACTCAATGATCAATTTCCACATGTCTTCACATCTTCACCCATCATCATATCTTCCAAAGATAGCTCTTACACATCATAGGAATCCATGATAACCATTTCAGCCATGATATCCTTACACACAATTCAAGATGTTGACACATACAAGTGGAATGACACATCAACATACCAAGTAGACATGTACACTCACACTTAATTACATTATTTGCAAAAGATACATTTCCAAAATAAATAATAAGAATAGGAATTATCCAAGGTTGAGAAACATTATTCCTAACATTCTCCCACTTATCAAACACCTTGTAAGAGCAATAAGAACATAACAGGAACTAACCACTATCAGCCAAAAGGCCCATAGACTTTGAACACTATCTAAACTTTGATGTGCACACTGGTTTCATTAATGAATCTACAAAATTATTTATAGTATCTACCTTCTCAAAATTTACCTTTACATCTTCCACAATAACTCTCGCAAAGTGAAACTGCACATCAATGTGCTTCATTCTAGCATGGGAAGTTGGATTACTCGCAAGGCAAATAACACTCTAACTATTGCACCAAATAGTAATATGTCCTACATCAACACCAATATCAAAACACAATCTCCTAAGACAAATGGCTTCCTTACAAGCATGACTAGTAGCCATGTACTTAGTTTCTATAGTGGACAAAGCAACCATAGGTTGTTTCTTACTCATCCAACGAATGACACCACCAAACATAGTGGATACATAAGCACTGGTGGATCTCCTACTATCAATATCACCTACCCAATCTAAATTCACAAACCCATGAATAGAAAATAAATGCAGTGCTCTAGAAGAGTTATAATGATAACAAATGGAGTAATTTGAAGTACTCCTCAAATATCTAAATACTTGCTTAACTTCAACCAAATATACCCATCCAAGATTAGCCATAAACCAGCTCAGAACTCCCACTAGTTGGCCAATGTCTAGTCTAGTACAGACCATAGAATACATAAGACTGCCAACTGCACTAGCATAAGGTAGTCAACTCATGTCCTCCACCTCACTATTAGATTTTGAATAATCATCTATAGATAACTTTTTTCCCATAGAAACAAGAACACACAATGGTCTATAATTTTCCATGTTGAACATGTCCAACATAGAATTCACACACTTACTCTAACTCAACCAAAGTTTTTTTGTTAGATCTCTCTCTACTGATTTCCATACCAAAGATGTACCTTTCTGCCCCAAGATCTTTCATCTCAAACTATGTTGAAAACTAAGATTTAAAATCATAAATCATACCCTTACCCTTCCCAAACAACAACATATCATCAACATATAATGCAACAATAAGAAGGTAATCATTTTCAATTCTAAAATAAACACAATGATCTGATTTCCATCTTACAAACCCAATTGACGATAAATAGGCATTAGACTTAAGGTACCACATCCTAGAAGATTGTTTCAAACCATATAGAGACTTCTTTAATCTGCAAACCAAGTATTCTTTACCTTTAACAATGTAGTGCTCAAGCTGTGACATATAAATCTCTTCCTCCAAATCACCATGAAGGAAAGTTGTCTTCACATCCATTTTTTCTATCTCTAAATCATATGATGTATCAAGAGATTAAAAAAATCTAATGGATGTCAACTTTGCAACAGGAGAGAATATTTCACCATAATCTATTCCCTCTACCTGTGAGTACCCCTTTGCAACCAATCTAGCTTTGTACTTTTCAACACTACCATCTGCATAGAATTTCTTCTTGAACATGCATTTAATACCAATAGGTTTCCATCCTTTAAGAAAAGGTACAAGGTCCCAAGTTTTTTTTAATCCAATGAAGTAATCTCATCATCCATCGCCTCAATCCAAGAACCTACATCTTCCATATCCAAAACATATTTCATAGATCTAGGCTTATTAGAGTTAGTAATCAAAGAAAAGGCACAAATAGAATCTAACATAGAATAACCAAACCTTTTTTAATACTTTCTTACTCTCATGGATCTCCTCAAGGGCTAGGGTTGAGGTTTTTCTTCTTCTTCCTTTGAACTATCAGAGCTACTAGAGCTCTCCTCATCATTAGACCCAACATGGTCTTGCTATTCAGTCTTCTCAGGGGTAGTAGGCAACTAAATAATATCTTCCTTCTTTTCTTTTTCATCTAATTGTAGAACAATAGGAGAAGATGTTAGCTCTATAAAAATAACATTTTCGCTATACAACACTTTACTAGTCATAGAGTCCCAAAGCTTGTATCCTTTCACACCAACATTGTATCCAATGAAAATACATTTGACAACTTTCTTTTCCAACTTATATATGTCCACCTTTGGAATATGTCTATAAGCTTCACAACCAAAAACATGAAGATGTCTAATTAAAGGCTTCTTACTAGACCACACCTCCATGGGTGTCTTACCAAAAAGAGCTAATGTAGGAGATCTATTAACTAGATAGAAAGTAGTGACCACATCTTCAACCATAAACCTTTGTTTAAGACCAACTCCACTAAGCATACTCCTAGCCTTCTACATTAGTGTCATGTTCATTCTTTCTGCAACTCCATCTTGTTGTGGGGTCTCTTGATACCTTGTTCTTTATAGAATTATTCAAACTCTACTGAGCAAAACTCACCACCATTGTTAGTTCTCATGCACTTAATCTTCTTACTAGTCTGATTCTCTACAAGGGCTTTAAATTCCTTGAACTGACTAAAGACTTGTGTCTTACTTTTTAGGAAATAAATCCATGTCCTTCTACTATAATCATCTATGAAAGATACAAAAAATATAGAATTGGAGATTGAAGGAACTTTAAATTACCAAATACATTAGAATGAATAAGATCCAAAACATCAGAAGATTTGTGAGAAGTAGAGTAAAATTGAACATGATTTTTTCTACCATAGACACAATTTTTACAAAAGTCAAACTTGAGATTACAATCATTTAACCCCTTAATGAGGTTTTTTTTTCAGGGTTCTGAGACCCTTCTCACCAATGTAGCCAAATCTCATATGCCACAGCATTGTCTTTTTTGTAGGAATCTTACCATCTAATGTGTTTACACCCTTAGGTACACATGCTACATTGCCATCGGAACCAATAACCGCAATCTTCTTTATTACTCGTTTAGATGGTGGCGATGAAGTGATAATTACTCTCTTCTTTGAAATAGAATAACTATTGCATTGAGAAATGCATGCATCAAGTTGAAATAGAGTACCTCTCCTAGTACCCTTAGCAAGAACCATAGCTCCTCTTATCATCTTCAATCCATATTTAGAAAAAACAACTTGCACACCTACATCATTTAACATACTTACAGATAATAGGCTTCATGCCAAACTAGGGATGTGCATTACCCTATTGATCCCCTTTATTTGTCCATGGGGGAATCTAATAGTTACCCATCCTCATTCAACTATCTTTAGGTGAGAATCATCACCCAAATACACCTTTCCACCACCAAAAACTTCATACTTTGAGAACCAGCTTTGATGAGAGGTCATGTGGAAAGAAGCGCTTGAGTCTATCAACCACACATTAGATGCATGCACTACCAAGGTTACAACGAAAGAATCACCATCTTCTTGACATTTTTTTGAACCTAATTCTGAGGCCTTCTTCTTCTTCTTTAGCTCTTTATAGTCTTTACAAAATTTCTCAATCTTATCACAGTTCCAACATTTTTCCTTGGACTTTCTAGGAGGCTTTGATTTTCCATGGGATTTGGATCTACCCTTTCTAGACTCTTCATTTTGCTTCCCTCTATTGTTAAATCTCCTACAAATAAGAAGATCTTTCTTAGCCAAATCTAAAGACTTTCTCCTCATCTCCTCAAATAATAGTGAAAACACCACATCATCCATTATAAAAGTGACTAAAGTACTTCCAAGAGCCATCACTAGATTGTCCCATTAGTCCAACAAGGAACATAATAGGGTCATACATCGATCCTCCTCCTCTATCTTGACACTAGATGATGTCAACTATGCAATAAATTAATTAAAAGCATTTAGATGATCTATAATAAATCCTCCTTCCTCTATTCTTAGAGAATACAACTTCTTCCTTAGGAAAAAATTTCTCAGTAGAGATTTGGCTTCATACATAGACCCAAGCTATGTCCAACAGTTTTTTGTAGCCTTCTCAACAAGAACATTTAGGAGAATTGAATCAGCTAGAGAAATTCTAATGATACCCTTAGCTTTATGATCCTTGAGATCCCAATCTACTTTAGATATTGCTATGGGTCTCCCATCAAGTGAATTCACCTCTTGTGGATCACAATCCTCAAGCAAGTATTCCATCTTGAGTTTCCATGACTCAAAATTACTACCATTAAATTTCTCCACCTCCATTTTTCTATACTATGAACTAGCCATCTCAATCTATAAATAAGATTTAGAATTCTCTGCACAAAACTCCCACTCAAATTCAAATTAGCTCAAAAAACCCTACCTGACAACTAGGATCAAAAGTTGATCAAGATTTGATACCACTTGTAAGGAAACTCAGGTGCAAAAACAACTTCCTACAATAATCTCTTAAGGAAATTATTGTGCAAATTCCTATTAATTCCTTACAATTTTAGATTTGATATTGTGTTAACAATAATATTGTAGTCAACCATGAATACAAAAAATAGATAGAGAAATAAAATTCATAAACACAAAGATATGCTAGTGGGGAAAAACCTTTCGGTAAAACAACCTCACCCCTCCAAAACCTACACAATGTATTATCATCAACACAAATTATTACAACACACTTGTAATGCAAGTTTTTTCAGGACACAAAAGACAAATCCAGTAGTAACATATACTACCAATAATACACTTTTTTTTCTCTCATATCTACAAGCCTAAAAATGATTATATCATGTGCTTTCTATTTTACAACAACTTCCAAAGAACAACTATATTAGGGTTTTAACCATTCTCTAGAAAAGTAGGAACCCAAATGTTTTTGGGGGTGATGCCCCAAACCCTGCACACTAGAAGGAGACTTGAGTGTATAGTACTCAATGATCAATTGCCACATGTCTTCATATCTTCACCCATCATCATATCTTCCAAAGACATCTCTTACACATCATAGGAATCTCATTTTAGCCATGATCTCCTTACACACAATTCAAGATGCTAACACATACAAGTATAGTCACACATCAACATGTCAGCTAGGCATGTACACTCACACTTAATGAAATTATTTTCAAAAAATACATTTACAAAAAAATAATAAGAATAGGAATTATCCACGGTTGAGACACCTTATTCCTAACATTTTTGTGACACATTTTTCTCCATCATCAATGTTCAACCATAGTCCATTATTGATATATTCCTTCTTTCAGTTATTCCATTATTAGGAGGGGTTTTAAGTGCAAACATCTATCTTTTGATTCCTCTATCATTGCTAAATATGTTGAACTCATTAGAAATGAATTCACGACCTCTGTCAAATCTCAAACACTTCAAACTATTCCCTATTTCTTTTTAACTACCATCAAATACCACTTAAACAACTACAAAGCATCATATTTTTCTTTAAGAAACATCACAATCATTATTCTAGAATACTCAAGAATAAATAGAATAAAATATTTGTCTCCACTATAGCTTTGAATGCCAATAGATCAACATAAGTTGATATGAACCAACTCCAAAATATTATTAGATGAGTATGTTTTTCTCTTGAAACTAGACTTTGTCATTTTTCCCAATTGAAATTGTTAACACATACCATTTTCAGGTTTCTTTAGCTTTGGAAAAACTCTCACTCTTTTCATTTTACTAATGCTAACCAAATTTTCAAAGTTTACATGACATAACCTCTTGTTCCATAACCAAATATCTTCATGTTGTGCAAAAAGACATGTCTCATTAGATAAATCTAAATAGAACAAGTTACCTCTTTCTTGATCCCTACTTCCAGTTAGTTTACCATCAACATCAAATAACAAGAAATATTTTGGCCTTTCTATAATGGAATTCAACTCTGTACCTAACTTGTTTAACTATGAAAAAATCAATAGATTATAGTTAAGTCCTTCAACCCAATAAAAATTTTCACATTTGATTTTATTAGTCAACTAAATCATCATTTACCCTTTATAAGACATGGAATTTCATTACCAAATTTAAAAAAACCACCCTTATATGGTCCAATGTCCTCAAATCTACTTCTATCATCAATCATGTGATTAGAGAAACCACCATCAATTATCCATCTATCACTTTTATTTACACATTTTTCTCATCTTAATCAAAATCTTCTTTCATAGAAACATAGAATACCTCTTCATCATTGCTATTAGATTCAATATTAGTTCCTTCTTCAACAATATATCAAGTTTTCTTATATTTTTCCATGTAGTCTTTGTTCTTCTTGAAGTCTTAGTCATCTCTTCTTCCTTTGTACTTTATTTACTTCCTTTTATCCTTGTCTTCCCTATTAGGACACCTATCTCCAATATGACCAACCTTGTTGCATTAAAAAAATATTATAAGAAGTTAAGCTTTGTATTTTACTTTACCTCTTCCAAATCTCCTAGCTATCAATGTTTCAAGTTCATCAAGTTCATCACCAGAAGTATCAATATCACTTTTTACCATGTTTTACTCTCCCTTTCTTGCTAAGAATCAATTATGATTTTAAATAATATTCAACAATAGAAAGAGTGTAATTATCAAAATTAGATATCTCAAAATTTGTTAGTTTAACAATTATACCTTCCAAAGTTAGGGCATTACCTAGTCTACATGTCAGTTCTTATATTACAGAAATCCTAATAGCATAAATAGGAAGTGGAGTTTTCAATACCTTTTTAATTATGTTTTCATCTTCAATTCTTACATTAGCTCCTCTAATAACATTGACAACCTCTTTGATTCTTGTATAGTATTGAACTATGTTTTTGCCTTCTATCATTGTCATTTCATCAAACTTATCTCTCAAACTTTCTGATTCATCTCTTAAGACATTATCAACTCCTCCATTGATGTTCTTTAATTTATCCAACATTTCTTTTAAACTATTGCACTCTTTTAGGTCATCAAACTTAGCATATCTTAAGGTTGAAACAATCTCCAACATTGATTGATTGTGCTCTTTCATTTCTTTCAGTTGTTGAGAATTCAGTGCAAATATTGTAAAGTCAACATATGTATTGTCCAAAAATCCATTGCAGGATCACCAATACTATCTATATGTAGCCTCATCAAATTTTTCCATGTAGGAAAATTCTTCTTGTTAAAATTTGGTATTTCTCTTTTGTACACCATGATCTTTAGCTTTGAGTACCTTCAAACCTCTCTACAAGCACCAATTCACTAATATAAAATGTTAGAAAATTTAAAATAACTAGGAGGTGGGTTGAATCATTTATCTAAGGTATAGATGTACCAATTGAATAGATAAATACTTAATCAACTTAATATCTTATTATTCCATTGTTTTCTCTATACTATCTACTTTTAGTAACATTAGCTAGTTGTCCATTGTTCTAAAATAATAGACTTATAGAATGTAAAAATTAATCAATAAAACATCATAATAACATTCACACAAGTTTTACACTAGGATTTAACTTGGAAACCCAATCTGAGAAAAACCACCAACAACATGTTACCAATTTTCACTCTTCTAAAGTAAGTTTTTTTAGGATCCAACCCTCCTAAAGGTTATAGTACACATTGTTAAATGTGATCTTGTTAAAATATTTAATCACCCTATTGGGAGTGGCCTTGTTAGATGATTTTAGAACATCTCATTAGAATACCACCCTATTAAAGGATTTATGTTTGACTATTAGGTCACTATGACTATTAGGTCAACCTTTATTAAAGGATTTCAAATATTGTTCACAATGGTTAGAAAAAAACATCAGCTTTTGATCTATTAAGTATAACTCACTTTGCATGTACAAATTTCTATTGAGATCTCATGTACTAATTCATTGGTTGGCCTCCATTGTCATCTTAGTTTTGATTCTCTTGGCAACCCTTCAAGAAATCACACTTAACTTCTTCTCAACTTGATTCAAACTTCTCAGATTCACCATTCAATAACATCAACAATAGCTCCAACTATCTTCAACTCCTTCACATGCACATAGCCTCTTTCTCATATAGAAAATTTTTTGTTGTACCTCTTTAAATAGGTAGTTCTGATCTTTTTCTACTTGAATGTCACCATAAATCTTAGGTTTTACTATTCAATCCAATGAATACATTATATATATTCACCATTTTGTTTATCTATCTCCTTTTCTAGAAACTTCTCTTCAAATCAAATCCGTTAGGTCATTTACCTAATCCTCTCATGGAATTAGATTATCCAACTCATCGATCCTTATCTTGAACACACTTTCCATATCCCAAGAAATTAACTTAGTCAGCTAGAAATTATGATTCCTAACAAATGGTTAAAATGTTTTTCCTCAGCTAACACTTTGTTCTAGCACTTAGTCATCATTGGGTTACTTGATCACTATAAAACTTCTAGCTCAACACATGCATTATTGCTCAGTTGATACTGATGTTTGGTCAATTCTAAATTTTCTTGGAAGTTATTGTTTCTTGGCGACACTATAATCAATTGACCTATGTACATCAATATTTTTTAGTAATTTTCTTTATTTCTTGGTCAAGTCTATCCATTTGATCTATCTTAGTTCATAATTTCAAGATGTGAACATTATTGTCTTCTCCTCTTAAAACATGATTTAAAAAATCAATATATCTTTTCAAAGTCTAACTAATCAAATGTCCATTTGTAGTCTCCTCTTCATAACTCAAACTATCCTCTAGATTCTTTTGTTATGAACAACTTCTCAAAACCTTTTCATCAATAAAATAGATATAACACTTAGATTAGATAGAAAATTGTCTCATCAATAGGTTTGACATCAATGATAGCATAAAAATTATTCAAATTGTAGTCTCTAATAGGTAGTACACTTAGTGTACTAAATGTTTGTCTCAATTCTTAGTAAATATCCACTCTCTTTTAAGCTTATCTTTGTAAGCTCCAATCTTCCAAGAAGAGTCCTCTTGTAAACATCTTTTAGCATAGTATAACTTGTTCAATAATCTATTTTATTTCCTTAAATGAATGTGTCAAGGTTTTTAATATCTTCCATATAATTTCATCTTCATCCTTTTTCCCATCACAAGATTTAATTCTTGCAAAAAAATCTTATATTCTACCAAAATAGCTTCTTATAGATTCATCTTCCATCATTTTAGCTTCTTGAAACAAACATATCCAATTCTATAATTTAACTGATGAGGAGGGATTCTTACTCTACCTTTGTTTATCCACCAAGGAACTCAAGTCTCTTCTAAAGCCTTTTAGGGTCTTATCTTCACCCTATCATTAAGTGAATACTTCCACTATTCCCCTACTTCACCAATCCACTCCCATCAATTTGGAAGTCTTCACAAACTCTAAAGTTAAGCTTCATCCCCTATCTTGAACACCACTATAGGATGAACCAAGACTTTCACCAAGATTCCATGGCTTGTGGGGATTCCATTCTTATTCACTTAATGATCTTCAATTTTCTTGATGAGATTTGAGTCATTAGTTTGTATATAATCTCAATATTTCCTTGATTAGCAGGGCTGGTAGGAATTAGGCCTCCTACTTGAATGTTTGGTCTCTAGTTTCAAAAAATTCCAAAGTACATGCCAAAAAAATACTAGGCTAGGATAGCCTTTTTAGAGTACTCCAAGATTCACCTAGTTTTAGGTTACCAAGTTGTCCATATAGCCCCTTTCCTATTAACCCTTATCTTTAAGGGTTTTAAGGATTCCAAACAACAATTCACTAGGGTCATTAAAAACCCTTTCAAGATGAGTTCCTCAAGACTTTTACCTGGTCGTTATGTACCTTCATTCCTTAATCCTTCATCTAAAAAATTAGATTGATCATTTCAATCCATCTACGAGGCTTTTGACCTTTGTTTTGACAAACTTCACCTAGTTGGGCAGCCTTGTACTCAACTAGGGCTTTGTCTTAAATATAGAAAAAAAATCCCTAAACACTAAAAATAAATTATATAAATGATATACATTTATCTTCTTGATTCTAAAGGTTCATAGATGTTTGACCATTGGAATTCAAGAGTGAGACATTATTCTTAAGGCTACTCCAATCACGACAATGAGCTATAGAGATGCAATATGATTTTCAAACACTTACCTAAATAGAACTTCAAGAAAAAAAATAAAAACATAGAAATCTACATTCAATCTCGTAACTATAAATGTAACTCAATAAACCCAATCAATCCACTAACATTTGGATTTTGAGTGTGCATGATGACTATAATAGGAAAATGTTTAAAGTTTTCTATTACTTCAAAGTTGAATCCACACAATCTAAACACCAACCCTTCTCATGGGTGTTTAATATTGGTTTATACCCATTTCATGTATGGAAACTTCCTAAATGGACCCATAACTGAAAAAATGCAGGTTGCCTAGTTTTGGCAACTTTTTGTCAATGTTGTCAAGTGCAACTTTTGTAAAATACAAAATTGCTTGAGCAACATTTTAGAACTTTGCACTTTGACCATGTATAGACCTTGAGACATCTCCTATGGGTCTATTAAGCTCCCAAACAACTTATAATATTATTTTTCAACTCATGGGTTTTGGTCAAATCTTGGTGAACCCTTGATCCATTCAAGCAATTGCAAGCAACTTAAGCATTCTAAGAAAACATCTTTACTCTCCACTTTCTCACACTCTTATACTTATATACATGACTTTAATCATGCCCTTGGGGATTCATATTGTAAGAATTTTCCTTAACAAAAAATTCACCCAGGAACTAAGAACTCAAACAAAAACACAACTGTAGACTGGAAAGAGAGAGTATGATCAAAATGACAATATATTCATAGTACACTAGGAGTGTCTATATATAAAGACCTCTAAGATACATATGAAATGCCTCAAAATAAGCTACATGATAAGTCATACAACCAAGTACATGTCCACCACATATGGGTTATCCTCCTTTAAGCAAGGAAGTAAGTGCGATGATGAGAGGATAAGCCTACAAGGGTGTGACACACAAATTAGTGTTTTAGACAACATGTGCTAAAAAGGGAGTGAAAATACATATGTTGTCTACATGAAAACTTAGTGAATGATGCAAACTCTATTGTTTTAGAGACCATGTGTTGAAATTGAGTTGTGTACTTCTATGTTGTCAACATGACAATTCAAAAAGGTATGCAAACTCCTAAGTGTCTCACAAAATAAAATAGTAAAATAATGCATTAACCTAAGTAAACTTAAGTAAGTGTAAATAGTCAATACATATTGACATCAACACCCCCCCTTAAGTGAAACTTAGGGGAATTCCCTTAATCTTACAAAAACTAGGATGAAGTGCATAATGGGTCCCAGCTACTAGGCCATGTTAGGTACCCATGTACATAATGAAATGTAATCTCTCATAAAGTGGAGAAAGAGGGAAAACCTCATGGGAAAAACCCTTCCCCCAAAAATAAAGATGAAAAGGGATGCATAGATGGATGGAGTAATCAAGACCCCCTCATTACAACATACATCTAGTATATATAAGAGTGAAGAATGAAAAGAACTAAACTTCATAAGAGGAAAAAGTCCCCACCATAATAAAGAAGAGGAAGAGAGACAAGGTAGTCCCCTCAAAATGAAGAATGACTTTCAGTGAAAACTATTTCAAGGAAGAATTTCATCCATGAATGCTAAATGATGTTCCTCCCCTTTGGAAGAAACAATGGCAAAGGTACAATCCTAAAGATGTATGTTATTCCTAAAACCTTCTCAAATATCCATATGCTGATGTTGATGGTCACCCCTTCCAACTATGCTAAAAAGAACAAATTCAAATCTGGTAAGGATTTTTGTTGAACCTATTCCAATTTGCCACATGTCTCCTCAACTGATAAAGAGACCTCTAACAACTGCTATTCATAAGGATCCACAATCATGCCTATTTGTAAAGATTGATTATGTAGAAAATGTACATGAGGGTTAGAGTGAGCTCTCGCAACAACTATAGAAGGATCATCTTCATCAAAGAGAATATGTAAGTCCTCAAGGCTATCACCCAAGTCTACAGTGTGTGACTCCACGAACAAACCTATAATGTCTTCCATGAAGTCATCAACTAAAACTAGAGCTAGAAGACAAAATGTACCCTACTATGCAAGACCTTTCACTATGGAAATATAAGCATGTGGATTAGACTGATGTTGTGACCTCTCATTGCAACTGTCGATAGAACCCACACATTTGAATCTATTGAAGCACTATCACTGGTGTCACTATTAGTTTCCACTATGTATGAAGTGCAGAGAGGATTAGATGATAAGCTAGGTGAACTTTCCTCAAAGTGAACATCCTTCTCCACAAAAATCTCATGTGTCTCTAGATCCATAAGTCTATAACCCTTTGCATTGTCTTCATATCCTATGAAAGTAAAAGGCCCAAGTGTTGGTGCCTTGCATCCCCTAGAAGATAGGTTTTCCCATGTTGGACAACTAAAGACTCTAAGGTGACTCATAACTAGTTTTCTACTGCACCATGCCTCAAAAGGTGTCTTCTAATCTACGGCATTATGAGGAGACCTATTAAGTATGTGAGTAGCATTGTTCATGGCTTCAACTTCAAGTGTTCAATCAAAAGACTTGGCTTTTATCATGCAACTTTCCATGGATTTGAAAGTCCTAATCTTCATAGCTGAAACATCTATCTTATGTGGACTAAATGGTGGTAGATTCTAAAGATCAATCCCCTCATGTTTGCAAAAGTCCTTAAGTCTTTTGTTCACATATCTGTTCTCATTGTCCACTTGTAGAACCTTGATGGCTTTCCTTGATTTGCATTCAACATGAGTCTTAAAGACTTGAAGCTTATCAACCACTTCATTCTTATGATGAAGGAAGTAGACCCATGTGAATTGTGAAAAGTCATCAAAAAAAGTAAGGATGCAGTGGTCTTGGCTGACTGAAGTCATTGCAAAGGGTCTTACTAAAACAATGTGAACCAACTAGAGAACAACTAGTACTCATGAAGACTTTCCTTTATCAAACTTCTCCTTGAGATGCATATCAGCTAAACATGGTGAGCACTCAACCTTATAAAATTTGAAGTTAGGTAGATCATTGACCATGTGTTTTGAGAAAAGTTGCTAAAGATGGTAGAAGCCGAGATGACCAAATAGCTCATGTCATAGGTTGATGTGTGAATGTGAATTAGAGTGAGTCAACAAGGCTTGAGAAGGAGACTTAGGCACAAAGTGGGAGAAAGAATAAAGCCTCTTGTCATTATTGACTTTCCTCACTATAACAAATGAATCATCTCTTAGACTATGCACCATCACTGAATCTAGAAGGAACTCAACTTTATGACCATCTCCAAGGTGAGTGATTTGGTAAACTGATAGGAGATCAGAGCTAAGGTTTGGAACATAGAGAACATCTTTGAATTCCCCATTGTCCATTTCCATAGGTCTTTTTCCTTCAACTTCCATTTTAGTATCATCTCCCATGAGGATGTTGTGGTACCTTTGACTACTTCAATGAAGAATAGTCTCCCTTTGAAGAACCCATTTGATAGGAGGCACCTAAGTCAAGTATCCATTCCAAAGAAGAACTTGAATTTTCCATAAGTGTTTGCCCTTTTCCCTTTGAAGAGGTTGGAGTTGAATCCTCAGAAGTACCTAGCACTTGAATTTTTCTCTTCCTAAGTAGGTTTCCTAAATCATTGATTCATTTAGTCTTGCAATGATGTTCATCATGATTTGGAATTTTGTAGTATGCACAAATTTTTTTGTCATTTTCATTACTTCCCTTCTTATTGGAAGAAGAATTTCCTTATTATGAGGAGGATTTTTGTGTCTTAGATTGTGATTTATGCTTCCACTTCTTCTTTTTCTTCTTGTTGCATTTCCCTCCTTGACTTGGTTGGTGCTCATCACTAGCCACCAAGTCTTTGGTCTTTGATGTCATGAGAAGTCCTAAATCCATCAAGTGATATTGTTCAAAAATCAACATCTCTACCAATGCATCAAATGAAGGCATCTGGTAAGTAGTTCCCATGGTCAACCTGTGAGTATTAAAACTCAAAACAAAGGAAGCATACTCTAAAGGTAGTGTCTTCAGGATGTGATAATCAAATTGTCATCCTTCATGGGATTTCCACAATCTTTAAGTAGTGCTCTATACTCATTGGATTTGTTGATGTAATCTTGAATTGTGTCAAAATTCTTTGGATCCAAGAGAAGTAGATCATCCTCAATCTAAAATCCCTTTCCTTCATCCACCTTACCTTACAATGATTCAAGTTTCTCCCAAGCTGATTTGGATTCTATACAACTGGAAATGTAAAAGAAGAGATCTCTATGTACACAACTCCTAATAATTCCTAAAACCTATTGGTCTTGTTTTTTCCATTCAATGAGTTCTTTAGCATCAGTAGGTTTGGTAATTGTAACATCAACATAAAGGCTATAACCTTTTTCCATTAATCTACTCCATGCAATATCTTTCCATCTAGAATAATTGCATGAAGTTAGAGGTGGACATTTAAATGAACCCATGATGTAGAGAATGAAAAGAGCACAAAAGAGAGACACAAGAATAATAGTACACACCCCCCTTTTTCACTCAATCAAAAGACCCCCCAAAAAAACTGCTTTTGGCACTTTATAAGTAGTATGTGTACAATGGGCCACTTATCAAAATGAACAAAGTGGGATTTCTAATTTTTCTTTTACAACTACCTTTTGAGGCCCAAATTTTTCACTAAGCATTTTAGCTTAGATATACAATAATTTTGAAAAGTAATCAAAGCTTTATAATGCAAAAAAAGCCCTAGTTCTAAAAGTGAGAATTTTTTCCATAGAACCCTAGAATTTGACTATAGATTTGGAAAGTACACAAAAAATAATTCACTTTAAAAAAAAATAGAACCTGAAAAGGTGACCAGATGAGCCCGTACGGAGCATTTGAAGTTGGAAAATGTAGGATTAAGTAGGTACAGTCGCCAAAAAATGAAATTTCTAAAAAATCCTTGCACCAAAACTAAAAAAGAATGCCACCACTAGAAATTTTAGGAAATTCTACCCAATTTCAAAAAGAATTGCACTTAAATTAGAGTCCAAATGTCTAAGTTATGGGCTCGCAAAGCCAGGCTATCAAATCAAAAAGCAATCTAGAGAGGGGTTTGGCAAGAAAACTGCTATCTTAAATTTGATAGTCAAATGACCATTTTAGTAGTTCAAAATTTCCTAAGAATGACGATTTGACGGCTATCAAATTTAACACAGTGCAATGCTAACATCAGTGAAAAAATCAGCACTTGGTTTGACGTGGCAGGTGACTATGCTATCTATACTGTATGGATTGTACACATGGAAATTATATAGCATATGGATGGGTGACATGTCTACTAACATGGATGGCTTGCAAAGTTGGCATCCTATGTGTCGGTGGGTGCTCATTGTACACTAGTCACTAATTGTGCATGGATGTGTATGTTGCATGGCCTGCAAATTGGTCCATGTGGCAATGTGTAGTGATTCCATGTGGCAATGTTTAAGGGTTTGACCATGTACATGGTGGGAATTGTAGCACCCACATGGAGGATTCTAGAGGATGCTACATGGAAAGCTACGGATGTCACACCAAAAAAGCTTTTGCTTTGTGGCAAGGGGATTTATTATCACTATGAAGACCATAATATTTGATCACTACTGGGAGCAAAAAATGTTGTTGCAAACTTAGTTTATGGGTTGAGAAAATTAAAAATGTCGGCGTGGGGGTGTTTAATCCCACATTACATGGGAGAACACTCACATGAGTTTTTAAAAGGGTAGTGGTTGCGAATTGAAAAGAAATGAGTTGCTGCTAGTGTAGAGGGTTTGCTAGCCACCAGTGGTAGAAAGATCATTGAAAATTTGAAATAATGTGCCTGGAATGTTATAAAATATGCCATCGGTTTGGATTAATGCCCACATAATATTAAATATTCTCTAAGGAATATTCCTTGTGAACAAAAAAAATATACTTTGTATAGGGTTGGGATCTGACAGCCCAATTCTGTAAAAAAATTCTTAAAAAATTTCAAAATAATACAGTCAAAAAATGCAAAGAAATAAAGTATAGATTAAAAAAATTAATCAAATAGATCTACAAATGACCATACCTGAACTACAAATCGAGGCCTCTAGGTTCCAATTTGAATAAAAATGGGCCTCACGATCGACTTTGACTGAAGGTAGCCAAGTTTATAGTTGATTTTCACCAAATCAGCATTACAAACACAATGGTGAGGTCAAATTTGGCTCTAAACACTCTCAATTTTTGTAGTACTCTAGATTCAAGCTAAGGTGGTGAAGCAACAATGGTCTCGAATGGCTATGTGGTGAAAAATCTCTAAGCTCTGATACCATGTAAGAATTTTCCTTAGGGAAAAATTCACCCAGGAACTAAGAACTCAAACACAAGAACAACTGTAGACCAGAAAGAGAGAGTATGATCAGAATGATGATATATTCATTCAATATGTATTTAGAGTACACTAGGAGTGTCTATATATAAATCCCCCTAAGATACATCTAGAATGCCTCAGAATTAGCTACATGATAAGTCATACAACCAATCACATGTCCATGAGATATGGGTTATCCTCCATTAAGCATGGAAGTAAGTGTGATGATGAAAGGATAAGCCTACAAGGGTGTAACACATAGATTAGTGTTGTAGACAACATGTGCTAAAATAGAGTTGCGTACTTCTATGTTGTCAACATGACAACTCAAAAAGGTGCACAAACTCCTAAGTGTCTCAATAAATAAAATAATAAAATAATGCATTAACCTAAGTAAAATTAAGTAAGTGTAAATAGTAAATACATATTTACACCAATACATATTTTCCCCTACTCCTTGGTGGTTGGCTAAAACCACCTACAACTCAAAACTTTTAAGACCTTTCATTATGATCCCTAGGTGCTCTTGCACCACTAACCTTCTTGGCATGCTTATCACTTTCATAAGTAGAACCCAAATCTTTCCTAATTCTATATGTTAATATTAATGTTTTACTTAATTTTATTCATTTTCATGATGTACTATCAAAAGTTCTTATTTGGCAACCATGTTACACATTAACAACTCTTTATGTCTTTTAGTACAATCTTCAAGCTTGTCTTCTTCAATCACATCTTTCTCATTCTTAGTAATGTTAGGATTAAACACAAACAAAAATAATAATTACATGCAAATATAAGAAATATTCGAAAATAATAAATCATATAGAAGAGAACAGAAGACACCAAGATTTAGTGTGGATTACCTAATCACTAGGCTACATCCACCAAACAATGAGTCCAATATTATTATTATCCAATGATTACAATCTATAATCCCTTACAACTCAATACCACCACAAGAAGCAATTATCACATCACACCTTATGAAATCCCTAACCCTAAGCCATTTTATACAAGTATTTTTTCTACTTTAGGGTTAAAATTAGTTGCAACATGTCAGTCCAAACCCCTACTTGGGGCCTGACTTGGCTCCAAACCTCACCAAGGAATTATGGAGTATATACAATACTTCACTAATCAATCACCACAAACTAACAAGTAATCAACCAATATCTTGGACCCATGTATAGAAAAATGGTCTTCATCATCTCTTTCCAATTGTTATAGTTGGTTCCATCAAGCTTTGGACTATCCTTTTTTAAATGAATTGTCATAGATCTCCTTAAGTTGTTAAATTTTTTTCTTCAAGAACCTGATGCTTTCATAGCAATTGTTAAAAATTAAAGTCCACCAAGATAACTTAGAGGGGGGTGAATTAGTGATTCAATAAAAATAAATTTTTTTATCATTATTAAGTCTAAAACACGTAATCACCAAGTACAATAACCATAATAAGATAACCATACTCAATAGCACCATATTTGTTAACTAGGGAAACCCTTGATTAGAGTGAAAACCATGATGGGGGTGATACCTCTAAAATCATGTACTAATATATCATTTTGTTGCAAGAGGATGGACTCTATTAGGAACCAATGAAATAAATTTAGTACATATAAGTCCTTGTGAGGAAATTCCAACCCTATTAAGAGTTTTGGAAGGCAAAAGGACCCACTGTCCAAATAGCATCAGGTACAAGACCATCAAAATTACTATCCAACTGGCCTCTATATTATTCCTTAAAAAAGAATACCAAATGATCAACTATCCACTAGAACTCTTTGCCAAATATAATTACTTTTATCATTCATTGTACCTTTGCTACACCACATACTTCTTAGATCTTAATACTAGATCTAAAGAAACTTGGATCAAACAAATCCCTAAGATTTCTTACTCTCATATAATTTGCACTTATAGCTCACTATCTTACTTCAACACATCCTTTAATCACAAGGAAAAAAAAATTCCATCATACTAAGGTCTCAAATTAATTTATTAAGTCAACCTTGAGGCTTTGTCAATTTAAAGTTACAATAGGACCTCATTAAGTTAAAACAATACACATTACATTACATCTTTTCATAATTACACAATACTGTAAGTTTACATCCTTCATAAATCTTCTCATGGGAAACCTCAAAATTTGCATGCTTACTCAATAAATGTGTTGTCTTTTACCCCTATCTAGCTACACTCAACCAAATTCTCTCCATGTTATGAGGCATAATCTGAGTACCATAAACCACTTCTTAGGAACTTTGTTTGTATATTATCTTCTGTAAATCTCAAAAAATTGTCACTAGTCTTCAACTTTTTGAAAGTTCTCTTAACCATAGCATTAGGACACTTTGTAGGACATGTCCTAATCTACACTTGACCTCATATTCAATCCTTTAATTTTACAATCTCAATATTTGTCTACCAATATGTTACTATTCATAGAATAACTAGTGTGTTGACATCAATGACAAACACTACCATGAATGCAACATATGATCATACTAAGAATCTTCCACGTGCTCTAGAAATGCTAGGATACTCCCCCATAGGAATATCATCAAAATTCATGCTAACACAATTACCATTTCAAGGGATCTTATGTTACATTCAAAGACTAAACATTACAATAAAGTAGCATTTTTTGAGAGAGAAGATATCCGAGAAGAAAATTTGGTTGAAGTATGTTAGCAGTAAGGAACATATATAAGACATATTTACTAAACTTTTGGGTTAGGATAAATTTGAGTATATCAAAGGAATTCTTGGGGTTAATCCCCAACCTTCTTTAGAGTAGTGATGTAGGATTACATCAGTCTAGTATATTTAGACCATATTCTTGCATCTAGATTGCATGTTTGGGTGATGCTTCCTTTGAGGAGTAATCACTTTGGGAAAGGTTTTCGATAACACTTTGGTAAAGTATTGTATAACAACATCTTTTGGCACTTGAAATATTTTTCTATTTTTCTTGGAGATTAATGAACTTTAAGAATTGACATAATGGCATTTGTGTCATTGATGTTAATGGAGGAGAGTAATACATAAAAAAACCTTATACAACTATGGAGTAGAGTAATAATTTTATACATGAAGAGTATTTGTGGAAGTGTACTAGTATGAGAGAATGTTCAATTTTTTTGGATATCAATAAAAAATTATTGATGTCAATAGGGGGTATGTGTAGGATCATGGTCAACCAAACTACGACCTTAAGTGGTTGTGAAAAATTATTAAATCAAGGTTATATCAACTTGATGTGTTATTTTTAAGTAGTTATGAACTATATATCAAAAAATCATATGAAAAGAATCTATAGGAAATTGAATTTAGTTTGTTACATACTAGGGCTTATTTAGAGAAAAAAAATATTTCATTGGTCAATATTTTGGGATTTAGTGCAATACTACAATAAATTTAGGGAAAAAGTTAAAAGTACGTCTACCCACCTTAATCAAAATCAAATGATAAATTTTTTTAATATAGTTATAAATATAATAAGTAGACTCATGCCCAGATGTGATGCATATTTTTGGATATTATTATTCTAATTGAATAATTAAATATGAATTTTTTACTATAACTTTTTTAGAATAAATGAAATCTTGTGTTTGACCATCTTATCTAATTGAAAATGTTACAAAATTTTATTTTATTTTTCTTATACTAGGTGAAGCATAGAATGTGACACAACTTTTGGATTTTGAAAATGTTATATCATTTGAAATTTATAGTTATTTTTTAATCAGTATTTCAATATTTACTTTAAAAATATCTTCATTATAAATTAACTAATATATACTTATCAAACTCATAATTTGATGGCAATAATATCAATGGAATCTTGAAAGTGTTCTCAAGAAACCTTTTTTGTTTCATTAAATTTGGATGAAAAAATCTTGTCAGATGGCCAATTGAAGTTTGAATTTCTAGAAAACATCACTCAGACACTTTTTTTGAGATGACCAAATAAGTTTGGTAAATACCAAGCCTAATCAGGTACTTGAAACATGATGACAAAATACAAAATTTCAAATTCTAGATATTGGGGACCAATTGTATATTTTAAACCAAAAGCCTTACAAACATATTTAAATATGTTTTATGTTTAAGATATAATGATATTTGAATATGATGAAGGTAAGCTTTGATACCACTTGGTGAAGTTAAGCTCTGATACCACTTGATGAAGGCCACACCACCCTACCAACTCATAACCAAAAATGCCACGATATGAAGACAAGATATGAAAAAATGCTTCAAACAATTTTATTATACTTGAAAATCCAATATTAATTACAATAACATTTCTACAAAATCCCTCAAGATCCAATCCAAGCCCAAGCTAGTCTAGATCCACACTCTAGTAGAAACCTCTAAGATCTCAACTTGTGCTCGCAAGCCACAAAGAAACCTCCTTGTTTCTAAACAACAATCGCAAGCTCTTCTCCAACTTTATCCAAGATCCAAGTGTAAACTACCTCACATTCGGTGCTCTGTCTACACACTCACAACTCCATCACAATCCTGTTGTAAACTGTCTCACATTCAGTGCTTTGTCCACAGACTCAAGAAAACTCACTCTTCACTTCATCCTTCTCTTTCACACCTTCTAACTTTATCACCTTGAAGCTTTTCCTTCCAAAGCTTTACCTTCCATAGCTTCTACTTCTTGAGCTTGATTAGAAATGCTCATATGCCTTGCTCAAATAGGCACTTGTGTGCTAGAAGAAATGACCCATTGGAAGTATGAATAAACAAGAAAACATTAGTTCAAATGCATGTAACAATAATTCATCAAAATGAAGAAAAAAAATTAAACTAATTCTTGCTTGAGTTTTGCAACTCAAAGCAACCAACAAAATCAAGCCCTCAAGCCACCTCTACAGCTCAACAAAGATACCCATGAGAGGCCTTGTTGGTGTGTTAAGATGGGGGGTATGTTTGGTGTGCTCTCCCCAAGCACAACTATGAATCCCAAGATGATGAAAGATGCAATAATGAATATGCAACTAATCTAAATGATGAAGAATACTTCAAGAGATGGCTATGGAAGCAACCATTCTTGAGAACACTCAATGGATAACGAAAATGAATGTAGAAAGAAAATCTAAGAATGTAATACTATCATGAATATACAAGGAAATGAAAGAAATAAACAACTACCAAAGGGTTAGTAACTATGCATAAAATCTCTAGAAAGTTCTAACTCTAAACTGGCATGATAACAATGCATATGGAGGAGATGGAAAATGCTTGAGACAAGGGCTCCTTGAGAGAGGCCTTAGGGAGGTAGCATCTATGTGGCATCCACATAGGTGCCACAAGGGAGACACATGGGCAAAAGGACAAGCCATTCAAAATTCAAAAAAAGCCTTTAATGTTTGAGAGGCTCAAGGTGTGCTCACACATGTGTGAGCAACCTTGGGGGAAAGAGTGGGGGACAAATGTGTAAGAGGTGTAAGAGGTGGAAGCTTTATTGGATCAAGAGATTCTTACACATGTGTGAGCAAACTCTTAGGAGCTAAAAAGTGTTTAGAAAGGGATTTAGGATAATAAAGTGGGTTTAAGTAGTGGGTAGGCTTAGAAGGATGAGAGTGATGGTTGTAGACTAGGTATTAAGATAGGATTAGGATTAAATTAAATAAGATTTAATTTAATCATGGGTTTAGAGAAATTAATAAGATGTGAGGATTAAATAAACAAAGTTTATTTTAAAAAGGGGATGATGGAGAATCATGTGTTAAATTAATTTAACACATTAAGGCTAGGAGTATTTAAATTAAATTTAAATACTTAGGAGAATGGACTCATTTAATTAAAATAATTTAATTAAATTAGTAAAAGAATGTGAGAAATATAATTAATTAATTAATAATTAAATACAATGTCATGAGAAATATTAAAATTAATTAATATAGTGTTTAGGACAATTTTAAGTGTCTACAACACTTACCACCCAATGCATGAGTTATCCACAACCTTCTAGAATTCCTCCTACACAATATCCACAACCTTCTAGAATTACAACGAAAAACCACCATGTGGCCCAATTAGAAAATTTTATTTCCTTTATGGATCACAACAAATATTAAATGCAGGATTTAAGAAACTTTCCACAAGCTTCTAAGATGCCACCTACACACCTCGATTAATGTAATGACAAATATTTTTCTAATTTTTCTATTTATGCCACCTATGCACCTCAAAAATAGAAATTCCTCCTTTTCTTTCTTTTTCTCCTTTTTCCCTTTTTATTTATTTTTTTTTTTTTTTCTAATTTTTGTCACTTTCTCTCTCCTCCAATTCTTTTATTTTTATTTTTTATTTTTTATTTTTATTTTTTTATAAATAATTTTCCCATGCAAGATGCTCCTGCATCAGACTCCCCTTGTAGATAGAAAATTGTGTCCCACACTTTGATAACAAAAAAAAGTCTACAACCATCTTCATCTTCACCAAAGGTTTCCACCTCAATAGGGACAACAAAACCACCATGCAAATCTTCCACATCTACATTACTCTATCAAACACCAGAATCTCAACCATCCAATTAGCATGCTCACCCCTAGGAATAAATTGCACATAATGCTTCATCAACAAAACCTCACTCACATCAACAACTAGTGAATCCAAACTAGTAGAAACAAACCCCACATTAGCAACAACAAACTCCACATCTGCACCAACATGTAGATCTCCATCAATATATGCCAAACCAGCAATCTCATTGCTCACAACAAGATGCTCTGCAATACATAACTCACCTCCAACAACAATCAGATCATCCACGACCAAGTGCTCTGCAACATACAAGTCATCACCAACATCAACTAGATCATCCACAACCAAATGCTCTACATTCTCCATGTCAGACTCAACCAATTGATCATGAAAATCAACCTCTATCTCAACATCAACAAGGTTATCAATATCTTCAGCAATAACCTCTAGTTGCTCTACAGGTTTTGCATCAGGCTCCACAAACTGATCAACAAAACCAACATCTTCCACCTTGAGCCTTCTTAGCTTGATTAGTCAATCTAGCATCCAATTGAGCAAACATCTTAGAAAAATTCCTCTCCGCTATATTATGGATTTTCACAATCATCTTAGGGTCCAATCCTCTTAGAGCCATCTCCCAAGATATTTGTAGACCCTGTGCAACAAATCCTTCCCATCTTCCTTGAGACAACCTCAAATTGTTTACAAGTCATATTGCAACCTGCCACCTCACACAAATAATCAGGAACCACATCACAAGTCTAGGACAACAGATTTGCAATCCACGAGCTCTCTACGATCATGCCTCAACAAGTTCAATTTTCCATCTTTGCATCCATCGATCAATCTGCATGTCCTCCCAAGGTCCTGGTGCAAACTGCCTCAGCTTTGGCAATCTGTCTACATGCTGAAGATCCCTCAAGATCCAATCCAAGCCCAAGCTAGTCTAGATCCACACTCTAGTAGAAACCTCTGATATCTCAACTTGTGCTCGCAAGCCACCAAGCAACTTCCTTGTTTCTAAACTGCAGTCACAAGCTTTTCTCCAAATTTATCCAAGATCCAAGTGTAAACTACCTCACATTCGGTGTTCTATCTACACACTCACAACTCCATCACAATCCTACTGTAAACTGCCTCACATTTGGTACTCTATCCACAAACTTAGGAAAACTCACTCTTCACTTCCTCCTTCTCTTTCACAACTTCCAACTTTCTCACCTTGAAGCTTTTCCTTCCAAAGCTTTACCTTCCACAACTTCTCCTTCTCGAGCTTCTCCTTCTTGAGCTTGATTAGAAATGCTCATATGCCTTGCTTAAATAGGCACTTAACACCCAATGCATGACTTATCTACAACCTTCTAGAATTCCTCCTACACAATATCCACAACCTTCTAGAATTACAACTAAGCACCACCAGGTGTCCCAAATAGAAAATTACATTTCCTTTATGGATCACAACAAATATTAAATGCAGGATTTAAGAAACTTTCTACAAGCTTCTAAGATGCCACCTACACACCTCGATTAATGTAATGACAACTATTTTTCTTATTTTTCTATTTATGCCACCTATGCACCTAGAAAATAGAAATTCCTCCTTCTTTTTTCCTCCTTTTTCCCTTTTTTTTAATTTATTTATTTCTTCTGTTTTTTTTTACTTTCTCTCTCCAATTATTTTTTTAATTTTTATTATTTTAATAAATAATTTTTCCATGCAAAATGCTCCTGCATCAGAATATTTTTATTTTTATTTTATGATTATATATTATATAATAATTTGTTATTCTTATAATAGTAGATATGGTATTAAATTGTTAGAGTGGGGTTGTTGTTACACCAAAAGATCGGTCTGTCAAAGCTCAATACAACCACTTAAGAGGTGGTTGAGACCTTGTCACAAATCCTAGGGAAGCATTGAACAAGTTTCTAACAATCTCCCCCTTAGCATTACCCAAGGGTTTGAGGATTCAAACCTGTGACCAAGCTCTGATACCACTTGCTAAAGTGGAGTTCTCGTTACACCAAAAGACCGATTTATCAATTCTTAATATAACCACATAACTTATATTATCTAGAGGTTGTTAAGCCCTTGTCATGAATCCTAAGGGGAGTGCTAAATAAATTTCTAATACAAATATGATTAGATGGTATATTAGGATCATAGAATTATACATTATTATATAGTATTCTATATTATCTATAGTATTATAAATTTTATCTATCTATCTATCTATTATTATTATCTATATAATATTAAAAATATATTTATTAAATATACTACTGTAATATATATTTTAGCATAATATTAAATATTATTTTCAAATTAAATTCAATGTTGTCTCCTACTCCTTCCACTCCCGCTCCTATCTCTTCTTGTGTTTTTGCAAGGATTGAACTTCCAATTTCTCTTGCCCATTCTATGGCAGATAATGGGGTTGTTTGTGCCAATGGGGTAGCTAGTCCCTCTTCTATGGATTAAGGTGTGGCTTCTGCTCATGTGCCTACTAGGGAGGCTCATTCTACTCTACCTCAAAGGGTTGTGGGAAGATCTGCTATATCATCTGTTGTTGTAGCTACCTATGAGGCAGGTATTAGGGGTCAAGCTATGAAGTTGGGGCCCCAAGTTGTTATGCCTATTGCTATAAGTAACCAAATTTTGATTTATCTAGAGTCTAAAATAGTTGATAAGATTTCCACATATGTGGAGGACTTCTCTTTCACAGTAGCTATTTTTCATTTTAGGGGATTTTGGCCCTCTCTATTGGGTCTGCATGCTTAGATAGCCAAAAATTGGGAGCCTATCATTTTGGATTTAGTTCAAATATACCCTATGGAAAGGGGGTTTTTTATTGTGAAATTTTCTACTATTGAAGATAAAAATGCCATCATTTTCTATGGTTTCTCCTAAGAAGAGAGGTTCCCCTTGATGTCTAAACCTTTGTATATGTATTTTGACCCATCAACTAAATCCTTTAATAAGATTCCTCTTTGGGTTAGGCTATTGAGTCTTCCCCTATACTTATGGTTGGATTCTATCTTGGAGGCTATTGGGGATGCCATTGGTGACTTCTTGATGGTTGATGCCACATCTTGCAATGTGTATTGGACAATGTATGCTCATATTCTTGTGGAGATAGTTGTCTCCAAGGGGCTCCCTGAAATGATTAAATTGGCCTCTCCAAATTGCTTATGGATTTAACTTCTTTATTATGAGGGTATTCCCTTCAAATACAAGAAATTCCATAAGAATGGCCATCTCACTATAAGATGCTCCTCTGAAAAGGCTAGATTAAGGAAATCACATTCTTGGTGGTTGGGGGTTTTGGATGATCACTACATAGTTCAAAAAGTTTCCACTATTTGGAATGGTTTGGATGCTTCTTCTCATGAAGATATTTCTTTGGTGAAGGATTATGTTATTGTCTCTGATGTTTCAAATGATGTCCCTATCATGGTGATCAAGAATTTTACAATAGTCCCTTCTTTGGTAATTGTAACTATTGATTCATTTGTTGCCCCTCTTGTGGCTCTGTCTCAGGATGGTGTTGGTGTCCCTTCTTCTATTGTGGTCTAGAAATCATGTGGTGGAGTAGTTTCTTCTCTTACCATGAGGGTTTTGGGGGTTGGTAGTAGAGCTAATGAACTTGAGTGGTAGAAGGATGTTGGGAAGGTGGAGGATGGATGGACAATAGTAAAAGAAAAAAAGTCAATCCCTCCACTCTTTCATTTGATATGTCTTTACATTCTCAAAAGACAAGACTGAAAGATAAATCTTGAGGCTTAGTTTTTTCTTTCTAAACCTATTGATCACATGTTCTTTTGAGGCTATCCCTTTTTGTTTGAATCTTCTAGCCTTTTTGGCCTATTGTTTCTTTGTAGTTTGACATGGTTCAAGATTTAATGACTATTTCTTTTATAACCATAGGGTTTCAAGCACCTATTTCAAAACCTGGTTTTGGTGGCAGAACTATGCTATGATATTTGTGAGGCTACCCTAGAAAACTAATTTTGGTAGGTTTCTTGCTTCACTTTTTTTCTATTGTATCTTTTGTTTAGGCTACAATGAAAATATTATGATTTATAAAGGGTTTTAGGCAGCCTTAAAAACCTATTTTCCTTAATAAAAAATCTAGTATTAGATATTATTACAAAGTATCATATAGTTTATTAAATTAAAAATTGTCTGAAGGGGTCCTATGATCCCTAGGGACATATGTTGTAATGATATGGGTTGAAGGGGGTCATAGGCTATCTTTGACCCATATGATCAATTACAATATGTCCCTAGGACCCCTAGGGATGCATATCATTATGAAATAGGTCAAAGGGGGTCGTTGGTTAACCTATAGCCCCCTTTGACCCATATGATCAATTATAATATGTCACTAAGGCTCATAGGACCCCTAGGGGCACATGTCATGATGAAATGGGTTGAAGGGGGTCATAAGTTATTCTATGATCCCATTCAACCCATACAATTCATTACAATATGTCCCTAGGTGTCCTAAGACCCCTAGTGACACATGTCATGATGAAATGGGTGAAATTGGGTCATATGTTATCCTACAACCCCATTTGACCCATATAATCAATTACAATATGTCCTTAGGGGTCCTAGAACCCCTGATGTCATGATGGAATGGGTCAAAGAGGGTTGTAGGTTAGCTTATCATCCCATTCAACCCGTGCAATCGATTATATTATGTCCCTAAGGATCCTAGAATGCCTAGGGAAACATGTCATGATGAAATGGGTCCAAGAGGGTCATAGGTTAGCCTATGACCCCAGTTGGCCCACATAATCAATTACAATATGTCCCTAGGGGTCCTAGGAACCCTAGAAACATATTTAATAATAAAATAGGTCAAAGGATGATGTAGAAGCATCCTATATTGCATTTATATCTTGCACATTTTCAATTTTCCTAGTTTCTACTGAGTTGCAATGTCTTTCATTGCTGAGTTCTTAGTGGGTGTTGAACATTTAGTGGATGTTGAGTTTCCTAGTTAATGTCAAGTTCATAGTTGCTACCAAGCATTATTTGGTTGCAAAGTCATCCTTTGGATGTCGAGTTTTCCATGTTTTTGAGTTCATGTGGATGTCGAGTATCAGTATTTCATGGAGGCTTCATTTTCTAGGTTGCCTATGTGCAGTTTCCTATTGAGGCCAACCTTTGCATTTAATTTAGTGTTAGATATTTGTTGCGAGTTGAATTCTAGCTTAGCCTAGCATTTAATATAAGAGTTTATTTAGTTGTATTTGCAGCATGTCAACTTGTGGCCATGCATGTATTTAAGAGATTTTGGTTAGAGTCTTGAGGGAGTGACTTAGAGAGGAGTGGAATGCAAAGTTGGATCATCAAAGATTGTAATTGAAATTGATATATGGCCATAACATAGAAGGCCTTATAGCTAGGCATGCAATTTATCTTTGGGTAAATATATGGATGAAATATTTTTACTTACTCTACCTCCTGAATTGTTTCTTTTGTGTTGACTCTGTGCATGGGATTTGATTAGTTGTGTGTACCTTTGGCCCTAGTTCTTCATACCTCCTTGTGTTAGGTGGTATTATAGATAGGCACATCCTTGTAGAGAGTTGATTGTGTAGAACCCTAAGTGAATTTGGTTTTGGGGTAGTAGATTTGAGGATTTGACCTACAACTTGTAGAGGGTTACAATCTTGTAGAAACCTAATCTATAAAGATGGTTCAAGGTAGAGGAAATGTTGATAATGTAATATTGGATACATTGAGGTAGATTTCAACCATATTAGATGCTATAGAGATAGCCCAAAGGATAGGATCACATCTTGATGATGTGAGTGATGATGAAGAAGTAGCACCAAACTGTAATCTAGAACCTAAAGAATATTAGGATGAGGCAAGGTTGTTGAGAATGTTGTCTAGGGCAGATTCAAAGTCCATTCTAGAAGTTGTTACCTATGATGGAAAATTGGATACCAATGTTATGTTAGATTGGATCTCTAAAATGAAGATGTTCTTTGGGTATGAAAACACTCCAAATAATATGATGGTGAAAATTGTAGTTACAAGTTTGAAAGGAAATGCTTCACTATGGTGGGAGCATTTTAAAACTAATAGACAAAGGAGAGGAAAGGATAAAATCATAACTTGGGTGAAAATGGTGAGTGAGGTAAAGAATAAATTCCTTCCTGCTGATTACCAAGTTAGCTTGTTAATAAAGATGCAACATTTGAGACAAAGAGACATAACTGTGAAGGAGTATACTAAGGAGTTCTATAGATTGGACATCAGATATGAATATGTGCATGATGATGTTGAGAAAATTGCAAGGTACATAAATGGTTTAAGATCTATAATTCAAGATGAAATAAGTGTTATGAAATTAGAAAGTGTGGAAGAAGCATAATAATATTCCTTGAAAGATGAGGAGATCTTGACAAAGAAACATGAACAAAGACAAAAGGTAGAGGTGATAGACTCCAAAAAGGTAGAGGTAGATCTTATGAAGAAGGTGGAAGATATGACAATTCTATGCAAGATAAGTAGAAATATAAAAGGAATAATGATGATAAAGAGAAGACTGAGTGGAAAGGAGGTAGTTCATACCAAGGAGGTACTGGTTCTTATGGACAAAGAGGTGATTCTTATTCTAGAGGTGGTTCTTGTGGTAATTATTTCAGATTTGGTAAAGAAGGGCTTAGATCCTTTGAGTGTAGATCCTATAAAAATGGGCAAGGTAACAAAAATTTTGTGATACAAGGAGACATTGAGGGTTCACCAAGTGGACCTAAGGCTGGTGAAAATTGATGGTAAGAAGAAACTTATGTAAAAAGGGAAGTAACGAGGAACCTGTCCTAAGGAGAAGTCTTTTCAAAACCAGATGTAAGATGGATAGAAAATGTTGCAATGTAATCATTGATAGTGGAAGTTCAAAAAATTTGGCATTAGAAGAGTTGGTTACAAATTTTTAGTTGCAGAGGTTGAAGCATCCAAAACCCTATCATGTTTCATGGATCAAAGATGAGCATAAGATATTGGTAAGTGAGCAATGCCTTGTGAAGTTCAAGATTGGACATTACTTTGATGAAGTTTTCTGTGACATTATGCCTATGAATTGTTGTCATATTTTTTTGGATAGACCTTGCCAATATGATAGATATGCTATACATAATGGAAGACTAAATCAATATACTCTTTGGGTGAATGGAAAGAAACAAATAATTTTACCTTTGATTGAAAATCTAGATGAAGTTAAATGTACTACTATGAGAATTTGTATGGTTAATGGAAAACAATTTTAAAAGGAAATGAAAAAGAATCAAGTATGTTTTTCTATAATACTAAGGAGAATGAGTTGTGTCAATAGCAACTGAGTGCTAATCAGTGGTGACTAAGTGACAACAAAAATTGATAGAAGCTAAGTAACAAGAAAAAATTATAATTTGCTAAATGAATACAAGGAGATTGCTATAGAGGATATACCTAATGGTTTACTAGTAGTAAGGAGTATAAGTCATTTTATGGATCTGATTAACTTGGGTGAAAATGGTGAGCAAGGTAAAGAACAAATTCCTTCCTGCTGATTACCAAATTAGCTTGTTGAGAAAGATGCAAAATTTGAAACAAAGAGACATAACTATGAAGGAGTATACTAAGGAATTCTATATATTGGACATTAGATCTGAACATGTGGATGATGATGTTGAGAAAATTGTAAGGTACATAAATGGATTAAGATATAGAATTCAAAATGAAATAAGTTTTATGAAATTGGAAAGTGTGGAAGAAGCATAATAATATTCCTTGAAAGATGAGGATATCTTGACAAAGAAGCATGAACAAAGAAAAAGAGGTAGAGGTGGTAGAATCTAGAGAGGTAGAGGTAGATCTTATGAAGAAGGCGAAAAATCTAACAATTCTATTCAAAATAAGTAGAAATCTAAAAGGAAGAATGATGATAAAGACAAGACCGAGTGGAACAGAGGTAATTCATACCAAGGAGGTACTAGTTCTCACTAATGAAGGGGTAATTCTTATTCTAGAGGTGGTTTTCATGGTAATTGTTTCAGATGTGGTAAAGAAGGGCATAGATCATTTGAGTGTAGATCCTATAACAATGGGCAAGGTAATAGAAATCTTGTGATTCAAGGAGACACTGAGGGTTCACCAAGTGGACCTAAGGCTGGTGAAAATCAATGGTAACAAGAACCTTATGTAAAAAGGGAAGTGATGAGGAACCTCTCCTAAGGAGAAGTCTTTTCAAAATGAGATGTAAGATGGATAGAAAAATTTTCAATGTAATAATTGATAGTTGAAGTTCAACAAATTTTGCATCAGAAGAGTTGGTTACAAAGTTGCAGTTGCAAAGGTTGAACCATCCTAAACCCTATCGTGTTTCATGGATCAAAGATGAGCATATGATATTGGTAAGTAAGCATGCCTTGTGAAGTTCAAAATTGGACATTACTTTGACATAATTTTGTGTGATATTATTCCTATGGATTGTTGTCATATTTTTTTAGGTAGACCTTGGCAATATGATAGATATGGCCTACATGATGGAAGATTGAATCAATATACTCTTTGGGTGAATGGAAAGAAAAAAATATTGTTGCCTTTGATTGAAAATATAGATGAAGTTAATGTAGTACTATGAGAATTTGCATGGTTGATGGGAAACAATTTGAAAAGGAAATGAAAAAGAATCAGGGCTATTTTTATATAATTCTAAGGAGAATGAGTTGTGTCAATAGCAACAGAGTGCTAGTCAAGGTGATTGAGTGACAATAGAAACTAATAGAAGCTAAGTACTAGAAAAAATTGAAAATCTTTTAAATGAATACAAGGAGACTATTATAGAGGATATACCTAATGGTTTACTACTAGTAAGGAGTATAAGTCATTGTGTGGATCTGATTCCTAGAGCTAGTTTTCCGAATAAAGCACCATATAGATTAACACCTATAGAGAATGAAGAACTTAGCAAAAAAGAGCATGACTTGTTGTAGAAAGGTTAGATCAGAGAGAGTTTGATTCCATGTGTTGTACCTATTGTATTAGCACCTAAAAAGAATGGAGAATGGAGAATGTGTACTGATTCTAGAGCTATTAACAAGATCACAGTAAAATATAGGATTTATAAGCACGGGATGGATGTGTTAGTGTAAATAATTAATTATTATTACACTTTACTTAAGTTTACTTAGGAAAAATGTATTATTTTATTATTTATTAGGTTAGACACCTAGGAGTTTGCATACTCATATGAGTTGTCATGTTGACAATATAGGAGTAAGAAACTCTAATTTTGCACATGATGTGTACAACATAATTTTACATGACACACCTTTGTAGGCTTATTGTCTCATCATCGCACTAACTCATGTGCTTAATGGAGGATAGTCCACTCTTGGTGGACATGTGCTTTGTTGTGAGGCTTATCATATTGCTAACTCCTACACATTCTAGAGGCCTTTATATTCAGGCACTTTTAGTGTACTTGTAGATCAATTGAATTTCATATTGTTATTTTGATCATACTCTATTGGTCTATTTTGTGCTAGTTGTTGAGCTTCTTGGTCTTGGGTGATTTTTTCCTAACAAAAATTCTTATATGGTATCAGAGCTGAGGGAATTTCTCTTCACATAGCCATTGGAGACCATTTTCTTGCTTTACTTCTCGAAGGACCTTGACTCATATATGGAGTATTGCAATCATTCAGAGTGTCTAGAGCCAAAGCAGACCTCGCCATTATGTCCAGAGTTTTGATTCAATAAAATTTGACTATAAATTTGCCTACCCTGGCTTATAGTCAAATTTGAGGCGAATTTATTTTGCAAACTGACACCCGAAGGCCTAATTTGAAGTATTTGGTATGATCATTTTTTAGATCTGTGAAATTTATTTTCAGATTTGTATTTGCTCTACCATTTTCAAGATTATTTTTCGGCCTATTAGGGCTGCAAAGAATTTTTTTTGTAGGAAGTGGTTGGCCAAATCCTAGCCCCTGTAGGTGAAATATTCACTGCACATCATGACATATTCCTCATTATTTCTAGCAGCAATATCCAACATTCTAGCTCATTAACCAATGTTCAAACCCATCAATGACATTCACACCAACCGATGGGTAAATCAAACCAGCGATCTTACTTTTCTTCAAATTTGATGCCCTCTTTGCTTTAAACACTTCTGCAAGTTTTAGTGCACTGCATGTGGGACTAAAGTCCCACATCAGCTTTTGCCTCATTATATTTCCTACACCAGTAGCATATAAAAACTTTCATTGGTGGCACTCTATTCCATTTCCCAATGATGTTGATGGCAACCTATTCATTTTTCCAGCCACTACCAGTGATACCGAAGACCCTCCTAATGTCAATGTTCTTCAAATCTCCATGCCACTATTTTTGTTTCCTAGTTACATTCCTCCTAGAAAGCATTGGCACCATAGACTTTTTACATACTTCATCTGACATGCTTCAACCACCACGTAGTATAATCTACACCCCACCACACAACACTAGCCACATCTGCAGTATCACAAGCCACGTCAGATCCTAGCAAGTGATGCCTCAATGGCCTATGTAGCTCCACATCAAGCCACCACATAGATGTTGTACAAGCCACATTACAACCTTTTTTACATTTTGTATGCTAACATCATTTTCCATGTCATCCATGGAGGTCTTTTTTATGAGTCTAAATTTGATGACCGTTTGATTGTCATCTGTAGGCCAAATTGCACTATCACAATGGCTATTTAGATGTCAAATTTAGCACATTGTTTTGTTGTGTAGAACCTTCTCCATATTCAGTTTTGATTTGACAATCTAACTTTGGGAGGCCATATCTCAATCATCTAGACTCCACATTAGGTGCAATTTTTTTTTGGGGGGGTATAATTTCATCAACTTTTTAGTGGTGCTATTATTTTCTTGTTTTGGTGGATGGATTTGCTAGAAATTAAATTTATTGGTGACTATACCTATCCAATCCTACATTTTGCAACTTCAAATGCTTTGTATAGGCTTATCTGGACACATTTTTAGGTTCCATTTTTTTTTTTTAAATGCTTTAATTTTTGTCTACTTTTTAGATCTGCAATTAGAGTATAGGCTTGTGTGGAAAAAAATACCACTTTCAAAAATAGGTCCCTACTTGCATTGTATTGCTTCAAAATTGTTGTATTTCTAAGCTATATTGTAAAGTTCTCGATTTGAACTCCAAGAGGACATTTTGACAAGTGATCTATTGTAAATACACTACATATAAAGTGCCAAAAGCATTCTTTTGGGGGGGTTGTATTGTGTTCTTACGTCTCCTTGAAATTGTGCTCTTTCTTTTGCATTGTGGGTTTTTTTTAAAAGTTAACTCCACATAATTATGCTACTTGGAAAGAAAACATAAAGGAACCATTGGTTGAAAAAGGTTTACTAGGTTATGTAACTGGTGCAGCAGAGAAACTTGGTGATGATGATGATGAGCCTCATAAAGAAGACTAGGAATCAAAACAAGAAATGGCCCTAGCAACCTTGTTAAAGAATATCTCATATCTTGAGGAACCTTACCAATTCAATAGAAGTCTGGGTAAACTTGAAGCATTGTATGGGATAATACATGAAGATATGGCCTACACCATTGAGGATAACCTTTTCAAATTGGATCCTAGTAACTTTGACACCATCAAAGATTATCTTACCCAAGTAGACATGTATAGGGCACAAATTAAGGATTATGGTGAACCCATCAAGGATGGAAATTTGATCAAACATGTGATGACTTGTCTTCCACCTGAATTTGTATCTTTTATTTTCAGTTTTAATACTCACAAATTAACAATGTGTAGTGCCTTCACTAAGCCTTTATTTGAGTCATTTTCAAGAATGCTAGTCTTAGAACATGAAAAGTTAGTGAGTATGGGAATTCTCCAATCTTCCAAGACCAAAGCCTTGGTCACTAATGAAGGGAATTCAAGTAGTAAAAATTTAAACAAGAAGCAAAAGTAGTGGAAGGCTAAGCCACAAGATGACACACAACAATCCTCCTCTAAACAACAATCTTCCTCACATCAATCTTCCTCCACACAACAGTCTTCTTCACATCAAGGCAAGTATTTTTCCAAAAATAATTAGAAGGGGAATAACTCCAACAAAAGGGAGAAGAAAACTTGTGCCTATTGTAAGAAGAATGGTCATGTTTAACATGAGTGTAAGGATAAGATAATTGATGAGTTGCTAAATATAATGAGGAATCACAAAATTGATGTACCAAATACCTATAAGGATAAGGGATCTTCAACCACTTTAAAAGGTAAGGGACAAGCTTTGGTAGCAAGTACAAACAATGCTAAGGAATGGGTGCTTGATTCAGGAGCCACACATCATATGATTGCTTCAAGGGAGCATTTTTCCTCTTTGAAACCATCAAATGTACCTTACATATATGTGGCTAATGACACACAACTAGAGGTTGAAGGGATAGGGAATTTTGAGTTGGACAATGGCATCTCCAAGGATTTTCTTCACATTCCCAATCTTAGCACCAACCTTCTTTCAATCTACCAAATAACTCACTATGGATATGGAAAAAAAGTGGAGTTCCTTCCTAATTTAATTATGGTGAAAATATTAAGGATGATTCTATGGTAACAATTGGAAAGGCTAATCATGAGACAAGACTTTATTCTTTTTCTCATTTTGTGCCTAAGTCCACTTCCCTTGCCTTGTTGACCCACTCAAATTCACAAAGTAAACTATGGCATGAAATATTTGGACATCTCAATAATTGCTACCTTAAACAACTTAGCAACAAGGATATGGTCATTGGTCTACCTCAAGTCAAGTATTCAGAGGGTGTATGTCTAGGTTGTGAGGCAGGTAAGCATCCCAAAGAGAAATATGACAAAGGGAAATCTTGGAGAGCTACTATTGTTCTTGAATTGGTTTATAGTGATGTAGCTAGCCCATTTCTAGTACCATCATTTGGCAAGGCTCGCTATGTTCTCACCTTCATTGATGACTTTTCACACTACACTCATAAGAGTGAAGTGTTTGATAATTTTATCACCTTCAAAGCTCAAGTTGAGAAGCAATTAGGGAAATCCATCAACATTCTACGTATAGATAATAGAAGGGAATATGTGAACTCCAAGCTTATATATTTTTGCACTCATGAGGGTATTGATCTACAACATTTAGTTCCATACACTCCATAGTAGAATGGTGTTGTTGAATGAAAGAATAGAACCCTTAAGGAGATGACCACTTGTATGCTTCAACATAAATATCTAGATCAAGTCTTTTGGGAAGAAGCCATGACTTGTACCAATTACATCCAAAACACAAGTCCCCATAAGGCCTTAGATGGAATTACACCTTTTGAGGCTTGGTGTGGCAAAAAAACAAGTGTAAAGAACTTTTTGTCCAACATGGGCAAGGATATCTCCACAAAAATGAAGGGCATTGGAACCTCAAAGCAAACCTTGTATATTTTTTGGATATCTCAACCATCTTGAAGCATACAAACTTATGGATATAGAGACACATGAAATATTCTTTGAGAGGAAAGTTCACTTTGAAGAAAATTGTCCAAGTTTGGCTTCTTCAACTCCTTCTTCTTCCTCCTTCATGGTAAGTGATGATAGTAATGATAGTGAATTGGAAGATGATATTTCTTCAATGTTGACTCATAGTACATCACCTTCGTAGGGTCTACAAATAGTTGAGGATATTCCTTCTTCTTCTTCCACTAGACCTCATTGGCCATAGAAAAAACTTGATTCAATAGGTTCATTCGTGGGGAATCCTTTAGATACTAGGAGGAAAAGGTCACAAGTCCATAGTCATTTAAGGAAGCATTAGGGATTCATTAATGGGACAAGGCCATGGAGGAAACATATAACTCTTTGATGAAAAACAACACTTGGGACTTAGTTCCCCTTCCTAACAAAAGAAAGCTGGTTCGGTGTAAGTGGATCTGTTGAACCAAATTTGCAGCAGATGGAAGTGTGGATAAGCATAAGGCTAGACTTGTTGCCAAAGGTTTTTCATAGGTACCTGGCATTGACTATACTAAGACCTTTGCACCAATCACTAAGATGAACTCCGTTCATTTAACACTAGTTATTGTTGTAGCTCATGGTTGGGGTTGTACATCAAATGGATTTGAATAGTGCATTTTTGAATGGTGATCTACATGAGGAGATTTATATGGACCAAACACAAGGGTTCATATAGGATTATACTATGGTTTGCATATTAAAGAAGTCTATCTATGGTCTTAAGTATGCTCCTTAGGCTTCGTATGCCAAGATGGATTCCTTCCTACTCTTAGCAGGATTCACTAGGTGTCATTTAGACTCAAATGTCTACATTCTTCAAAGGGATGACTCACACTTGATACTCATGCTTTTATGTAGATGACTTGATCATTATAGGAAGTACTCTCATGAGGTTTTCCCTCTTTCTCCTCTTTATGAGAGATTGCATTGCATCTTTGTATGTAAAACATTTCTTTTGTATATGGGTACTTAACATGGCCTTGTAGCTGGGACCCATCTTGCATTTTGTAATCTTAAGTGCATTCCCATCAATTACACTTAAGGAGGGTGTTAGTCTAAATAATCAATTATTATTACACTTTACTTAAGTTTACTTAGGAAAAAATCATTGTTTTATTTTTTATTAGGTTAGACATCTAGGAGTTTGTATAATCATATGAGTTGTCATGTTGACAACACAGGAGTAAGCAACTCTAATTTAGCACATGGTGTGTACAACAACAGAGTTTGCATATTTAATTGAGTTTTCATGTAGACAACATAGTTGTTTGCACACTTAATTAAGCACATGGTTCCTACAACATAATTTTATGTGACACTCCTTTGTAGGCTTATCCTCTCATCATTGCACTAACTCCTGTGCTTAATGGAGGATAATCCACTCTTGGTGGGCATGTGCTTAGTTGTGAGGCTTATCATATTGTTAACTCCTAGACATTCTAGAAGCATTCTAGAGGCCTTTATATTTAAGAACTTCTAGTGTAATTGTACATCACTTGAATTTCATATTGTTATTTTGATCATACTCCATTGGTATATTTTGAGCTAGTTGTTGAGCTTCTTAGACTTGGGTGATTTTACCCTAAGGAAAATTCTTATAGGATGACATAATGGATTATTTGAGTGGAGAAAAAAAATTACCAAGATTGATTTAAAGAGTGGCTATCATCATGAGATCAGAATTAGAGAAGGTGATGAGTGGAAGAGTGTTTTTAAGACAAAAGATGGTTTTTATGAATGGTTGGTTATGTCTTTTGGTTTGACTAATGCACCTAGTACTTTCATGAGGTTAATAAATGAATTTTTAAAAATATTCTTGGATTAGTTTGTGATTTTTTATTTGCATGACATTCTAATATTCAGTAAGCCTAAGGAAGAATAGCTTAAGCATGTTAGACAAGTATTGCAGAGATTGAAAGAGGAAAATTCAATTATTAATTTGTAAAAGTGTTATTTTATGTAAGAAGAGGTTGTGTATTTGGGATTTTTGATTTCAGCTAATGGTTTGAAGATAGATCTAAAGAAGGTTAAAGAAATTTTGGAATGACCTACAGCTAAGAATGTGGGTGAGGTAAGATAATTTCATGGTTTGGCTAGTTTTTATAGAAAGTTTATAAGGAATTTCAGTTCTATTTGTAATGCTATGACTAAGATAATGAGAGGAGATAAAAATGAATTCAAGTGGACCCATGGAGCTGATAAGAGTTTTGAGACATTGAAAAAAAATGTTGTTGAGTTGCATGTATTGGCTTTACCTGATTTCAATAAGGTATTTCAAGTTGAATACGATGCAAATGGTAGTGCAATAAAAGTTGTATTAAGTCAAGAAGGTAAACCTTTTTTTTTTTTTTAATGAGAAGTTGAATAATGCTAAAAGAAAGTATTATGTGTATGATCAAGAGTTTTATGCTATTATTCAAGCATTGAATAAGTAGAAACATTATTTGATTCCTAAAGATTCTATGTTATATACTAGTCATAAAGCTTTATAGTACTTGGGAAGTCAACATAAATTAAATCAGAGACATATGAAGTGGATTGAGTACTTGCAGAGTTTTATATTTGTAATCAAGCATAAAAGTCGAGTTACTAATAGAGTTGTTGATGCATTGAGTAGAAGATGTTCTTTATTGACTAAAACAAAGGTTGAAGTTCTTAGTTTTGATGAAATGAAAGAGTTGTATGATACTATTCCTAATTTTTTTGAGGCATAAAGAGAGTGAAAAGCACCAAATTCAACATAGATCATAACTAAGTATGATGAATATTTCATTAAAGAAGGTATTATATTCAAAGGTATTTAGTTGTGTATTCCTAGAAGTTCTATGAGAGTTAATTTGATTAAAGAAAAGCATAGTGGTGGATTGGTTGGACATTTTAGAATTGATAAGACATTGGGTTTGTTAAAGGATAAGTACTATTAGCCTCAAATGTATAAATTTGTAAGAAGTTGTGGATTTTGTCAAGTTGTAAAAGGACTAAGTTAAAATACCGATTTGTATACACATATTTTTGTTCCTGAGAAACTTTGGAGTGACATCAGTATGGATTTTGTTCCCTGATTGCCAAAAATAGTGAAGGGGTATGATTCTATATTTTTTGTGGTGGATAGATTTTCCAAGATGGCACATTTCATACCATGTAAAAAGACATTAGATACTAAGCATTTTTCTCAACTTTTCTTCAAAGAGATTGTTAGATTGGATGGATTACCAAAAAGTATTATTTTTGACAGAGACAATAAGTTTGTTGGTTATTTTTTGAAGACTTTGTGGAAGAATCTTGATGGGTATTGAGTTGATGTTTAGTTCTATATTCCATCCACAGATAGATGGATAGATAGTGGTTGTGAATAGAAGCATGGGTAGCTTACTAAGATGTTTAGTTGGAGATAAGCCAAGTAATTGGGAAGTAGTGTTGGTACAAGATAAGTTTGCCTATAATAATTTTGTGAATAGGAGTATAGGAAAGACACCTTTTGAGATTATTACATGAACGCACCCTAGAGGAGTATCATATTTGAGGGATATTGTTGGTGAAGAGAAGAGAGGTGCTATAGGGGAAGAATTTTCTGATTTTATGGAGTCTTTGCATAAGGAAGTAAAATTGAGAATGAAAAAAATTAATAAAAAGTATAAGGAGAATGCTGACAAGTCTAGAATACATCATGCTTTTGACATTGGTGATAAAGTGATGGTTCATTTGAAGAAAGGGAGATTTTCTGTTGGAATATGTAGTAAGGTAAAAATGAAGAAGTTTGGACCTTGTAAGATCCTAAAGAAGTTTGACAATGGTAATGCATATGACATTAAGTTAACTGATAACATGGATATATCTCCTATATTCAATGTTGTTGATTTATACAAATATCTATTGAGATAATGGGTGTTGCGCACATTACATAATATTGTTATATTATATTATTTTATTTATTTATGTAATATTGCACCTAGATGGACATGCAACATGTAAAGATTCCCATGGGATATACTTGATGAATTGTATTGTAACATTGTGATAATATTTCATGTAATTATTTAATATTTGGGAAAAGAATTAAATTTTCAATATTAAATGTGGGGTCAGTGAGTTAGGTAGAACATGGTTTATGTAATACCACTTGGTGGTTTTGTGGGACTTGGTACTATATAAGTAGCCACAAGGGTAATTGTTGGAGTGAGAAGACAAAAGGAAAAAAGGCAAGAGTCGAGCAAGACAAGGCTTGACATGTTAGCCAAGGGGGCATTTGTGAAGGTTGGAAGCATGGCATGGGATGTGTGGATTCATGCTTGTTTACATGGATTGATCGGTTGTGGCTATGGCTTTGAAGGCTTCTATGGTTGTAGTGCAATAGTTTTTTTACTAAATAATACATGGTGATGGATGCTTGTGGAGGTTGGGTTTTATTTCAATGAGGGCTTCCCAGAGTATCTCTTGTGTCACAATTTTTGTAGGTATGTTGTGTATTCTCTTGCATGTGGATTTACATTGCATATTTATTTCAAATCTAGTATGGGTTATGTGGAAATAATTATATTCTTTGTTGCAAGTTTCCTTACAAGTAGTATCAGATCTATGGTTTTATTATTGTAACCCTAGATTGAATCCATGCGAATGTATGAGAGGATAAAAGAAAGGACAACATATATGAGTTTTTTATTGCATTGTGAGTTTATGACATTGTATATTTTGGAGATTTAAGATTTGATGTCATTGTATACTTAGTTCATATTTCATTTGGTCTCATGATGATATGGTTATTAGTATTTGGTTTGGATATGTAAGATGACTTGTTGGGCCTGCAAGTTGTGTAGTCTTGTCATGTCCCCTTTTCAAATAATTAAAAAATAATAATCTTTGCTAAGGCAGGCAGGCCCAAGAAAGTGAAGTTTCGGAAAAAGGGGGTTAATCTTTGGAAACCGTTGGACTAATAAATGAAAATTATTATTAAAATATGTTTCATTAACCTCTCTTGGACGTGAGTTACAGTTATGCCTTCTTTTAAGGGGTTTGGAGGCATTTTGGGCTGATTGGAGAACTTGATTTTTGCTCATTCTTTGTTATTCTTCAAAGGCTGCCAAACCTGTGGAGAAGGAGACCCAAGAACGGGAGTTTGCAGGTTTCTAGGGAGACCCAAGAATGGGAGTTTGCAGGTTTCCAGGAAGGCTAAGGATGGGAGTTTGAAGCCATTCCATGTGCATGCTCATACAGAGTTTGCCTTTGTGCTGAACAGTGTAGATTTGTGGGTTTTTGGGTGTGTTTTTTGCATGAGTTTGGTGTTTTCAGTTGAGCATTTCATATCAGTTTTGGTTTTTGTTGTATTTCAGACTTTAAGCTATTAAAATAGAGCTGAATATATTTATTGGGACATGATTGAACTTCTAAGATAGTTTATTAGTGTTGTGTGGTGTTTTCGGGCATTTTTGTGTTAATTTCGGGAGCCCGATGAGCATAGTTTTTGTCCTACATTTGAGAACTGTTGTGTAAAGGTTATACAGATCTGAAAATGTAATTTTGTAGGCTGTTATGCTGCTGAAATTTCTGTAAAAATGTCCACTTTCAGATTTATTAATAATTGGTGAAGCTGTGAAGCTTTTGGCACAATTTTTGGCATACCCGATTTGAGGTTTCTTGAGAAATTTGGAGGATCTTTGTGATATTAGTTGTTTGATCTTAAAGATCTGATTAAAGGTTGGAAATATCATGTAAAATCAGAAAAGGGAAATTTCATATTGTAAGTGATCTATACTTATAGGTTGTATTTATGGCTTGGTTATTGGTTGTCTTTTCCCTTTGATCTTTCATTATTGATGCATATTCAAATTGGTGACTTGGATTTGGGTCTATACCATAAGTCACATGATTTACTAATTTTTCTTCATATAGAAGTGATGAGATGTTGTTACTAGGTATAGTCATGGTGGAGAATTACAATGGAGTATTTTATGTTGACAGGTTGGACATATTGAGAGTTAGATGCTTGGTTCATGGATGTGATCATCGTGCCATGGATTTTGGTATGACATGATTGGATATTCAGGTACATCCTTGATGTTCATTGGTTTGGATTTCTAATTTGGTTATGGTGGTATATCTTCTTGGTTGAGGATCATGGCTATTTGGTTTCTTTTGAGGAGCTCATCATGTGCACTTTGAATTCTTTGATGGTATGATGCCTTTGTTGATTCTAATGGTTAGAGGATAGTTTTCCATCATGATGTCATGGATAACTTGGATACATGATTTATTATAATCTTGTGATAGTGATGGGGTGGCAATGTAGGATTAGTTCCTAGTTTCGATTGTATCTTCTTAATTTGGAGATCTTGGTTTCACTTGGCACTGACACTTTGATTGTGTGAGTGTAGACCTATGGGATCTTCATGTAGGAGATAGATTTTATGATGCCATAGGTGATTTGGTACCATGGTTGAGTGGGATTTTTTTAGGCATTGATATAGTTATTGAGTTTTTTCATATGTTGGAGGTTTGTCTTATCTTGTTGTTGTTGAACATCTTTAACATTTGCATTGTGTACTTGGTTTTCTTCATTGTGCATGAAGATGGTTAGATCTTGAGGACTCATGGGCTTTTTGGTTATCCTCATGGGGTTTTTGGTATGTGGAGATGGTTTTCTTCATGGTGTGTGAAGATGGTTAGATCTTGAGGCCTCATGGGGTTCTTGGTTATCTTTATGGTGTGTGGAGATGGTTCTTCATGGTATGTAGAGATGGTTTTCTTTATGGTGTGTGGAGATGGTTGCATCTTGAGGATTAATGGGGTTCTTGGTAAAGGTGTGGTTTATGCTTTCATTTGACATGTTATCCTTGGAGTTAGGATGGTTTCATTTTTATGTCAAGGTATACACTTGATACACATTTAGATTTTTGACATGCTATAGTATGTTTATATGGAGCATGTTATCTCTTTGGTTGGGATAGTTTAGATCATGTTGTCATGTTTATGTTTCTGAGGCCATGGTTGGAACTTTGACAATGATCTTGGTTTAGTTTCTTGGTATTCAGTATATTGATCATAATATGGATACTTCATGATATTACTATGTTTCATTTTGGGTTGGCATGGATTGATTGGTTATAAGTGCTCATGGATACTTAGAGACAGTGGTGATGCTGATTTATGTTGGATTAGAGAAGTATTTGTTGAGATACTTGATGGTTTTAGCAAGAATTCTGAGTGGCATTCACTTGATATGGACTTGAGAGGAGATTGTTCTTAGATGAGTCTTGGTTGGAGACTTGGATATCTTGAAAGCATTCCCATTTCCCACTCTTGGTCTACTCGGTAGTTTGCTACATGAGAAGTATATCCTATTGTTTCTCTTTGGTGCATTACATTCATGCTTGTCTTTCATGGATATGGATCTTGAGCTACATTACATGAGTTAGTTGTAGAGGATTTATTTGAGAGATGTTTTAGCATTGATTATCTCCATTTGCATATGTTTTTATGTTGGTTAAGTTTGGGAGATGGTTTTATATTGGACATATTCCTTGGTTTAGGAATGGTTATTCCTTGATTTATGAATGGTTTGTGAATTTGATATTCTTTTGAGAGGCTTACATCCATGATTAGCTATATGGTATTATTTGAGTTTTGTTGAGGCTTCTTTATTGGGGTTTTATGGAGGAGATCATACTTGCATAGTTTACATTTGGAGGTGTGTGTAGAAGGACTTGATACCGGTTATGATTTGCATAGTTTCTATTTGGTCTTGGTTATCTTCCTAGTTGTTCAACTTTTCTTACATTGGATTTGAGACTAGTTCAAGATTGTGATCACTAGTTTGCGGTCATGTATGTCATGTGAGAGATGACCTGGTTTTTCTTTATCTCTTTCCTCTATTGGTTGTGGAGAACTTGGGAGACTGTTGAAGATTTTTATGATAGTTGTTCTTGTAGGTTATTGGTTTATGTTTTGTGTATGTCTTTGAGACCACATGGATTCACTTCTTTGAGATGTTGTGAGTGGATTGGTTATAGATTTGACATTATCTTTTGTAGTGGGAGCTTCTTGGTATAAATGTGGAAGGTATTGTTCTTGAGGCTTGTGATTGTAGGTTACAGATTAGATATGTTGATGATTTGAGATTCACTTAGTATACTTCAGATTGTCTGCTTGCCCTCATTTCTAATGCAATCCCCTTTACCTCATTGAATTCTTCACAGGTCATATAGGATTCCTTAAGGATGCAATCAATTACTTCCTCCACTTTCTTCTGACTCTCTTTGTTGTGTAGTTTAGAATGGACTATTCTCACCTTCTCTCCATAGGTGCCCCATCCAGGCCACTTAGTGTCCTTCTCAAATTGAAGTATGATCTATGCGTACCCTTCAATAAGTTCTGCACTCATCTCATATCCCATGGGCTCTATGAATTTTACCCTTGGTTCCATAACTTCCAATCAAGTGTTATTTGTTTCCACCATGAAGCATAATTTATTCTTATATTTATCTACCATGGAGGGAGGTATTATGTACCTCTATTTCATTTTAGTTTGGAAATTCTTCATCATTTTATTAATGTCATCATCTCTAACATTCTCCAGCTTTGGTCTATAGCATTGGGTCACCAATTTCATTTCACACTCATTTCTATCCCAATTTTTCATTCTTGGAAATTTCCTTGTAGCATAGGAAAAAAAAGAGTCAATAAGGACTCAAATCTAATAATTTCACATATATTCACTCTTCTTTATTGAAATTCCATTAAATATGAGACATGTAAGAATTTAGTTAGTACTAAGTTAACCCTTGAGCCATGGTTAAACATGTATCCTAATATCTTACACAATAATTTTACTCCTTTGTCCTAAATTCAGTCTACCTTCATGTTCCTTCCATCAAATCTTGTGTTTCAGTTTGTCTCAACCATTTTCCTTACATTCTTCTCACTTACGGGATTACATCCTTCATTACTCAATCCCATGACCTTGTGAATTAGCTCATTGTCAATTTCAACTTGTGCATCACCTAACCAAAACATATCATCATGTACCCTACTTAGAATGATTTAGGTCCAATCATAGTTGTCAAAATCAGTATAGAACATATACTTCACTAAATTCAAACTATCTAGGAAGCATATTTGAACTTCAAAGATATGTCATTTCTACACATGGTCCCTAAGTCCTTGTGTATATCTTCATCACCTATGCTCTCAATTTTATAATGTATATAGCTTCTGATATCTTTGATATGAAGCACATTCTCTAAAACAAGCAAAAAATGCAGCCAATGGGTCATCCATAAGAGAAACAAATAGGTGTTTCTCGAATGCATACCTCAATCTTTTAATCACATTTTAAATGGTCTAACTAGCCATTTTAAGTGTAACTATATTTGCTAAAATACATAATTCAATCACCATAAAATACCTTAACAATCATGTTTTAGGGCTTTTGCAACTTCACACTTCAAATGCCTTTCTTTGCACTTGAAATTCTTATCAAATCACTCTTCAATTTTATCAAGACACTTCACATGAACAAATGTTACATGCAATCTGGTTTGCAATTCTTAAATCATTTGAAATCTCACTATGCATTAAATGTGTATCTACAACAAATTCAAATATTGTCTCTATTTATCAATAAACTTGACCATAGCTTCCTTTCCATGTCCTCTATCTTTTGTTAACTATGCAACTTCCAACTCACTTTCTAAAATTGGTTCTAACAAACTGACGCTCTGCTTCTTCTAAAACTACTTAATTTAGGTAGGATGAATCATAAAAAATATGTGACTTTAATGTTTCTTCAAATGCATTGAAATATTGTTCCTCCAAAATTGTATAAGAGATTTCAAGATCCTTAGATTTCACAAATGCTTCTTTGGAATCATCAACATGCTCCTTGATTGCTTCCTTATGACTATTTTCACTACCATTTCCATTCATTTTGACATTTTTTTTTATTCCTTCTGTAGTTAGGATTCCTATTGAAATTTATTTTTCCCATTCTACAATATCTAGCTATGTGTCAAAATTTATTGCACAACTGACATACAAGTGCATTTCTTCCTTGATTGGTTCCATTTTGACTTTTAAGTGCTTTGCAATTTCTTGCAATGTGTCCAAGATTGTTGAACTTGTAAGACAAAAACTTCTTTCTCTCACCATTAGATTTCTCTCCATCATTAGATCTTCTCTCTGATCTCCCTCTTTCATTACCTACAAGGTTACCTTTCCTAAACATTCTACTATTTTCATTATTACCATCAAAATTATGTTTCTTATTATCTACTACTTTATGTGTACAACTATGATAGTTATAACAATAGAAATTAGTAATACGTTTAAAAGAGTTACCAGTGCAATCTCTTTTCATATGACCAACTTTGTTTCATATGAAGCATCTACCTCTGAACTCATGTCTCACTTCCTTGGGTGGTTCATCTTGTTTAGGTTTATCAACTTGCTTTGTTTTCTTAGATTCATCATATTTCAGTGACAAATTAACTAATTCAATTTCTTTTGATACTTCAATAGTTTTATTTAATTATACCTTAATTAGATCAGATTCTTTAGGGGATTCAATAATTGGATTTGGTTCTCTTCTAATTTCAATTTTCTTGGTTGATTTCTCTCTAATAAGATATCAAAGTCTCGTCTTATCATAAGAAGGTCTTTGGTGAAATATTTGTTCATCAATCTTCTCACTACTAGAATAAATTTTCTCTAATTTTTTCTTAGCTTGTGTCAATTCTCCTTTCATAATGATGTTGTACTTTTTTAATTATGCATGCTCAATCTTAATAGAATCTAATTCAGATGTTACTTGACTCAGTTGGGATCTAAGGTCTGCATTCTTAGATTTTAGATTAGGTTCACTCTTACTACCATCTTTCTTAAGACTTAAGTTCAAAAAAATTCAATTCATGTTTCAGGATTTTATTTTCTCTCTAGAGATTTCCTACTTCATCATTGTCATTATTCTACACAATTGGTTACTTGCCAGATTTTAGATCATCAATCTTGTCTTTCAGTTTGCCAATGTAGACTTTTGCATCTTCATATATATCTTTTAGGTTATATCTTTCTTCTGTAAAAGGTCAATTTGTTCAAAAGCTTCTTCAATGTTTTTCTTTGACTATCCCATATATATAGGGATCTTACTCAAGCTATTAAACTTCTTCTAAGTAATTGTGCTTTAACACCAATTGTTAGAAATAGATAATATTAAGAGGGGGGTGAATCAGTATTCTTCTACAAAATTTTTACCACAACTAAATATTGTTAATTACTTTATAAATTGCATATCAAAGTAAACCAACAATACTAAGCAATAAATATGACCATACACATAGAGAACTCGTAACACCATTATTTGTTAACTAGGGAATCTCTAGCAAAGGGAAAACCCTAGTGGGGATGATACCCACAAGATGATTCACTAAACAAAAGGATCTTGTTAAGGATATTGACCCTGTTAGGATTCTTTGAAGCACATATAGTGTCTCAAGTCCTTGTTAGAGGACTATGCCCTATTAGAAGCCTCAACCACATTAGGAGTTGGTAGATTAAATAAAATATATGCAAGTAGAGCCCACTACCCTAACATGTAAATATACAATAAATTTCTTCACAAGAATAAGTATACATACAATACTTTCTCACTATTGTACTTCATACTTTCTCTAATCATGCATCAAATCCTAAATCACATAAGGCTCATAGACTATTTGCAAAATAGTGTGCATGTCATATCAACTTCACATATAACACATATGGTGCACTTATCTGCACAAGATAATATTTCTTCTTATACTTCACAAATTAGTGATTCTCACCTTAGTCATCCTCCATGTCTTCACACACTTGACATAATAGAAAATAAATTATGAAATAATATCTACAAATTTGAATCATTGTGACTTAGTAATTATTTTGTTACCAAAATAACCCCTTAAGTCGTACAACTGAATTCTCTGCTATGTTCTGTTCTACTTTGTCAAAAACTTGTACTAGTATTTCAATCATAACTCATGTCGTACTATCCATATACATCTACAAACTTGCATACATCATCATGAATTTTTCATAAAGCTTTCCTTAACTTTGCATAATCTGATTCAAAGTGTTTCGTCTTTACACATCACATCTATCTCCCTATAATTGCAAACTTTCTAATCACTTAGACAATTTTCTAACTCTAAATATAAAAATGAAATGTTGAATATATGTTTCCATAAATGACAACACTCAAGAAATATATCTAATCATATTTCCAACACTACAATCCCTAGGGACACATTTCATGATTAAATGGGTCGAAGGGGGTCGTAGGTTAGCCTATGACCCCACTCGACACATACAATCGATTAAAATATTTCTCTAATGGACCTAGGACTACAAGGGACACATTTTGTTATGAAATGTGTTGAAGGTAGTTGTAAGTTAGCCTACAACCCCCTTCAACCCATATGATCGATTACATTATGTCCCTAGGGGTCCTAAGACCCCCAGGGATTCATGTCGAGATGAAGTCAGTTAAACCTTTGACCCCATTCAACCCATATGATTGATTACAATATGTTCCTTAGGGTCCTAAGACATGTGTCATGATGAAATGGGTCGAAGGGCATTGTAGGTTAGCCTATGATCCCATTTGACCCATATGATTAATTACACTATGTTCTTAGGGGTCCTAGGACCCCTAGGGACACTTGTCATGATGAAATTGGGTGAAGGGGTCTGTAGGTTAGACTACAACCCCGTTCAACCCATATGATTGATAGAAATATGTCCCTAGGGGTCTTAGAGCCCATAAGGTCACATGTCATGATGAAATGAGTCAAATGGGATCTTATCTTATCCTACAACCCTATTTGATGCATACAATCAATTGCAATATGTCCTTAGGGTACCTAGGACACCTAAGGCCACATGTTATTATGAAATGGGTAAAAGGGTCATAAGTTAGCCTATTACCCCCTTCAAGCCATATGATTGATTACAATATGTCCCTAGCAATTCTAGGACCCCTAGGGACACATCTCATGATGAAATGGGTTAAAAGGGGTCATAGGTTAGCCTATGACCCCATTCACCCTAGGGGTCTTGGGACAACTAGGGATACATATCATGATGAAATGGGTCAAAGGGGATCATAGTGTTAGAATATATAGTCCACTGATATAACTGGGGGGGGTGGGGGGTGAATCAATTATCCAACTACCATCACAAACAATACTCTTAAACAAACTTAATCATGTGAGTAATATAAACTAAAACCACATCAAAGTAATCATACAAAATTAACACTAGACATGTTATCCAAGAACACCCTTGATTAGAAGGAAAACCCTAGTGGGGATGGTACCCACAAGATGATGTACTAATATAAATATTTCTTGTTAGAGGATAGACCCTATTAGGAGTCTGTTACAACATTTAGTACATATGAGTCCCTATTAGGAGACTTTGAATCCCTATTAGGAAATTCCAACCCAATTAGGAGTTGTGGAAGATAGCTAGACCCACTACCCAAATAGCTTCAAGGTTAAGATCAAAGAACCCACTATCTAGATGATCTTTGTATTATTCCTTGCAGAATAATAGAACTGTAATATACTTCCTTCATCTATCTTTGCCCTATCAACTAGACTCCTACTCCTTCAGATCTTGTGACTGAATCTCATACTACACATCCAATGATCCCTTGGATCACTTACATGCATCCAGTAAGCATTCTGCTCCTACTTGCACTACACACTAATACTTTGCATTCCACTTGATCCTCTAAATCCAAGACCACTTACAAAGAATGAAAAAAACTTTCCTTTATACCATATTTTCATAATAATTCCTTGATTCAGCCTTGAGGCTTTTCCAATTAATTAAAATAAGATAATTAATTAATTCACAATTACAACAACACTGTCAACTCATAGTCTATACCAAAATTTACACCTATGAAACCATGTCTTGCACAAATTCTAGCATCACAATATGATCATCCTCTATCACTATTCTCTATGCATCACCTTCAATATATATTAGATGAAAGATAGTGATAGATCATCAGAACTATATTTTCCAATGCTCTATTTCTGCATGGTTTCTAGTAAAATAGGTGTAACTTATGTACAACATTGAATTAGACTTAGTTCTTTGAACCATGTCATCAGGACAACCTCAAGAATGTTTTCTCTACTGCACATCATCTGAAACTATTCTTCTAGTCTTAACTAAATTAATTAATTAATTTTATCAAGTTTCCACAATCCATTTTTACATGTAATATATTTTTGGATTCTATTGTGTGCATAATTTTTAGCATCAATGTTTTAGATCACTCTCTATAATCCATATTTTAGACAAGAGAATGCAAGAACATAATTACTACTGTGTTGACATGAATGACAAATACAATTATAAATGGAACATATCAATATTCTTCAATTCTTAGGATACTCCCCCAATGTAGTATCACCAACATTCATGCTAACAATATCCCCCTTTCACATTGATGACAACATAGGTAAAAAAACATCTAAGTTCCAAGAATCTCAAACTGTACTCTACTTCTATCTTCTTCCCAAATCCTCTTCATCAATCTAAGATCTTCTTCTTTTAGGATCAACAACAGTTTTTCATAGTAAACAACTTACAATACTTTCTAGTTGCATCTATGCACTTACACATCCTTCTATGAACTTACATGAATCTTTCTAAATCTCCCTAATGTGATAACTCTCCTCCATTTCCATCTCAATAGGTGCTTCTCTTCTTATGTACATTCACTCAATATGTTTTTCATGTACATTCTCTCCCCCATTGACATCAATGTTAAGGTGTGAATCACAATAACAATTGTTACATACCAATTGCTGATTAGCTTCTCAAATCATTAACCAGCTTGAGTGTCCAAAGACACTATTCAATAGCAAATACCTAGAGTCCTTAATGACTTAGTACATATCAGATACTCCCTCATATAAGAAGCATCAGCATTCAGTCCAGTCTAACCATAGTTCTATGTACCACTGGACTAATGCACTCCTTGCATTAACTACTCTAATGTCGGTAGGGGCATAACCCTTAGCATAAATTTTAGGTACTCAAAAGTATCTTTAGGAAAAGGCTTAGTAAAGATATCTGCAATTTGATCTTTAGTGCTTACATACTCTACTCTTATTTCTTTCTCTATTGCCCTTTCTCTCAAAATATGATACTTTATGGATACATCATTTGTCTTAGAATGCAACACTAGATTATTTGACATACTTACTATACTTGTGTTATCATAGTAAATAATAAAAGGTTCTATAATCTCAATTTCAATATTCCTACAACATATTTTTCATCCATATAACTTGATTATAGCTATTTTCTACTACAATATACTCTGCCTTAGTAGTACTTTGAGATATACAATCACATTTATTGCTCAACCAAGAAACCAATATTGCTCCAAGAAAGAATGCTCCACCACTAGTGCTCTTTCTATCATCCATAATGCCTACCCAATCTACATTGGTATATGTGCACAAGATGAAATCACTTGATCTATCAAACCATATTCCATAATCAAATATTCCCTTCAAATATTTGAATATCCTCTTTAATGATGCATAATGATACTCTTCAAGATCATCTTGAAATCTTGCTACAATCCCAACTACATTAGCTATATTTGGTCTAGTGTGAGTCGGATATTGCAATCCTCCAATCATAGATCTATATTTCTTCTACGCAATAGTAATTATCTCATCTTTACCGAATAACTTGTAACCAATTATCATGGGTGTACCAATAGGTTTACAACTTTCCAAACCAAATCTTTTCAACAAATCTTTCAGATATTTAGTGTATAAAATAAATATCCCATCTTTGTTTTGTGCAATCTACAATCCTAGGGAAAACTTCATTTCTCATACCATGTTGATTTCAAATTCATTTTTCATCTCTTCAAAAAAATTTGTCATTTTCTTCATCGTTTCCTCCAAATATTATGTCATCCACAAATATTACAATGATAAATATACCATCATCATTTTTCATCAAGTAAAAATTACCACTTACTATACCTTTAATAAATCCAAGCTTTGATAAGTACTTGTCCAACCTTGCATACCAAGTTCTAGGTGCTTTCTTCAGACCATACAATGCTTTCTTTAGTTTGCATACAAAATATTTATCTTCTATCATAGGGAATCCATTAGCTTTCTCAATGTAGACTTCTTCAAGTTCTCCATTAAGAAAAGCTAACTTGACATCCATCTGATAAACCTTGAAATTCTTACTTGTTGCATAAGCCAAAAACATCCTTACTACTTCCTTTCTTGCTGCAGGTGCATAGGTTTCTTCATAATCTATTCATTCTTGCTATGATTAACCTTCACAAGAAAATCTGACCTTCTTTCTCACAACTTCTCCTTGCTCATTCATCTGATTTCTAAATACCCATTTGGTTCTTATCACACTCTTTCCTTTAGGTCTAGGAACTAAATCCCATGTTTCATTCTTCATGATTTGATCTAGTTCTTCTTTCATAGCTTTCATCTAGTGATCATCCTTACATGCCTCATTTGTTCTCTTAGGTTCCACTTGAGAAATTAGATACAATTCCTCATTTACTTTGTTACTTGTCATCACAACTTTATTCTTGCTCCAAATTATTTGCTCTGAAGGGTGATTCTTTGTCATGTTTTTGCTGGAACTAGGATTTGACATCTCCACTCTGATCTCTTCCCTAGGTTTAGATCTTATTTCTTCTATATGCTCAACAGAGACATCATTCTTCATTGCTTCTTTTTTTTATCTATACTCTATTTAAAGTATATATTGTAGTGTTAATTGCTTCTCTCAAAATTATCTTTGAGAAATTATTCTCAAATAACATCACTCTTGTTGCTTCTGCTACTGACTTGTTCCTTCTTTCAGTAATCTCATTTTATTCAAGTGTTCTAGATGAAGATAACTATCTTTTGATTCCAGTCTCTTCACAGAACATGTTGATCTCTCTAGAACTGAACTATCCTCTTCTATTTGATCTTAAACACTTAATCTTAACATCAAATTCATTTTCAACTTTATTGTTGAATATCTTAAATTTCTCAAAAGCTTCAGACTTCTCTATAAGAAATGTTACCCACATCAATCTAGTGAGATCATCAACAAAAGTCATAAAGTACCTTTCACCATAGAATCCTCAAGTTGTTGTAGGACCACTCAGATCTATGTGAACAATCTCTAGTTTCTCTGTAGTAGAGAGTTTCTTTCTAGGAAAAGATACTTTACTCTGCTTAGCCAAAATACATTCCTTGCAGACAACATTAGTAGGCTTAATAATCTTAGGAAAATCTCTCATTACAAATGTATTGCTAACTTTTATGATATTATCAAAGTTTATAAGACAAAAACTTCTATGCCATAACAAACTATTATCAACCTTTACAACCAAACATGTTATTTCAGGAGGATTGAACTGAAATATATTACATCTGGATCTGGTTCCAGTTATAATCAACTTATAATTCTTGTCTTTGATAATGCAAGTCTTCTCTATGAACTATAATAGATATCCCTTGTCTACCAACTATCCAACACTTAACAAATTATGTTTCAAACCATCAACAAAGTAAACATCATTAGTGTTGGTTTTACCATCAAGAGTAATAGATCCAATCCCTGTAATATGATAGGATGCACTATTACCAACTCTAAAAAAACCTCCACCATGATTTCTGAACTTGAAAAATTTGTTCATATAACCATTCATGTAATGTGAACATCCACTATCAATTATCCAATCTAATTTATTCTCTACTTGGGTAACTAGAGCTCTCCCTTCTCTAATTTTTCTACCAATGTTATCTTCCTTAATAGCCATATCCTTTTCATTAGATTCTTCATCCTTATTAGCATATAAAAAATTTCTATCCTTATCTCTTCTAGGCTTAAATTTTCCTCTAAAATTTTTCTCTCTTTTAGGACATTTATATGCCTAATGACCATATTCATCACAAGTCCAACACTTGAATATTTTCTTACCATCTTTCTTTCTTCTTACTAGAACAACTATTCATTTTTCAATCTTCTTATCTTCTTCAAATCTACTATTACTGGTAAAATATCCTCTTGTGCTTGTACTTCTTGATAGATTAGGTCAAATGTGCATAACATTGAAAGCTATCTCAGCTCTGGTTAATTCTCTAAACTATCTCATTTGTACTTCTACACATTCTAATCTTCCAAGCAAAGTTTCCTTTGTGAAATCTTTGGTGTAGGGCATTACTAGCCGAATCATCTAAGTTGTTTGCTTGAATGGTGGAGATAAACTTTTCAAGATATTCCATATAACCGCATTATCATGTTTAGTTCCACCAAGAGATCAAATATATGCAAATTTTTTTTATATTCTTCTTGCATAATTTCTGATGGATTCATCCTCTATCATCTTAGCATCTTGAAATGCACAAATCTAACTTTGTATTTTCATCCTTTTTGCATGATGATCACCTTCAAAATTAACTTCTAATGCTTTCCAAATTTCATGAGAAGTTTGAAATGTCTTTACTTGATTGTACTCATTTTTTAGAAGAGTTGATAGTAGGGCTTCTCTGGCTCTAATGTTACACATGAACAAATCACTTTCTCCCTCACTGCATTCCTCTAGCTTTGATTCTTCAACAATTGATTTCTTACCTTTCATCAAAAACCAATAACTCAAACCCATGCATAGCAGATGATTCTTCATCTTTTCCTTCCAACTATCATAGTTGGCCCCATCAAATCTCATATTTTTTTTCCTAAACATATTCACCATTGATATCCCAAAGTTGTTAAGCCTTATCTTCAAAGACCTGATGCTCTGATACCAATTGATAGAATATATAGTCCACTGATATAATTGAGAGGGAGGGGGGTGGTGGTGGGGGGTGAATCAATTATCCAACTATCATCACAAAAAATACTCATAAGAAAACTTAACCATGTGAGTAATATAAACTAAAACCACATCAAAGTACTCATTCACAATTAATACTAGATATGTTAACTAGGGAAACCCTTGATTATAGGGAAAACCCTAGTGAGGATGGTACCCATAAGATGATGTACTAATATAAATATTCCTTGTTAGCGAATAGACCCTATTAGGAGTTTGTTACAACATTCAATACATATGAGTCCATGTTAGGAGACTTTGAATCCTTGTTAGGAGATTCCAACCCTATTAGGAGTTGTGGAAGATTGGACCTACTACCCAAACAACTTCAAGGTTAAGATCAAAGTACCCATTGTCCAAATGATCTCTGTATTATTCCTTATAGAATAATATAATTGTAATGTACTTCCTTCCTTTGTCTATGTCCTATCAACTAGACTTTTTCTCCTTCAGATCTTGTGACAATATCTCATATTGCACATCTAATGATCCATTGGGTTGCTTACATGCATTTAACAAGCATTCTTCTCCTTCTTGCACTACGCACTAATACTTCTCATTCCACTTGATCCTCTAAATAAAAGTCCACTAGAAAACAAGGAAAATAACTTTCCTTTATACCATATCTTTGTAATAATTCCTTGAGTCGGGCTTGAGGCTTTCCCAATTAATTAAACTATGATAATTAATTAGTTCACAATTACAACAACAGTGTTGGCTCATAATCTATACCAAACTTTACACATGTGAAATCATGTCTTGTGCACATGCTAGTGTCACCATATGATCATCCTTTATCACTATTATATATACATCACCTTCATTAGATCTCAGATAAAAGAAAGTGATAGATCATCAAGACTCTATTTTCCAATGCTATATTTGTGCACAATTTCTACTAAAATAGGTGTAACTTCCATACAACATCAAATCAGACTTAGTCCTTTGAACCACATCATCAAGACAATCTTAGGAACATGTTCTCTACCACGCATCATTTGAAACTTCCTCATCTCGTACACATACTAAGATTACTGACTACTATTCTTCTAGTCTTAACATGATTAATGTTGTGTTGACATTAATGACAAATACAATCATGAATGCAACATATCAATGTTCTTCAATGCTTAGAATACTTCTCCAATGTAGTATCATCAGCACTCATGCTAACGTTTAGGTTAGCCTATGACCTCCTTCAACCCATACGATCAATTGCAATATGTTCCTAGGGGTCGTAGAACCCCTATGGATACATGTGGTAATGAAATGGATCGAAGGGGGTCATAGGTTAGCCTATGAACCCATTCAACCCATGTGATCAATTACAATACATCTCTATGGGTCCCAAGACCCCTAGGGACACATGTCATGATGATATGGCTTGAACAGGTTTGTACATTAGCCTATGACCCCATTTCATCCATATGATCAATTATAATATGTCCCTAGGGGTTCCACAACCCCTAGGGAAACATGTCATGATGAAGTGGTTGAAGGGGGTTGTAGGTTAGCCTACAACCCCCTTCAAGCCATACCATCAATTACAATATGTTCCTAGAGATTCTAGGACCCCTAGGGAGACATATCACAATAAAATGGGTCGAAGGGCATTGTAGATTACACTATGACCCCAATCAATCCATACAATCAATTACAATACGTCCCTAGGGCTCCTAGGACCCCTAGAGACACATATTGTGATGAAATGGGTTAAATGGGGTCATATGTTATCCTCCAATCCCATTCAACCAATAGGATCGATTACAATATGTCCCTAAGCACCTAGGACCCCTAGGGACACATGTGTATGCTATGGAATCTAGTATGCTAAGAACATCGAATCTAATCTAACATTCACAACTAAATAACAAGAAATACATATGATAAGACAAAAGGAGACACTATGGAGGAAGGTAAACCAAGAATGGTAAGCTCCTTGAGTGTAACTTATGATAACTTTGATGGGTCTAGTAATTAGGGATGTATTGTCATACATGCTCAAGATTCAAGTGGTAGTTTGGTGATCAAGCATGGAGATGGGAGAAAGATTCGACAATTGTGGTGTGTGTGGATTTTGACATCACAAGGATGTAAATGGCTATACTGTGGTGGTTAATGGGACATTATAAGTGGAGGGTCAAAGGGAGTAATGAGGGAGGAGGAGTTTGGAAGAGGGATGTAAGAGGCATTTAAGGGCATTTATGGCATATATGAGCCATTAATTATTTTTGATAGGAATGTAAGAGGTTGAGGGAAGATTTTTGACTTTGGTTTAGGTTAGAAGGTCTTAACCCTTGCTTAAAGTTGTGCACATGCTTAGGAGGGTGTTTAGGAAGAAAGTGGCTTAGCATTGATGGGATGGGTTAGTTAGTTGGCTAAGTGAGGTTAGTATGGGTGAATAGGTTCATTTAGGGTTTTTGGGATTTAATTAAATAGATTTTTGCATTTGTTTAATTTAATAGAGGAATGCATATTTAATTGATAACTTGACTATAGGTTGTCCTTTGATTTTATCAATTAGACTATAGTTAACTAAATGAATTAATTAACTAGGAGATGATGATTATTAAGTAAATATAAAATATATAATCAATAATATCCTATAAGATGACTAAATAAGATTACTTAATGGTATAATTAGATTTAGGTTTGTACATTTTGCCTCGCTTTGATATAGTGTTAGGACAACACTATTTCAAAGAAGTTTGGATGTAAACAACATGAAGAAGAATTGATTAAAGCAAAAAAGTCTCCCCAATCTTGAGTAGAAGAGGAGATATTTGACCGTTTGATGCCCCCCTAAGAAGGTCACAAGGAGAGAAGACAAAGCTCGATGACTACTTGAAAATGTACAAGAAGCCAGGGTGAGAAGGAAGATGAAGAAGGATTAAGAAAGTATTAAAAGTGTAATTAAATTGCAACAATAACAAGGTTGGAGAAAAAGGGGGCTCTGGATGGGTCATAGAGGGAAGTAGGGCACCACAAGGGGGCTATAAGAGGGTCTAAGAGAGCCAAAAAGGTTATTTTCTCTCATACCTATGATGATGTATTATGATTTGGATCTATGATTTGGATGACTTGATGGTTGTGTAAGGATGCCCAGAGCATCAGGTAGATGTGGTACGAAGAATACAAGCCCAATAGGCACTAGATCAATCAATAGGTGTTAAAATGTTTCCCTTGTAATTTTTGTATTTTGTTTTAGGGCATTCCCAAAATTTTGAAAATGCATTCCTATAGGCATGGGTCTAACAATATTACGGTAGGGATCAGCGGGAAAGTGATCTTGCAAAAAATTTGTGGGGATGGGTTAAAAAAGGGGGTCAGAAACCATTTTATGCGGAAAAAAATTTGGTCCACAGCTTTAGTAGGAACACAATTCTAGCTAGCATTTTTCCTGGGTTAGTGATCCTGAGTGTTGGTAAGAGTTCCCATGAATGGGAATGTCATTTTTTGGGTCAAAGGTGGGAGTAAGAAAGATCAATGCGAGAATGGGTTAAGATTGACCTAAATGGGGCAAGAGGGAGATGCATTCCCATAGTGATCAAGAGTTGTAGGAATGTGGGGTTTAAGTGGGGTAGTGGGAATGCAGGTTGGGGTTTTGGCGAGTAGGAAAAAAATGATAAGACACATTCCCACTAAAATGTTCAAAGGAATGAATGTGACGATATAGATGGGTTGTGTGACTCTAGTCCTATTTGTGGGAATGCAGGTACAAGGTTAGGTTTCTAGGGGTAAAAGGTAAGATAATGGAGCATATGTAGATAGTTTTGGAAAGGAGATAGAGAACTGACATGAATGTCACTTTGCTTGATGTTGTGTATGAGGTGTTGGAGTTCATTCTAGTAAGGAACATATCAGATGGGTTTCAACCATTTACTAGGAATCATAAGACAAGGACAAGCCTAAGGATGAGCTAAATCCTATATTCAGAAGGGCTAAATCTTAGTTCAGGGCCAACATTAACATAGTCATCAGGACTCACTTCACTTTAGGCTCTACAAGGCCAAGGTAGGCAAACCTTAGGGATTGATCTTATTAATTTAATACTTTTCTTTGCAAGACTATCCCCTATAGCAGAAATGGTCAATATTCTTCTTTGATTTGTTGATAAAATTCCTGATTATAGTAGCTAACTATAACCAAAGGGAAAGTAGATGAAAATAAGTAACGACTGAGACTTCTAGTTCTTCAATAAATAAAAAGGTAAATTGATATTTGATTAAAGATTTAGATCTCAACATAACCTAGGTATGCAACAACAAAGAACATGCAACCTCTAAGCTTACCAGTATCTTATCCATTCGGAATCAAATAAATCTCAACATACTCATGGACACCTAAAGTATACTCATATATCCAAAGATCTAATCTATCTATCTGGCTTGCAAATAGACATCTATCTTCATAAAAGCTCTCATACTTATTGTAAAATCCTCCTGGTGAAACTTGCAACCTTGTAAAAGTAAACAAGCATTTACTTGGCTCTATGCTCCAATAGAAAACCTATCCAGACATACAACCTTAAGGAATTGCAAATGAGTTTAAGCTCTTTGTTCTTAAACACAAAAAATTGTAGACAATAGAGGAAGGAGATGAGAATCAAAATGAAACTAAGAAAATGAAGCTCTTATATTAATCTCATTGAAACCAATAAATCATCTATATGTCAAAACTTAGAAAATAACATTAAGGAATGACTATGTAGTATAAAATGCTTCAAAAGAAATACACTATTGCTATTCATAGCAAAGGAATACTGAGAATGATATCACAATAGTCAGGAAATTCTTCAACCCTGGAACCTTTCTGGTCTCACAAAGATGAGAAAAAACTCAAAATTGGAACTTGTACAAAAAGTAGAGAAGAGAGATTTATAGAGGAGAAGAATTTTTTGGATTTGCAATCTAATTCTGACATATGTCATACTGAAATTATTTTCATTTTGATGTTCTTGAAACTAATCTTCTTTATCTACTGGCAATCAAAAACCATAAATGTTATGGTAGAAATATCTAATATATCCCCTTTAAAGTAATCAACAAAATATCCTTTGAAGAAATATCAGATACACATCATAATATGTGTTGGAGTTCCAAATCTAATCATGGTTTTTCATGCTCTTATTTTGTTGTGAAATTTAATTGTATTGTTGGTAAAACTTGTCACTTGCAACTACTTGCTTTAAAACATTCAAATCTTCTTTAAAGTGATCAATGAAATCAAATCTTATTCAAATCATATCAAAATCTAATTTCATTCCATTCTAAAAATATCAAATCAGCATTTGCACTGAGGATGCCCCAAAATTACAAAACATCTTGTAGCTCCTTCTAGTGAATACTTGTAGAAAAACCAACTACAAAAATGGAAAATTCATCTCTTGCCAATTCCAATGGTATATTATAATGCATATTTTGGATAAAAATCATGCCTCTTAGGTCCAATTGAAATTTCAAGCCATGAGTCATGAATAAAGTTTAAAATGAAAATTTGAAATGAACTACATAGTGTAAACTATATAAAATCATTAAATTTATTTGAAACTTTAACATTTGAACTTTTGTGCATTGAATATCTTTGGATTTTAATTTTTTATTCCTTTTCTCCTTACCTCTCCAATCACCCTGCACCAAGTGTCAGGTTTCTAGTTGTCAAAATGCCCAAGCAGGACCCACTTCCTCGTTAACATTTGAAAAACTTGAAACATTTGAAAATTATGAATCTATGATATTACATCATAACATCTTAACATTTTACTTTTCCTTTTATGATTTCACGATTGTCATGATTTTGTTAGCTCTATAATTATTCTTCCCAACTATATGATCTTGGGCAATTTTGTAATATCTTAGTCCTTAAAACCTCACTTCCCGATCCTATGCCTTACCGATCTTATGCTACATCACAACATCGAAGCTCCATTTTTGTTGCCTTGTGATCTCCCAATGGATCATAGGATCACGGCCCTCCTCATTTGGCTCCACGATCTCACAAAATTCTTTCTCAATGCTTGGAGAGTCTCCTATGACCCTCCTCATTTGGCTCCATGATCTCATGACGTTCTTTCTCAATGCTTGGAGAGTCTCCTATGACCCTCCTCATTTGGCTCCATGGTCTCATGATGTTCTTTCTCAATGCTTGGAGAGTCTCCTACGACCCTCCTCATTTGGCTCCACAATCTCACAATGGTTCTTTCTTAGTGCTTGAAAAGTCAAAAAAAAATTTGACCTCACATGCCAAACTGGCCACAGCAAGCCCCTCCATATATGGTTGTTATGGTTGGCTCAAAAGATCTTATGTATTTTAGAGACATAGCTTATTAATTGCCCACATTTTTAAACATAAAAATAGTTCATCCACAAACGCATGTGGGATAAACTTTCTTCATGCCTTCTTCCACTCCTACAAGGAGAGTCTGCCTTCATTTGCTAATTTGCACCTTCCACACTACCTCAAAAAAACCAGACTCCTTGCCATTTATTTCTCTTCATTGGATGTTGTAGATGCATTGGGATTTTGCCCCTTTTGTGTGGATGGCTTTGCATTTCAACATTGGAGTTGTTCTAGCTTTAGAGATCTCCTCCTCTTCAATTGTCCCACTCGTGGGCATGGGTGCCCTGCACACTTGATGGCATAGACATCAATTGGAAACCAAGAATTGCATTCATCCTACTTGTGGCATCTACTCCAATGTGAACTTCTTGTTTTATTTGCTCCAGTTGTGGGATGCTCCCTTTGCATTGGACATGGAGTTGGGTGGAGTGAAGCCCCTACCTCCTCATCATCATGGATACTTAGTATTAAATGGCTCCTCTTGAATTGATCACTGGCATCCACCTTCAATGTGGACTACATCTTATTAACATTCATTTTCCACAACAATATATGCTTCATTGTGTTTGTGGATTTTCTCATGCAATCTACCAGACGTTGTTTGTTGCAAATCTTCCAATGTAAATGCCCCTTTAGCATTAGCCTCATCTTCTTCCTTAATTTCCATGGCCCAAAAGATGAGAACAATTTATAATTTCAAAATGTTTCTAATGTCCAAGACCAAAAAATGTCTAGTAACAAGAGTGAGCATGCAATTTTTTAGTTCTTTTATGATCCGTAATACAACAAATCTAGAAATCTAAACAACTCTCAGTGGAAATATAGCCTCCTCAGAAGTGATAGCCTGCACAAAAGATTTCATTCTAATTTGAGGAATGAACCAAGTCATTCCTATGGTGTGGGTGTTCTACTGCCTTTCTTTTGACTTCTATGCTCCCTCCAATTTTAACCACATCTTGGAAACACATATCTAATTGAGCCTTAAAATAAATCATTCATACTGAAGATTTAAGATTTATTTAATTACAACCATTATAACTTCTTACCTGAAAAGTATTTAAAACCTAGTATGGCATGTCCACCTAATAGAAATAGTCAAGCCCTAAAGTGAATCCAACTAAAAAAAAAAATCATTTTCAAACAACTAGCTTTGCAAACTGATCCATTGAGACTTTGATATTGATCAGAATCAAACAACAGCACTAAAAAAATCATTTAGAACTTGTTTTACCACTTATCTAGAAATAGTGATTTGTTGACAAGAAGGTCTAAAAATCGGTTTTAAAAAATGACCCAAACAAATAACTAGGCGCTTAAAATTGAAATGCTAGTACTTTGTTCTAAAATATTACACCCTGCCAAATCTCATCACATGATGACCATTCAGTCAAAAGATATTGATGTTCAAAGTTGCCCAGTTAAAACTGACTGCAAACCAACATGTTAGAAAACTAGAAAGTGTGTTTGGTTTGAGCCTTGATAATAGGAAAAATGAATACTTAAGGGTATAAAAATTGGGAAAATAGTTCATTTCCATGAGGGGAATATAAATCTATGATTTAGGCTCATGAAAAATAATAGGACACATTTGGAAAGCACGTGAAGTGGCTACTCAGAATTGCAGGATGGGAAACATCAGTAGAAAAGTGTTTGTTTGCAAATGGAATGGCTATGGGAAGTGTACAAACGGATTCATCAAAGTTTACAAATTGGCACATTGGAAGTATTTTTAGAGCAGAACACAATGGTACAAACCATTTGATCTAGGCAATCAAGGATTTAAAGTTATAACACCCCAAATAGGGGTACCAAACATTCTGCATTTTATGACACTAGTAAAAAGTTATAAATTGCATTCAAAATCACATTTGAAAATTGATCAAATAGATTCATCATTAGCTCAAATCTGAAACATATAAATTGTGTAACCTCTAGAATTCAATGCAAAAGAAATTTTATTAGTAGGGTCAATTGGGTCAAAGTTATAATCAGTCAAATAGGGCTTCCTAGATTTCTAAGAAATATACATCAGCATGACAAAGATAAATAACCAACATTGAGGGATTTAAAACCTAGCCAAAACATATCAAAATGACTAAAAAATTGAAACATAGGTTCAATTATATTCATACTAAATAACCCCAAGGTGGTGAGTCATGAAACATTACCAGGTAGAAGATATTTGAATGCAAACAAGGCCTCATGTCAGTGTTTGACACTTAGGCAAAAAATGTAGAACTAAACACTACTCTAAATGGAACTTTGTAGAATGACTTAGACTGTCAGTTTAACAAATTATAGAATGCATAGATATGCTTAGTGCAAGGTGTTAGAAACATAAAACTCCTTATAGACCTTAAAATGATAGCCATGTACATAAGCATGAAAATGTGTTTATGGAGCTCAAAATGACTCAAAAGTTTGGAAGGGTACTCAAAATGGGAATACATTTTTGAGTTCCATCAGTGGCTCTATTAGAGAATGCATGCTCCTTGTGGGCATGGCAATAATTCATATCTCTAGAGGAAGTAGACCACTCCCAAAAACTTTCTCTAAATAACTTACTAAAAATAGGAAAATTTATTCTAATTGTACAAGATGGTAGCCCTAGGCCAACCAAGCTTTCTGAGACTTTTTACCTCTGTCAAAAACATGATTCTCATTTACATCTCTCTAAGGTAAGTTGGAAAAAAAAATTCCATCAGTTTCACCAAACACAACAAAATTCACAATTAGCTCAATTGGCAAAAAAAATAACTTTCCTAACTTTCATAGTGCAAACTAGGAACATCCTTAATATAATGTTCACTATGAAAATAGGGGTAAGCATGCTCAAGTATATTAGGATCAAAATGACACTTTTCTTTATCAGATGAAATATGCATGCTATCAAATTTGAATGTGAAAATTTCATACTCAACTTGGGGAAAAAGATCAAACACACCTTGAAATTGTGTATCTTTATGTATAGCTAGTTGTTATTCAATTGAGTATTCAGATTCATATTCACAAATGTCATCCATGTCAATGATTGTAATTAATCCAGGGCTCTCCATTGATTCTTCACAATCAGCAAATGGATTAGTCATGTTAGAGCATTCATCATAAAATTCCTTGCAAGGTGTAGGCATATTTTCAATAACAACTTCATCTAACACCTCGCCATCATCATCACAAAATGCAATATCATCATTAAAATCACTGTCACACTTAAAAGAATAACAATATATTCTCTTACAATAGTAAGATAAGAAATCACCATCAAGCTCGGCCTTAACCAAATTTGATCATTCTGTGTGCTCTTCAAAAAGCTGGTTGATAATTCCATGTAGAGCTCCCTTGTAAACATTACAAGTGGTGTGTTGATCAACATCAAACTCTTCACCATACAATGAATTAGTGAAAACCTTGAAACTATTTCCAACATCATTGTCATGAAAACTTTCAGCATGTGAAGAGGAAAAAATAGAATCGTCATCATCATTACTTGAAGACACAACATCCACTTTATCAACTAAGCATGTAGAATATAAATCAATATCACTCACATTGTCTTCACTAATATTATTCAAATGACGTGCCCACCAATCATATCATATCTTATTTTATCACTAGGTGCTATTGTAGTAACTATAGAATTACTTATATGTTGATGATTACAACTACATACAGCCCCATGGCATTCATCTACACAACTAGGTAGTTGATCTTTGTCAATAATTTATTTGTCCTCATATTGTATACACAATTCCTCTCCAAAACTTTCAACTACATGCTGGTTTATACAACTCGAAGGTGGAATTTCACTTTCATTTTCAGATTTAGAAAAAGAAACTATGCTTTCCTCATTGCTCTCTTCTTCACAATCTGCATTAGACTCATATGAAGATGAACATGTAATATCATTACTTTGATTCAAGTATCCACTCTCATCATCTTCTTCATATGACACCTCTTTATCATATATCAAATTTGCAACATTGTTCACATCACTTGAAACACAACTTTCAACCTCTTCACCCCAATAAAAATGAGATGGATGCCTTGCAACTTCATGATTAGTTGCATTCTCAACACAAATAAAACCATCAATAGGAGAAGCAACAACTAAAATTAAATCTTGCATACATAACTTATCAAAAAAATCAAGCTTAACATCTACTATTGAAATACTACAAGCATGTGCACTCTGTTTGGCAAGAACAAGATCATCTTTCCTTTGAAACAAAGAGACTTCAACTTCAACTTCACATGTTTTTGATTTTGAATTTTTAATAAGATTATTACAATAGTAGGGGAATGTATACACTGATCTATATTTGAATACTCAACATGATATTGTTCTTTATTTTTGACGTCATCATGCAAGCAAACACCCTTAGAGAAATGACTCCTAGTTAGTCCATACCTTTCATTGTTTTCAATTTCTATTTCTATCATGCATGGTTGATACAAAGTCTTGGGATCCTTATCCCTCAACCGATAACTTATTTTCTTATCAAATGCATCTAGATAAACTACTAGACACACTTGATCATTAAATCTATATTTATCAGGAATCTCATTCAAGGTTCTTGCAAATTTGATATTGAAAGCAAGAATAAGTTCACCATTTCTGATTTGAATTTTCAAGAACTTCTTAAGAGAATTAGAGATGTTTACCCTTTCCTTAAACTATTACATGAAGGTTGAATGTAACTCATCGCAAGATGAAATAGAACATGTCAACAGAAAGGAGAACCAATCTCTAGCATCACCTCCTAAAGTTTGAACAAACAAATTCATATGCACATCTTCATGAGTAATCTCAAAATTACCAATCAAATCACTAAACATCTAAATGTGTTGATTGGCTAAATCCAAATGGTTCCCACTAAACTTAGGAAAATATTTTCTAAGATTGTATGGAATGGTGTTTGGGAAACCATGAATGCCATCAAAATGCAATGGCATGTACCTCTTGGAAAAGATAGATCTATGATTTTGGTCAATGGACTGCATACTAGGTGAAAAGAAATCTTCCATTTCTTGCAAACTTATAACTCACCAAAATAATTTTCAGAATTTATAGCTTGTAGTAGATCTAAAAGCTCATCTATCAATTTAATCTCTAACATACTCCAAGATATAAATACATTTTCTGAAACTATCTTTCACCAAATATATTGAGATGCATTAAACACTTCTCCAACTTAGTGCTAAAATATCACTTGATGAAGAAACCTTTTGTATAACTTACTTTACTAAAAAAGACATCTCAAGAAAGTGGAAAATACCTTATATGTGATGTTTGCAAACCACTTCAATGATGTGAACAATAGCATATTTAAACCTTGTCTTGATTTAATAACTCTTGCATAGCATCGCACATTTTCTTTACAACCATTACCAAGGGCTTAAGATGGCTGCTTCAAATCTACACTCCAACTATTGCAACCTTCATAATACCCTCAACTTCACAATTGCACTTGTATAGAGATATAATGATTTGAGTCGCCACTCACTAAGTAAGAAAATATTTTCTAGTTTGTACAAGACAACAAGTTGGTCCAAAATTTACAACGAGTACTCAAAAACTTACACACAACCTTGGAATTTCACATCCTCAACAAAGTGAAAGAAAAAAATATTCTTGACCTTTAGATCCTTAGAAGTACTTCATGTTGATTTATCTATCACTAATCTTCAAAGATACTGTTGTCAAGAATAAGGCATAACTGAGAGACATAAATCCAACAAGGAGATGAGAAGAAACTTACAATTCCTTACTATTGTAGTATTTTCATTATGTCTCTCCCCAAAAAAGTTTCCATTTTTTTGGAGCTCTTTTTTGGTAAGGAACATATTAGGTGGGTTTAAACCTAATACTAGGAAGCATAAGATAAGGACAAGCCTAAGGATGAGCTAAATCCTATATTCAGCAAGGCTAAATCGTAGTTCTAGGCCAACATTAACAGAGTCATCAGGACTCACTTCACTTTAGGCTCTACAAGGCCAAGGTGGGAAAACCTTAGGGATTGATCTTATTAACTTGACAATCTTCTCTACAAGACTATCCCCTATAGCAGAAATGGTCAATATTCTTCTATGATTTGCTAATAAACTTCCTGATTACAATAGCTAACTATAACCAAAGGGAGAGCAAATGCAAATAAGTAACGACTGGAACTTCTAGTTCTTCAATACATAAAAAGGTAAATTGATATTCGATTAAAGATTTGGATCTCAACATAACCTAGGTATGCAACAGCAGAGATCATGCAACCTCTAAGCTGACCAGTCCCTTATCCATTGGGCATCAAATAAATCTCAACATACACATGGACACCTGAAGTATACTCATATATCTAGACATTTGATCTATCTATCTAGCTTGCAAATAGACATCTATCTTCATAAAAGCTCTCATACTTATTGTAAAATCCTCCCGGTGAAACCTATAGCCTTGTCAAGGTAAATAAACATTTACTTGGCTCTTTGTTCCAATAGCAAACCTATCCAAACATACAACCTTAAGGATTGCAAATAAGTTTAAGCTCTTTGTTCTTAGACACAAAACATTGCAAACAACAGAGGAAGGATATGAGAATCAGAATGAAACTAGGAAAATGAAGCTCTTGTATTAATCTCATTGAAACCAATACATCATTTGTATGTCAAAACTTAGAAAATAACATCAAGGAATGACTGTGAAGTATAAAATGCTTCAAAAGAAATACACTATTGCTATTCATAGTTAAGGAATACTGAGAATGGTATCATAGCAGTTAGGAAATTCTCCAACCCTATAACCTTTCTAGTCTCACAATGGTGAGAAAATCTCAACATTGCAACCTATACAAAGAGTATAGAAGAAATATTTATAGAGAAGAAGAAGTTGTTGGATCTACAATCTAATTCTGACATGTGCCATACTGAAATTATCTTCATTCTGGTGTTGTTGAAATTGATCTTCTTCATCTGCCAGCAATCAAAAACCATAAATGTTGTAGAAATATCTGATATATCCCTTTTATAGTAATTAGAAAAATATCATCTAAAGAAATGCCAGATACACATCATAATATGTGCTAGAGTTTCAAGTCTAATCATGGTTTTCTCATGCTCTTCTTTTGCTATGAATTTCAACTGTACTATCGACAAAACCTATCACTTGCAATTACTTGCTTTAAAACATTCAAATCATCTTTAAAGTTGTCAGTGAAATGAAATCTTATTCAAATCTAATCAAAATCTGATTTCATTCCATTCTGAAAACATCAAATCAGAATTTGCACTAAGGATGCCCCAAAATTACAAAACCTCTTGTAACTCCTTTTGTTGAATACTTGTATAAAAACCAACTGCGAAAATGGAAAATTCATCTCTTAATGATTCCAATGGTATATTATAGTGCATGTTTTGGATAAAAGTTTAGCCTCTAAGATCCCATTGAAATTTTAGGCCCTGGGCCATAAACAGAGTTTAAAATGAAAATTTTAAATCAACTACATAGTGTAAACCATATAAAATCATTAAATTTATTTAAAACTTTAACGTCTAAACTTCTGTCAGTTGATTATCTTTGAATTTTAATTTTTTATTCCTTTTCCCCTTATCTCTCCAATCCACTGGTGCCATGTGTCAGATTCCCAATCGTCGAAATGAACCCACATCCTCAACAACATTTAAAAAACTTGAAACATTTGAAAATTATGAAGCTACAATATTACATCGTAATATCTTAACATTTTAATTTTTCTTTTACGATTTTACAATTGTCATGATTTCATAAGCTCTTAAATTATCCTTCCTGAGTATATAATATTGGGCAATTTCGTAATATCTTAATCCTTAAAACCTCACTTCCTTATCCTACACCTTACTGATCTTACCCAACATCATAACATCAAAGCTCCATTTTCGTTGCCTCATGATCTTCCAGCGGATCGTAGGATCACAACCCTCCTCATTTGGCTCCACGATCTCACAACGGTTCTTTCTCAATGCTTGGAAAGTCAAAATTTTATTTGACCTCACATGTCAAATTGGCCATGGCTGGCTCAAAAGAATTCATGTCTTTTAGAAACATAGCTTATTGAGTGCCCACATTTTTAAACATAAAAATAGTTCATCTATAAACACGTGTGGGATAAAAGATTTTCATGCCTTCTTCTACTCCTGCAAGGAAAGTCCGCCTTCATCTGCTAATCTATGGCTTCCACACTGCCTCAAAAAACTCCCTACCATTTATTTCTCTTCATTGGATGTTGTAGATGCATTGGGCTCTTGCCCCTTTTGTGTGGATGGCTCTGCATTTCAATGCTGGAGTTGTTCCAGCTTTAGAGATCTCCTCCTCTTTAACTGTCTCACTTGTGAGCATGGGTGCCCTGGACACCTGATGGCATAGACATCAATTGGAAACCAAGAATGCATTCATCCTACTTGCGGTGTCTGCTCCAATGTGCACTTCTTATTTTATTTGCTCCAATTGTGGGATGATCCCTTTGCATTGGACGTGGAGTTGGGTGGAGTGCAACCCCTGCCTCCTCATCATCATGGATGCTATGTATTAAATGTTTCCTCTTAAACTAATCACTGGCATCCACCTTCAATGTGGACTACATCTTATTCCCATTCATTTTCCACAACAAAATATGCTTTATTATGTTTGTGGATTTGCTCATGCAATTTACCAATCACTGTTTGCTACAGATCTTCCAATGTAAATGCCCCTTCAACATCGGCCTCATCTTCTTCCTTAATTTCCATGGCCTAAAAGATGATAACAATTTATAATTTCAAAACATTTATAGTGTCCAAGATCAGAAAACATCCAGTGGCAAGAGCGAGCATGCAATTTTTTAGTTCTTTTATGATCCCTAATAAAACTAATCCAAAAATCTAAACAACTCTTAGTGGAAATATGGCCTCCTCAGAAGTGATAGCCTACACAAAAGATCTCATCCTAATTTGAGGAATAAACTTAGTCATTCCTGTGGCATAGGTGTCCTACTGCCTTTCTTTTGACTTCTATGCTTCCTCTAATTTTAACCACATCTTGGAAACACATATTTAATTGAGTCGTAAAATGAAGCATTCGTACTGAAGATTTAAGATTTATTTGATTACAACCATTATAACTTCTTACCCAAAAAATATTTAAAACCTAGTATGCCTTGTCTGCCTAATGGAAATAGTCGGGCCCTAAAGTGGATCTGACTACAATTTTTTCATTTTCGAACAATAGACATTGCAAACTGATCCATTGAGACTTTGATACTGACCAAAATCAAACACGAGCACTAAAACAATCATTTAGAACTCATTTTACCACTTTTTTGGAAACAATGATTTGCTGATAAGAAGGCTTGAAAACTGGCTTTAAAAACTGACCCAAATAGATAATTGGGCTCTAAAAACTAAAATGTTGGTAATTTGTTCTGCAATCTTGCACCCTTCTAGATCTTATTGCATGATGACCACTCAGTCAAAAGATATTGATGTTCAAAATTGCACAGCTAAAACTACCTAGAAACCAACATGTTAGAATACTAGAAACTGTGTTTGGTTTGAGCCTTGAAAATATTGCAAACTGATACTTAAGGGTATAAAAACTAGGAAAATAATTTATTTCCATGAGGAGAATATAAATCTGTTATTTGGACCCATGAAAAATAATAGGACACATTTGGCAAGCATGCAAAGTGGGCTACTCAGAATTGTAGGACTGGAAACATCAGTAGAAAAGTGTTTTTTGCAAATGAAATAGCCATGGGAAAGTGTACAAACAGATTCATCAAAGTTTACAAACTGGCACATTGAAAGTATTTTCAAAGTAGAACATAGTGGTATAAACCATTTGATCCAGGCAATCACGGATTTAAAGGTATAACATCCTAATCAGGGGTACCAAACAATCTACATTTTATGGCACCAATAAAAAGTTATAAATTGCATTCAAAATCATGTTTGAGAACTTATCAAATGGATTTTTCATAAGCTCAAATCTAAAACATAGCAATTGTATGACCTCTAGAATGCAATGCAAAATGAATTTTCTTGGTAGGGTCAGCTGGGTCAAAGTTATAATCAGTTAGACAGGGCTTCCTATATTTTTGAGAAATATACATCAGCATGACAAAGATAAATAACCAACTTTGAGGGATTCAAAACCTAGTCAAAACATATCAAAATGACTCAAAAATTGAAACATTGGTTCAATAATATGCATAATAAATAATTCCAATGTGGTGAGTCATGATACTTTACCAGGTACAAGATATTTGAATGCAAACTAGGCCTCCTATCATTGTTTGACACTTCAGCAAAAAATGCAGAACTGGACACTACTCAAAATGGAACTTTGTAGAAGGACTTAGAATGTCAGTTTAACATTATAGAACACATAGATATGTTGAATGAAAGGTGTTAGAAGCATAAAACACCTTACAGACCTTAAAACGATAGCTGGGTACATAAGCATGAAAATGCATTTATGGGGCTCAAAATGACTCAAAAGTTTGGAAGGGTACTCAAAAAGAGAATGCATTTTTTAGTACCATCAACCGGTATATTTCATCTACCAAAAAGTGAGATGATGGTGACTTTAGAAGACATCTACAAAATCCTATGGCTACTAGTGAAAGGTACATCAATGATGTTTAGCAAGGATGTCACAAGAGAGAGGGTTGTGCAGCGATTGGTGGGGCACGAAGTCAAGTTCCATATCCAGAGGGGCCAGTTTGTGTTGGATGAGCACATGGATCAAGGTTTTGTTGAGCAGTGGATATAATTTTCTGTGTGTGGGCTAGTATCAGGGTATATTGTCCTAGACACAAGCAGGATAGGTGTTACACTAGCACTAATTCCTATGATCATCCAGGTCATAGATGACAGAGTCCCTATTGCATGGGGATCATTGATGCTGGTCGAATTATACAAGGACCTTCATTAGATAGTTTACCAAGGAGGAGGATGCCTCTAGGGGAGGAGTGTTAGTTTTTTTACCCTTCTATAGGTGTGGGCCTAGGAGCATATAGTAGCATTCAATTCGATTAGGTAGAGAAACAGGCAGCTAGAGGAGCCTATAGTATACAGGTAGGGTGATCCTCCCACCTATCATCATACAAAGAAGGTAGACTACTAGACAATCTAGAGGGACAAGATATAGGTAGTCACATGGAGGTTGTTTATGGGTCTCAGGCCATGGGTAGAGGAGAGGCATCAATTTTCGTACACTATTTCACCTTATTTTATTTTTGGGAAATGAGAGTATATAGTTGAGCAGTATCAATCAAATAGGGTGTTACAAATGTTTGGATGGCCACAATTCATCCCAAGGGAGTCAATCTACTATCAACAAGTTATGAGAGAGTTTGTGATTTGTTGAGCTATTGTTTTGCATGATGCTTAACAACGGGAATCCTTTCAAACTCCTTTCTTGAAAAGCTAACCTAGGATCAACTGTAAGGTTTTGGGTGATCTTGTGACCTACTAGAATCTGCTTAATTGAAGATAAATGTGTATGTTCATGAGGAGGCCTTTTCTTGTTCGAAAGATTTTAGATAAGATGGTTGATTTTTTGTTTGAAAAGTAACCCCAAAAAAGATATATTTTTGGTATTTTATGTTTTATGATGAATGCAATTTATCAATGCAACTATATGAATTCCTATTTTAACCGAGTGTTAGAAAATCTAATAACAAAGATAGGGTAATAAGAGATTAAATAAAATAACTTGAAGAAAATTCCTAACAGACATAAACCATGGTAATAGCATGTCTATGAATTAAATCATTAAAAATAGGGTAGGAAACTAATGAAAATAGGATCAGTGCTTCCTCAACTCCACTAATGCAATCACTAATGGGAAGTTAATAATAATCGAAAAAAAATTCACTTCTCATCTAATTGCAAGGCCACAGAAAGTGCGCTCATGTGAGACAAGAGGCTATGCAGGAGCAATAGGTGATCTTTTCTCCAACTTAGTACGTTAGCAAAATTTGTTAACACGAGGCAAACACTAGAGCAAAAAGGTTACACAATCATAACAACACAATAAAACCATTGTCTCCATTATTATTCATGAATATGCATTCACAAATATAACACTCCAACAAGAATAACTACACTTGGAATGAGAGCACCAATAGCATATATTATTGCATCAAAATAATGGCATATACAAACACATGTGAAAAACTAATAAAACAAATCTAAATATATACAAACTAACTCTCTAAATGGTGTTAAGTAGGTCTCCACCCTTTTTATATCATTTAATGGGTGCATGAGGCTTTACATGACTTAAAGAAAAGAAAGAAGAAGGAAGTTGCAAGACAATCTGAGTCACTGGAAGCTTTAAAAATAGAAGCTTGACCTTCTCTTTGTATTTCTAGGAGTTGAACTGTCGTCAAAATACATTTCTAGTGCATGTATTGCTCTAAATTAGGAACTAGTAGCTAAATGTTAGCACACTGTTACTTCTTCAAAATTGTCAGTGCAACTCTATGAATAGCACACTTGCACACCTATGTACCTTGGTGGCAGGTTCCAAAAGTCCAAATTTTCCCAAGTATCAAATTGAATTTCCAGCATCTGGGTTTTTTCCTTCCTTATCCCAAAGCAATGTATAGATGTTTATTCTTGAATTTCGCTATGATTTTTGATACTTGGATAGCTTTTGGAAAATCCAAAGCTACATATTTATCTTTAACTATCTTTTGGTAGTTAGTAACCTCCATACAGGTTTCCTAAAAATCCTTAAGTTTAATGTCCAATTCCAACAATACCTCTTCAATCTTAAATGCTTGTCTAATATCTTCATCGAATGAAGCATCATCAAAAGTTCTTTGGAATTGTTGGACAACTGATTGCACTAATTTGAGGTTTATTTTTTACTCATCTTAAAATAATCCCAAGAGCAATAGTGTCGTAGTACTTCTTTGCTTCCAAAATCTGCTCTTGATTCTGGCCTCTTAACCCCTAAATATCCTCATGTAGTCCTTCCACGACTTTATTGCTAATAGTTATTTTCTTAGTCCAATCCTTGATCTTATCAAGCTCTTCTATTATATATACCTCCATGAGTATATGATACTTTTGACCTTTTATTAATGTCAGAATTTGTAGGTCTTTTTCCCAGATATGTACCTCATCCATTAACCTAAAATCCTAGTTCACTTGGACACTAGTTTATTAGCACTCGACTGAATGTAGTGTAATGGGTTTAATTTTCCCTGAATTATCTGTACACCCTTTTTCTCCAAATTTTCATGCCATTTCTGACATGTCCCCAGAAATGTACCCATCTGAACAATCCCCTTCTCCTTTCTCTCTAGTGTTGCAACAAGAGTGATCTTTGGATGATTCAGATCTATTGGGGCCACTATTCCATGGAGATAGCCTCTCATTAGCTCATTTTTTCTTCGCGGCATCAATAGTTCATACTCATTTCTGTCCATATGCTTAAACACCTCTTTTATGCCCATAGTAATTAGTACTTTGGCGGTGTCTACCATGGGCCTTCCTAATAGGACCTCCTTAGCTTGATAATCACTAGGAGTCAAATCCTTGGTGTTTGCATATGGAGGAGGAATGGCTATATGTGCAAGTGAGTCCTAATCTTAGTTCTTCATAATGAAGGCCAGTGGTCATGCATCACCCATAGGTGGCTTTGGCTTCTTGATGCCTTTTACTAGCTCATTCATTCCCTTCTCAACAGTTACATTGAGTTGCCTCTTTTGTCAAACCATGACCTCCCTCTTTAGCCAAGTAGGTATAGTGCCCATTGGAGACATATATTTGACTTAAGAGAGATTGTTTGTACTGTAGGTCCCTTTCCCTTATCAATCCTCTTTGGAGTCTTTTTCATTGAGATACATTACTTGTTTGAGTCTTTATTTCTACTTGGGATGAGGTCCCAACCTTGGTATCGTTAGGAGCTTGTTGAGGTTCCTCAAGTATTTTCCCCTCCTCCGATACTTCATTTTCTTGCATTTGTCGGGGCTCATATTCCTCTGCTACTTGTTCTTCTGAATCTATCACTAGAGGAAGTGGTATTGCCGAGCCTTTGTTTAGGAGTGACAAATCTTGAGATGGTAGTGGTGGTAGGCCTAGAGGTCCTTAAGGCAAAGGTGGTAATTGGTTCTTATCCTCTACTAGGGATTGATTCATTGAAGTATCTCATATCTTCTCCCCTACCATCTTAGTGCATACAAACATAAAATCAAAATATGAGAGGTCAAAGACATCTGTCTCTTAACCCTCCATGTTTGCAATCAACTACTATTGCTCATCCTCTGAAGTAGTACCTTGAATGGGTTCTTTTGAAATGGATGGTAGCATTATGGTGGAGCTTCTTCCTCTTTCCTCTTTCATAGCCCTATCCAAGTGAGTCCTCTAACTCAATGGGACATATTCAATTTATTCCCCTCCTTCTTCTTCTTATGTTTCAACTTTTGGAATGGTTTTGGCACGTGTGGGGAGGAGTTTTCTTTTTCTTTAATCCTCTTCTATGTGACCCTCCCATAGTGGAATCAACCCTAGCCTTCTTGGGAACTGAGGAGGAGGCTTCTTCCTCTTGACCTGTTGGTGGCACCCTCTATTCTTCCTCTTTCTCTAGCTCTTGTTCTTGTCCTAGTGGAGGCACTTGCTAGATATTCTCAAATTGTTAGGACCTAACTACACCTTACATTCTTGCATGTACAAAACTAATTAAAATAAAAGCAGACTATGATGTTTAAATGTATTACCCATTGAATTCAACTACCAATTTAATAAAAATTTGAGTATTAAAGAAAGAGTGTAGATAATATTTTTTGATAAAATTATATTTAAATGATTTATCTATGTATACCTCCAAAGTAATCATATAATTAGGTAGTTATTCATTGCTCTTTTGTTTTCTACTAGGTATAGAATCGCCTATAGAATGGCCACTAAATCACTTATAGTCCATCCAGAATATCACATAAAGTACTGAGGCCATAGACATAATATCTATACTCATCCCACAACCCAAAATTGTGCTTGTATATGCAAAACTATCAATCACTATTGTATTAAACTAATCAATGACCTGTAACATAAAGAATATGATTATGTTTGAAACCTCTAAACATATGTTGACATCACTTGTAAAACATGTCATCAATACAACATGTTTGCTACCTAATCATGTATCAAAACCATATCACATGTCCAAAAGATGTACCATGTCACATGTCCGAAAGCATGCCCATGCTTTATGTACAAAAGGTCTATAGCTTTGTACTCGTGGGAGTGTGCATATGATTTGAGAGGGGCTTTGACTAAAATTAAGATGTGTATAACTATATTGTAATTGCATGAAATCATAATTTCTATTATTTTAACTTAATTTAAAGAAAGAAAAATATGCAATATATAAAATTACATCTTCTCTATTTATATGAATGGTTTGCATAATGTTAATAGTTTAAAAAATAATAAAAATTAGTTTACAAAATCTAAAATTAAATAGCATAAGTAATAGTTTAGAAAGCAGCAAATTATTAGATTTACAAGACCTAAAGTTATCAGCAGCGTTAGCAACTGCAATGCAATTTTTCTTACAAGATCAGATATTCAATGAGTTAACCCTATTTACCTGCCTTATGTGTCATTTGAACTTTAAGAATAATTAATGATAAAAATGATCGTGCTCGAGTAAAATAAAGTAGCGTTAGTAATGCATTAGAAAGCAATGAAATTTCTTTTACACACTCTAAAATTCGAAGTATCGGTCAAACCTATTGAAATGTCAATAAACATAAAAGTAAGACAGATCTTACGCATCAAAACTTACAGCTCTTCCAAAAAGAAGAAATAATGATAAAAGTTACCGTCAGTAAAAATATATTAAAACCTAATAGCCTCACGAATAAACAATAAAGAGTGTCACTTTTCTATATTACAATCAAATTGTCTTAATAAAAATTAATTGCAAGAACGTTCCCGAACAAAATTGATCACAATAATATTAGAAAAAGTTTAAACATACCACTGGAACATTGGCATCTCCATTGATTGCAATAATATTAAAAAATGAGTCACAGAATAGAGTGACCCAACGGAAACAATTGTATAATGTGCAGAGAAGAAACTAATAAAACCCCTATGGCCAAAAACAGTCTCATTAACCATTTCACCGTTGGAGGAGTGCGCATGGATGTCAGACGAAACGAAAACTCACCCATTTACAGAAGCGCCATGACTTGCCTACATCCCAATTGCGGAACGAGCGCAAAATCGCTACATACTAAAACAGAAAGAAAAAAAGCACAAAAGCTTTTGCTTTCGTTACCTCGACAAAATTTAACCCACCTACCACCTAACATTACAGAAAAGGAACCCACTCTATTTCTCCACTCAACAAGTCCAACGGCTCAAAATCCACCATCTCCTCCGCACACAAATCCATCTCCCCTTGTGAAGAAACATGCGGAGACAAGCCGAGCTCTTCATCAGAGGCCTCCATGAGATAACCCAATTCATTCATCTGTTCTTCTTCTTCTTCTACACATCCACACTCACACCCAGTTCCATTCAGCACATGCTCATCCGAGTCAGACACCAGACAACTGCTGCTTGTAACAGAATGCGCAGAATCACTCTGCAAGTAACAATTCGAGCAACTCGGCGGCAAAATCATGTCAGAATCGACGCCAATGATGTCTCTCTCCAGGCTCCGCATATATCCATTGATGAGCTCTTCTTGAAAAGTCGGCGCGCAATCGTCCTCCTCTTCTAACAGCGCCGCCAAAATCTCGTCTTCCCTCTCCATCTTCTCTTTCGCCTCTGCAAAATGCACTGCAGAGAAGGAAGAGTGAGGAGAATTTATATTACTCTTCCCCACCGCCTTGTTAGAGACGAAGCGGCCATTAAAGGGCTCGGCGCCCGCATATCACGGCACATATTTTCGCGTCTCGGGGAGTGATTGGATGTGCATGGCGGTCTGTGCTGGAATTGATGGAAGAAAAACTCTGGCTGAATTTTAATTACCTCCACCGGGAATAGTGACCGGGTGGATTGCGCCGTCCCAGGACAGTCACCTTTTTACAGCGGAGATGTCCACCGACACGTGTCCTCGTGGGCCCCTTGGGTCTCACATGAGGGCCTGGTCTTTATCTGCATTGTCGTCCACTTGTTGTCCCAGTCACTCGCACGTTGTCGTAATGCCCGCCTTCTATTCCCCTTTCTCGAGAATAGAGGCACCGCACCATTATCTTGTCTCTTTCACTGTCCACCCCTGGACTTTCAGGGGCACGTGAGCATTGTATTGCAAGTCTTTTTTGAATCGTATTCTTTGTCTTTACCGTCAACCAGTTCTTCTCGCCGGACTAGGTAATGTTTATCGTCTGGATTATATTTGGCCGCCTCGGACGGCCCCCACGATGTTATAGTTGCGAGTTGGGTGGGTAGGTACATTGAATCGATCTTTTCCTATTTTCTAATCGCACGAGATAAATAGATTTAATGCGTGATTACGATATTTAGCTCTGCGATTTAATATATTTTATAGGACAATCGGAGTATTAAAAAATGATATGTTTAATTTGTATGAACCATAAGAAATGAACTCTATTAAAAATGATTTATTTAATTTTATATGAAGCATCGGAAATGAACCGTTAAAAATGATTTATTCAAATTTTATTGAAAGCATTGGAAATGAACTGTATTAAAAATGATTTATTTAAATTTTTTATGAAGCATTGGAAATGAGTTGTATCGGTTGTCACGAAATTGGATTCTAGTCAGTTATGTCATCTCATGATGTGGATGGATTGGATGTTTACCTATATTAGGAGGTAGGCAGTATAATATAATGGTTCGTCTAACCCGCTGTCATTCGTTTAAAATATGTGAAAATAATGGATGTCAAAACAAACAAAATTTGATTTAGTGGTTCCTATCTGACCTAGCAATGATTTGATTTTTGTTGATTTATTGGTCTGTTTAAACTTTATGTAGCAAAATCTGATTTACCAAATTGTTGAAATTTTTGGAAAGTAAAAGATTAGAAAAATTTGATAATAATTTGTGTAATTTTATAATAAAATAAATGAATTTGTGTAACTAAGGGTGTGATATTTTGATTCTAGAGTTCTATGTGAGGAAAATATGGAGTGATTGTTCAATAGTACAAGGATATAACAATATTTTGTCAATGAAAAGTTAAAGAATATTCTAGAATTGTTAAAGAAATAATGAAATAAGAAATATTTTTAAAAAGAGCAAAATTGATAATAACTTGCATAATTTTATATTTAAGAAAACTAAATATTATAATTTATACAAATTATTATTCTTTTGGAAGAGAATAGGGAATTATAATTGATACAAAATGTTAGAAAAGAACAAAATTGATAATAGATGAAAGGTGAATAACAAGGCATGTAAATCATAAGAGAAGAAACAAAAAGTAACAAATGAAAAAAAGCTATGAATGGGACCTTTTGTGTCACAATCATATACACAAACCGAAAGTTATCATTTTTATTTTCCTAGTTCTCAATTTACTAAAAGAAGACTAGTCTTGGTTCAAGTTCAAAATTATATAAAAATGATGTCGGTGTAAAGTTGTCTAGTAGTAGTTGTGTATTCATAATTTATAAAATTAAAAGCCTTTTCAAAGGAAAAATTTAGAATTGAAAGAAATTGATAGCAACATGTATAGCTTCATATTAAGAAAATAAGCAATTATGACTACACAAAATGTGAAATCTATTGACAAAAAGGAATCTAATGGAGAACAAAAATGGTAGCTTGTCAAAATTTATATTAAAGACAATAAGAAACTATAATTTATAATAAAGATTAGAAATATTTTCAAAGAGAAATAGTCAAATTAGAATGAAATTGATAGCAACTTGTATGGCATTTATAATAGTTCAAGTTGGATAAAACCCTAAGAATTGTAGAATAAGAAATTAAAATAAAGTAACAACACAAAAAAAATTCAAACACAAATTAATGAATTTTTTTATATTATTATAAGTATCATATATTTAAATAGATTAAAATTATAAAATTAAAAATATGATCAACAAAATTAAATTTATAAATTAAAATACTATGTAAATAATAATAATAAAATAAAAATTAATCAATGACTTCAACTTTTTATTTATCAAAACAGTAATAATAATAAACATTTAAACTAATAATTAATCAATTTTTATTTAGAAAATAATTATTTAGAAAAAGGAAACAAAAAAGTTTAACTTGTATAATTCATATTAAAGAGAATGAAAATTATAATTTGAATAAATTGTTAAAATATTTTCAAATAGGACAAATCAAAAAAGAACAAAATTGAGCTTGAGCTTGTTCATAAAAATAGAAGATTACAATACACCTTGTTAAAATCAATTTAAATTGAAAAATGTAGGAAGAGAAGAAAAAGATAGTAGCTCAAAGACAATAGATAGAAATGAAACGAGAAGATTCATAAGAAAGGGAAAAATAAAGTCCAAATAAAAGTGAATAGAGTCTTATATGACTCTAGTCTACACATAAAAATTAAAACTTAACTAACAAAATATATATATATATATATATATATATATATATATATATATATATATATATATATATGTATATATATATATATATATATATATATATATATATATATATGTATATATATATATATATATGTATATATATATATATATGTATATGTATATATATATATGTATATGTATATATATGTATATATATATGTATATATGTATATGTATATATATGTATATATGTATATGTATATATATGTATATATATATGTATATATGTATATGTATATATATGTATATATATATGTATATATGTATATGTATATATATGTATATATATGTATACATATATGTATATATGTATATGTATATATATGTATACATGTATATGTATATATATGTATATATATGTATACATATATGTATATATGTATATGTATATATATGTATACATATATATATATACATATATATACATATATCTATACATATACATATATATATATATATATATATATATATATATAGAAAATATATTTTCATTATACTTTGTAGTTCATTTTTATTTAGTTAAAAAATATTGTTTTTAAATTATAAATATATCAAAATTTTAAATTATACGTGAATCTTAGGAATTAAGGGCCTTTGTTGGCACTTGGATGAGCTTTAGAAATGTTGTATTGATGGTAAGTTTGGTCATTGATGAGAACTAATGTTCTAATGTTCATGACGGATGTAGGAGCATCCAGTAGTGTTAGGGTAGTCATATATCACCCAAAAATATGTCTAGTGATAGTTTATATTTAATACAGGACCATCTTGGGTTGCCTTGTAATCCTACACTTTTGTTCATTCTACTAGTTGTTGCCAAGCTCTAGTTATGGCCAAGCACTAGTTTTTAGTTGTTGCTATGTTCTTAGTTACTGTCAAGTGATTCCTTTGGTTGCTATGTGGTCCTTTGGTTGTTGAGCTCTCTGTGGTTGCCAAGCATTGGAGGATGTTGAGTTCGTAGTTGTTGCCAAGTGGTTCTTTGGATCTCAAGTTTGTGTGGATGTCAAGTGCCAAATTTGAAAAGCTTTCATTTGTCAAGTAGTTTGTGTCTGGTTCCAGTTTGGGCCGACCTTGCTCATATTTAATTCTAGAATAGGTAGTTAATATCTGATGCGAGTCAACTTGTGGCTTGATAATGCATTTAATGTAAGGGTTTATTAGTTGGTATTTGCATCACACCAACTTGTGGCCTTTCTATTTTCTAAAATATTATGTAAGTCATTTTGGTAAGTATTTAAGGAAGTCTAGGATTGTGTTTTAGAGAGATGGGTAGAATGTAGAGGATGGGATAAGAGTTATGTGTTTGGGAGTGCGAAATTGAAGTTGATTTGTGAATCTAAAAGTTGTAATTTGTTTGGCCAAAACCTAGAATGCCTTATAGTTGGGCATGTATGTTGAATATTTGAAGAATCAGTGAAAGTGTTTTCTCTTCTTCCTTTGGTTGTTGATTCTATGTGTTAGATTTCCGCTGTGTTAACTCTTGCAGGGTGGTTGGGATAGCTAGGTGTGCCTTTGGCCCTAGTTATTCTGTCCATACTTGTGTCAGGTGGTATCAGAGCTTGAGGTTCATCCTTGTGGTGATTGGATTGTGTAGAACCCTAAGTGAATTTGGTTGTGGGGTAGCAAATCTATGGATTTGACCTATAACTTGTGGAGGGTTACAATCTTGTAGGAACCTAATTTGTAAAGATCATTCATGGCAGAGGAAATGTTGATAATACAATATTGGATACATTGAGACAAATTGTAGCCAGATTAGATGTTGTAGAGATAGCCCAAAGGAGAGGAGCACATCTTGATGTTGTAAGTGATGATGAAACAGTAGCACCAAACCCTAATTCATAACCTGAAGAAGACCAAGATGAAGCAAGGCTATTGAGAGTGTTATCTAGGAAAAATTCAAAGCCTGCTATAGAAGTTGTTCCTTATGATGGAAAATTGGACACCAATGTTGCGTTGGATTGGATCTCTAAAATGGAGAAGTTCTTTGAGTGTGAAACCAATCTTGATAATAGGAAGGTGAAGATTGCAGTTACAAGGTTGAAAGGTCATGCCTCGTTGTGGTGGGAGCATTTACAAACTGATAGACAAAGGAGAGGAAAGGAGAAGATCAAAACTTGGGTGAAGATGATAAACAAGATAAAGAACAAATTCCTTCCTACTGATTACCAAGTTAGCTTATTAAGAAAGATGCAAAATTTGAGACAAAAGCACATGACTGTGAAAGAGTGTACAAAAGAATTCTTTAGATTTGACATCAAATTTGGACATGTGGATGATGAAGTTGAGAAAATTGCAAGGTACATAAATGGGTTGAGATCTGGAATTCAAGATGAAATAAGTTTTGTGAAATTGGAAAGTGTGGAGGAAGCATATCAATATGCCTTGAAAGTTGATGAGATCTTGACAAAGAAGCATGGACAAAGACAAAGAGGTTGAGGTGGTAGATTCTAGAGAGGTAGAGGTAGATCTTATGGAGAAGGTAGCAGATCTAACAATTTTGTGCAAGATAAGGGAAAATCTGAATGGAGGAATGATGACAAAGGAAAGACTGAGTGGAAAGATGGTGATCCCTACTGAGGAGGTACTGGTTCTTACCAAGGAAGAGGTAATTCTTATTCTAGAGGTGGTTTTCATGGTAATTGTTTTAGATGTGGTAAAGAGGGACATACATCTTTTGAATGTGGATCTTCTAAAAGTAGACAAGGTAACAGAAATGTTGTGGTTCAAGGAGATGATGAGGGTTCACCAAGTGGACCTGAGGCTAGTGAAAATCTAATGATGAGAAGAACCCTATGTAATAAGGGAAGTGATGAGGAACCTATTCTTAGAAGAAGTCTTTTCAAGACCAGATGTAAGATGGTGGGAAAATGTTGCAAAGTGACAATTGATAGTGGAAGTTACAAAGTTGCAGTTACAGAGGTTAGAACATCCCAAACCTTATCATGTTTCATGGATCAAAGATGAGCATAAGATATTGGTAACTGAGCAATGTATTGTGCAGTTCAAGATTGGACATTACTTTGGTGAAGTTCTGTATGATATTATGCCTATAGATTGTTGTCATATTTTGTTGGGTAGACCTTAGAAATATGATAGATATGCTATACAAGATGAAAGATTAAATCAATACACTCTTTGGGTGAATGGGAAGAAGCAAATATTGTTGCCTTTGATTGAAATTCCAGATGAGGTTAGTTGTACTACAATAAAATTTTGCATGGTTAATGGAAAAAAATTTGAAAAAGAAGTGAAGAAGAATCAAGTTTGTTTTGCTATAGTTCCTAGAGGGCCGAGTATTGGTAGTAATGACCTAGCAGTAGAAGCTAGTAATTGTAACGCCCCGCTCGGGAACCCAAGAGAATTAAACCTAACATGTTACAATGTTTACTGAACCTTTTTTTTTTTGAAGTTTAAACAAAATCAAGATCACATTAATGCGGAAGCAATAAGAACATACATATCAAATACACATTTGCAATTATAGATACAGTTTCAATTCCTCAAGGATTCCTTTACATTGAGTCACATTTAATAATTTTAAATTAATTAGTTTAAGTTCCAAGTACAATGTCTCATGATCATACAGAAATAACAGATACATAATCGCATAAGAAAATGCATAAGTATATCTAACACAATGAAAGTACATCCAATAAATAACATCCACTGCACATGTCGCAGGGTATGTGAAAATAGATACAATAAAACAGAATACATGATAACATATATGCATCATTTGAAAAGAAGTCTCTGAGATAAGAAGTAAGAATGATAAAGGTGCATCTTCTACAACGAACATCCAACAGCTGGCAATGTGAAGGGGAACCCAAATGGTAAGAAGGCACTACCTCCCGACCGCGTGGTTACCTAGTCAGGCTTCCACTCCCACCGTGCAGGGAAGATAATGAACGATCCACAAACGGCTATCAAACATAAAACACTCCTAGGCATGGAATACCTACTAGCCAAAACTATCTCAAAGGTAACACATACTACTCAAGAAGATAAAATAATCCAAAAGTAAGAACACTCAAACCAATACCGACACCACATAACCAAACATCATACACGAACCAAGTATAAACCAAATACCAAGTTCATAAGATAAAGTCAACGAAAGATAATCATCTCAAGTCAAAAGCCACATGTCAAAAGTACAACAACCATGAATCACCAATCATCATCAATGAAAGTAAATAACCATAATGAACATATCCAACAATAAATACACCATATCCAACAGTAAGTACACCATTAGAGATACACAAAATCTACAGAGGAGACTCAGCTACATACTAGGGAGTGTCATCACATGGCTGCTTGAGTTACCCTGGACTGATCTCTTAATAGACCTCGGACCCTCAAGCGTTGAGTTACCCTGGACTGGTTACTCTGAACCCTAGACCCTCAACATCACACATATGGAAACTAGAAAGCCCTCTCAAGAAGACGAGGCACTCATCTCATTCCCATCCTTAGTCTATACAAGCACTAAAGGCATGGGTAGATCAAAAATCTCTAACTTATCTTTTTAGTGTGTTTCCCCCCATAAATTTTAATTGCTAGATTATCACTTATTACATAACTTGCATTAGGTTATCCTGGTACTGACCACTTTGGGTCTCGGACCCCTATGCAAGCCACTCCCAAGTCACGTACCTAGACAACCTCTCCTAAGCACATAAAAAACACAGTTGTGTCCCATGCCACAACACCCATAAAGATCAAACTCAGTTCCTTAACAGGCAACCTAATAACAAGATGGTTCTCCCACCCAAGTAGACATAATTGTACCACCAAGCAAATCTCATAAACATAATTTCAATTTAAATCACAAGATATATCATAACATCCAGCCACATAAAATAGTATCAAAGAAATCTCACAAGGCCTCTGGTGTACATCCTAGACTGGTCAATACCTACTCGACTCCAAAATCTGAATGCATGGATATTACAAACAAACAATACAGTTCATAGTTGGGTTTGATTTGAAAAGACATAATAGAGTCAAAAATAACATTTTCAATTTGTATTTCAATGAACGTTTCAAGTGTATAAGATCCTTCGTTAATCCTACCCAATAATCCATTCATTTATTGACTCATATTAAAATTACCCCAACAGACTAAGAATAATCATCCATTCATTTAGGTTATAAAAGTGACAATTAACAATTACAATTTATCAATATCATGGATTAAATAAATAGATTTCCATCTTAGTCAAATAACTTTCATTATTAATAATTCTCTAATCAGATCAAATCTAATTCAATTAATTAATAATTTATTTAATTATAATTAAAACATTATTAAATAATATTAAAAAAAAATCTATTAATAATATTATTAATAAAATTACCATAAATATCAAACCTGATAATAATAATTATTGATTAAAATAATAATTAATACATATAAAAATAACTATGATCAAGTATTATTAAATTAACTAATAATAATTGAAAACTTTATAAATCGAAATCAATATATATATATATATATAACTATTAAAAAAAAAAAAACAACATATAAAACAAATTATAAACAAAATCGCACTATTATATAAGCCGTGCGGCAGCCTTAAAACTCTACCGCAGGCTTTAAAAAGGCAACGCAGGTACCTGTGATCCGTAGGTACCTGTGATCTGCAGGTACCTGCATACCACAGTACTCTGCGTGACAGCTGAATAAGGGGTGGGGGGGGGGGGGTGTACTCCCAAAAACAAATTATTTTATTTTATTTTATTTTAAATTTGTATATTTTTTATTCATAACACATAAAATGTGTTTTTAGTAATGTATTTTGTTTTTCCTTTTAAATAAAACAATACAAATACATTAAATTATACTAATATTATTTTTAAATATATTTCTTTTTAAAATAATAAAAATTTATATATAAAAAATAAAACTTCTTTTACTTCTTATAATTTAATTTACTTTAATCTTTTTTCTTTTTTTTTTGTTAAATTTAAATATCATCAGCAAATATAGTCTGGTAGAGAAGACACAACAAACCATTCGAATTTCTAATTTTAAATGTTTCTTTTTATTTCAAACCCTAATCTCGATTTAATGCTAATTTCTTTCACATGTAGAACGATGTTTTCTAAAAGTTTGTTTCAATCCGGATTCACAGATGAAATCAAATCACAAAAGATTCAGAAGAAAGGTAGCAAGATTCATTCAATAAAATTTGAGAATGCAATTTCCAACAAGCACGAAGAAGACAAAGATCCGAAAGTGTTTCTAGAATGGTTCACAAACCCTACCTTGATCTGATGCTAACAATTTGGTGAAACCCTTGCTAATCCGAACCCTTCCAAGCTTCCAAAGATTTCTTTGTTCCCCTTTCCAAAAGTGTGTTCTCTGAAATCTGTCTCCAAAAAATGTCCCTTCAAAAATGAACCCTCAAATTTTGATAAGGAGTTCTCTTACTACAATCAGGGCACCAATTGTGCGTTTACCCAAGAGGTCTCTTGATCCATTTTGTTAACTCTAAAATCAACCTTTATTTATCTTATCTTTCATATTTTCATGCATGTTAAATGGATTATTAAATCTCTTTATTTAATTTCCACTCAACTTCTATTTTAATCAATTTATAACTTACAAATCTCATGCGCACTTAATTCGATTAAATATCTTTATTAATTTCACATGTTTAATCTTTTCAATTAATTTCTTTTATTTTCAACTCATGCATAAATCATGCGAACTATAATCTTTATGATAATTAAATATCTTTTCACTTTTAATTTCATTTTTAGAAACTTAATTGATAAAATATTTATTAACTTAAATAACAATAATATTTAGCATTTATTTAAAAATGCACTCTAAATATATTATTATTAAATTAAATAAATATAATCACGTTCTAAATTTAAACTTTAACTTTTATCTCCAATATTTAATTCTCTCTTATTTAATTAATTCATTCATGCACAATTAATTTCCTTTTTAAATTAAAATATTCTTTTATTATTCCTTCATGCACTTTAAGTGAATTGTTAAATTACTTTATTTAACTTTCCACTTTACTTTACTTTAATAAATTTATAACTTTAATCTCATGCGCACTATAATAAAATATCTTAATCAAGTTCACATATTTTATCTTTTAAATTAATCTCTTATATTTAAAACTCATTCATGCGAGCTTAAATCTTTTCCATAAATTAATATCTTTTTCTTTTTTAATATATTTTTGAACGTTTTAATTTGATAAATATTTATTAACTTAAATAACAATAATATTTAGCATTTATTTAAAAATGAACTCTAAATATATTATTATTAAATTAATAAATATTATTACGTTCTAAATTTAATCTTAAAACTTTTATCTTCAATTTAATTCTTTATATTTAATTAATTTCTCAATTAATTAAATATAATTAAATATTCATAATATCATAATAATTTTCTATTAAATTAAATCATTAATTTAATCTTTTAATTTAATTAACAGAAAATTCATCAAAGACTCACAAAACAACATACGCACAAAAATACTCACGGGTTTAAAAAGGGTAGACAGTCTGTTACGAGTCCTCCTTGTAGGACAAGTATTATAGGCTTATGGCTAGGACTGGACCTGATCATTATCTTCCCATTCTCACCATTTGAGTATTTGTAATAGGGCACACTCATCCTGGCAATTCAAGAAAGTCGATGCTCGGTACCTACATCCTGCATAAAAGACAAGCATGTACATGTATATAATATATCTAAACTAAACAGACAATGGCAGGGAGTGGTTCATCGTGTAGATCCCGACTAGCAGGTGACTACGACTCCCTCCCTTAACCACATCAAACACGTCAGACAGAAAGATAAAATAAACACGCGCACCATACACATGCAAGTATGGGGTAAGTATCGTAAAAATCACAAGTCTAATATCAAATGCGCACATGCAATAATGCATCTCTATCAATACAACATAATCATCATTAAAGATATCACGTTAACATTGTTACAAAAGAAACCACATTTACTAATTAGGAATCATTAAGACATCATTAATGACACATGAATGAAATCAACTAAGCAACAATAACTGATACATTTGTAATCAAAGTCATGAAATAATATCATAATATTACAAATCTAGTATCTGTAAAGCTAATCAAAGCATAAAATCAACCTAAAAGAATTTGACAATGATAACAGAAATGCGATCTAGGGGCAGGCACTACATCCACCCCCCCTAGAATTAGGCTTACTCCTGGAAGCCCATTACTAAGAAACATGAATCAAACTCATAAACTCAAAACTAAGGGCCACGATCGGGGCAATTGGTCGCTCTATGACCATATTGTCCACAAAAGTAGCAATCTCCACTAAAGCCTCCCTAAGCTCCAGGTGCACGCGACTAATCACAACTACCAACACTAGCATCCTCACTGAGAGCTCGAGGAACTCGATCCAACCTGTTGTGCATACTACGCTTCCAGTTGTGATAGTTCCCTGACTGTGAACCACCACTGTTACCATGGAAGAACTTTCTTCCTGGCTTCTCCTGATTACCCTTAGAGAAGTTAGGAGAATTTCTAGAACTTCCAGCCCCTTGAGACTGGTTATCCCTCAATGCTCCTGAATAAAGTGCCCCTCTAGCCTGAACACCTAGTAGGCCACCTTGGCCTGAAGTCACACTCACCTCAACCAAAGTAGCTCGCAATATTGCATCCTTAAGGGTTTTAGGTTGAAAAACCTTGACACCTCCAATGATGTTAGCATTAAGTCCTCTAATGAAATGTTGGACCATCAATGGTGAGCTATCACTAACTCCTACATAAGACATAAGCTCAAAGAACTTACGCTCATACTCCACCACAGTCTTGGTACCTTGTCTCAAGTCATGAAACTCATCTTCCCTCTGAAGTTGCCACTGCTCTGATAGAAATCACTCATGGAAGTGTTCAAGGAACAACTCCCATGTAACAGTTTGCATATTTATCCCTAGTTTCTTCTCCCCCATATTCCACCAAATCGCTGCAAAGAGCTCTAAATGGGTGATGGCATATCTTGCTTTGACATTGGAGTCAAAGTCTTGCATGGAAAAACATCTATCTAGAGCAATCAACCAATTCTCAGCATCATATCCAATACCTTCTCCATTAAAAGGTTTGATCTTGACCCGTAATAGGTCCTTCATCTGGATGGACTGGCTAGACTGCCTCATGCTCTCTAGGCTCCTCCCTCTAGGACTCATGGACCTATCTCTATCTCCATGCTCTGAATGATGAGCTCTATCTTGCAAGGGTAGTCATGCTAGGATCTCCTTGACCAAGTCTCTAGTGACTGGTCCTTCTGTCTCAGCATCTTGCTTAACACTATCATCCTCTCTAGCCTCTTCCTGAATAGGGTCCCCTAAATGGACCAAGGAAGGAATACGGGGACTAACTCTCCCACGACTTCTACCACATCTTGAGCTACGACCCCTAGCAATGGATCTAGAACCAAAAGTAATCTCTCCTACAACACCCAAACACAACAACGACATCTAAGAATCCATCATAACCATAGGGTCACAACTTACTAACATAAAGCAATAATCCAAAAAGTTTTATAAGTTTTCTAGTTCCATGTTCAGAATTTGTATCCTTTCAGAGTTTGTTTGTTCAACAATTTGGTTTCAAGTTTGATGTCAATATAAGTTTTTCATTTAAATAAGTTGCAAGTTTACTAATTGCTCAAGTGATGGTGCACATTATGCCCAGAGTTCCCAATGTTGAAACTCAGGCTTTGATACCATATGTAACGCCCCGCTCGGGAACCCAAGAGAATTAAACCTAACATGTTACAATGTTTACTGAAATTTTTTTTTTTTTTGAAGTTTAAACAACATCAAGATCACATTAATGCGGAAGCAATAAGAACATACATATCAAATACACATTTGCAATTACAGATACAGTTTCAATTCCTCAAGGATTCCTTTACGTTGAGTCACATTTAATAATTTTAAATTAATTAGTTTAAGTTCCAAGTACAATGTCTCATGATCATAAAGAAATAACAGATACATAATTGCATAAGAAAATGCATAAGTATATCTAACACAATGAAAGTACATCCAATAAATAACATCCACTGCACATGTCGCAGGGTATGTGAAAATAGATACAATAAAACAGAATACATGATAACGTATATACATCATCTGAAAAGAAGTCTCTGAGATGAGAAGTAAGAATGATAAAGGTACATCTTCTACAATTAACATCCAACAGCTGGCAATGTGAAGGGGAACCCAAATGGTAAGAAGGCACTACCTCCCGATCGCGTGGTTACCTAGTCAGGCTTCCACTCCCACTATGCAAGGAATATAATGAACGATCCACAAATGGCTATCAAACATAAAACACTCCTAGGCATGGAATACCTACTAGCCAAAACTATCTCAAAGGTAACACATACTACTCAAGAAGATAAAATAATCCAAAAGTAAGAACACTCAAACCAATACCGACACCACATAACCAAACATCATACACGAACCAAGTATAAACCAAATACCAAGTTCATAAGATAAAGTCAACGAAAGATAATCATCTCAAGTCAAAAGCCACATGTCAAAAGTACAACAACCATGAATCACCAATCATCATCAATGAAAGTAAATAACCATAATGAACATATCCAACAATAAATACACCATATCCAACAGTAAGTACACCATTAGAGATACACAAAATCTACAAAGGAGACTCAGCTACATACTAGGGAGTATCATCACATGGCTGCTTGAGTTACCCTGGACTGATCTCTTAATAGACCCCGGACCCTCAAGCGTTGAGTTACCCTGGACTGGTTACTCTGAACCCTGGACCCTCAACATCACACATATGGAAACTAGAAAGCCCTCTCAAGAAGACGAGGCACTCATCTCATTCCCATCCTTAGTTCTATGAGGTTGAATCTGAAATAACCCCGACAGGATTATTGCTTCTTAAACACCAAAATACTAAAACTTCAAGGGTTAGACCTTTCGTCAAACACTTATCATATAACCATATATGTAGGCAAGTATAATGTTTGAATAATGCAAATGTTTCAGAATAATATCATCTAATACTTACAGACCTTTCATTTGCAAATATTATATTTTTTATTGGCAATCTAGGAGAGTAATTGAATCTGATAATTACAACTGAGGAATGCTAGAAACAGGAACCTGATAAACTCTGGCAATAGGAACAGTCACAAGAACCTGCAGTTACATGAGCTTCCAAAGATGATGACATTTGTTCTGATGGTCATCTTGTCAACAAGTCCCTCCTTCGTCCTTATGTTATCGCTGTAGACTCAGGACTAAACACTGGTCATAATTTGATTAAATGTGGATGGAGTCGTCCATCTTAAAGTTGACCTGATGCGTATCAACTCCGCTATCTGCCCTTGAATGTTCGCCAAGTATGAGCCGGCAAAGATTCTAAGAAACTGTCAGTTCTTCCAAAATGCATAACCATCCTGAGAACCACGTACTATAATGGCACTGCGTTTAGTATGAGAAACTGATGAAGTTAAATAAAACGGTGGTCTCTTTCGTCGTGCGAAACCCTGACAATGTGTGTGGATGCTGTCGGAGTTGCCAATACTAGTCATTCGAATGCTAAACTGTAGTGTTGGCTATGTTGTCTTCCGGTGTAGTTCGGCAGTCCACAAAGAATGTGGATTCAATGGTTAGCCCGCCACCCGTCAGGACTGTGTGATCCAATTTAAACCACACCCAAAAAATTTATTCTTGCCTTCGGTTTGTCATTGAGAAATGTCTGAATACTGAGTGCGTCCATTATATATTGTGAGTACAACAGATGCGAACTGGAGCTCATCTCCTAAACCTTCATTAACTGGTCACTCTATCCTGGCCCGAAATTCGTATATCAAATCTGATCCGGCCACTCGAATTTTCATGCAAAGTGAAATAAATCTATGCCTATAATATCTTCTACAAATTGCACCTTCTTGTCCTGTTGTTCTGGATCGAATTCCTGATTTGAAGTTAATTCCTTCTGAATTCTCTCCAATCTCTACAACAATTCGTGGAACGATGACGAACTCTATCCTTGCTACTTCCTAAATGAACAGTGATGCATAAACCCTAAAGTTGGCCTTAAGCCACAAATGATCGCTCCGATGAAATGACTGAATGTCACCTCCCATCTGCAATAATTCAGATGATATTTCACACCCTCAAAATTGTGTACCAATTGAGAGTTATCGTTCTCAATGGCCAACTGTGACAATTGTAGAAACCCTAGGTTCCACAATGCACCCGTGATTGAATCACAACCTAAAATCAAAAGAGACATAAACAATTGCTTGATTTGAATGGAGCCCCGGGGTGCCTATTTATTCTTTTCTCTCCACCTTCTCCAGAGACTTCTAGAACATTTTTGCTCTTATCCCTCAAGTGACTTTATTAAATATTTTCATAATCCAAGTCACTTTATTAAATATAAAGTTATCTTTTAATATTTATTTATTTAATTAAAATAATTAATTAGTCATCCTTAAAATATGCATTATTTTAGACAACCAAATTAATTAAATTAATTAAATCGAACTGTCACCAAAAATGGGGACATGACAGTCTGCCCTTCCTGAAATTGCTTGTCCCCAAGCAATGGCTAAACCATGAACCAATCAGTCTGCCTGGGTCCCAAATGTAAATCTATGTATCATCCCAATCCGCATCATGCTCCCGTGGAGAAATCATCAATACCAGTATCTGAGAAACTGTACTCAACATCCAAACAACTGACAACTCTGATGAAATTATCTGAAACCCAACTGTAAATGTCGGTAGAAAAAAGCATTCTGCGAAACTCAAGCCAACTGAAACATCAACTCTATCAAAACTCAAGCTCCTGTCAAAAAGACACCTGCACCCAACTGCATTGTAGATATGACAACAGCCATAGGTACCTGACACACTGCCATCAAATCCAATCTCTGACAAACTGCTCCGGGCGTGTCGATGCTGCAGGCTGGGTAACTTGCTACTACCAATTTTATTTACAAAAGATGGTGCCAATCTATCCCCTAATGGATGGTAAGAAACTGGAGCCAATCTACATCTGCGTGAAATAAAATCTTCTATCTCTATGTCAAAAGAAAAATGATGAGCGTACCCTATCGTATAATGCCGGTAAGAACCTCCAAATTCTGCTGCTAACTCATCATCACTGAACTGGTAATCAACATATGGCTCCAATCTCTGACTTCGAGTGACTGTAAGTCGGATAGGTCCCTGTGCACTCTGCTCAACAAACCCTTCCTCGAGATCCTTGTGAGGTAGCATAGTAGCAAGGACCCCTATAATCTTCTCAACCAATCTGCAAATAACACTAGTATCTTGGATGAGAACACCTTCTGTCTCTTTATGTGAGTCCAAATGAACGCATGCACTATCCAACAAATACTCCATGAACGGTTCAGTGCAGTAAAAATTATACGAGGAAACATTGACATACTCCCCTTTACACCACAGCTGGTCCTCCTGTAAGGGTGGCATACTCAATTGTACCACACTGTCATCTGTCTGAGAAGAATCAATCTGGAGACTTGACTCTACTGGTATCCCAAACTCATTAGGACCAGCGACTTCCAAATCCTGGACATGTGTGTCAACCCTAACAACATGCTCCTCAATAGCAACTGCAGGAGTGTACTCACCATCATCCACCTCAATAGTCAAATGAACTGGGTCTGGGGCTGGTTTTGACCACAAATGCTCCAGCTCCATGGTTACCTCCTTCAACTGAAACTGCGACTTCTGTAGATCCTGCCGTGTGTCCTCTAAAGCCTTAGTAGTTGCTATGAACTCCTGGGAAAGCTCACTCACCTCCTCTTCATGATCGAAGAATGCCTCATAGGCTATACTCCCTCACTCAACCAAGTGATCACGGTCGGCTACCAATCGTAAATAATCCTGCTTCAAAATCCGAACAGCTTCACGCAAGGCATGAATCTCTACCAAAGAAAAGTAACCACCGCTGGACTCATCTGTCATAGAAGTACCCCAACCAGTAACAGCCAACAACTAACGAGCAGTATCAAAATGCTCACAAGTGATAGCAATGTCTCGCTCACTAACTTTCAACTAGCTAATCACATGATGGCTCTGGCTAGACTGTCTTCTATAAACTACCTCTGACGCATCGTCTGAACGAGTATCTTTAAAGATACTGTTCTCTGGATTATTACCACCCATATTTTGCGAATCAACTCCAAAACTCATATCAACATCCAGAGTGTCAAAATCTGTAGTTCTACTATCAAGCTCTTCTGTACCTAAAGAAACTGTCAAGGAAGCTGAATCTTCAAAACTGTTCACTTCATTCTCCCGGATGTCATCAAGGCCAAAACGATCCTGGGACTCATCTGTACATACTATCAAATATGAAAAATCTTCAACACCTTCCAGCAAGAACGGTCGTCTGCATATATGAACCAAGCCCCAATACCGGTGTATAAAAACTAATACCAACATCGGATGTTCTGCTGGCACAAGGGAAGACAACACCGTATACTCTGTTGATCGAATCCATGATAGCATCCAAATAATCACGGCTACCATAAAGTTCTCTCCAGTCAACTAAATCCCAAATGCCCCTGAAACATTCTCGAGTCCATATCCGTAAACAAGGAATAGCTGGTAACTTAAGCAAACTCCTTACCTGAGTAATGTGACCAACTGGTTCTATGAACCTGTCTAACCTTGTCCTTGTATCCTTGATGTGAGTGCTAGATGAATGCGCAACATTATCAGCAACCACATATGACCCATCAAATGTAGAAAGCTGAGTGTCAGACGTGCCAGATGAAACTGAGCTTAGCTCCATGCCATGCTCATTCCCATGTCTCTCCCAGTCCTGTAAAGCCAAAGGAGTATTTACCAAGGTTGCTTGATTGTCCTCAAGCTCATGAGAAAACTTGGAAACTTTTTCCTCCTTCCTCCTCAAGGCATCTGAATAGTCTTTGGTAAGGCTAAGAAGATGGTCACGGTCTGATAGAAGATGTAAATAGCTTGACTTCATGGTTCCCATTCCTTCACTAATTGCCTGTAAGTCAAACCAAGAAGATTTTGCCTGAACTCCCTTATGTCTTCCTTGTAACTGAATCATTCGGATGTGCTCTTCTATCATCTCCCGCATCCTGTCATGATGAGATAAAGAAGCCACAATACTATCTTTGCTTACCTTCAGCTGGCTGGACAAATCATGTGAAGTACTGCCATTCTCATCCGCATGTGACGAAGCATCTAACTGAGCCTGGTACTCTCTCTCAGCAAAATCATAAATGCTCGATGTCTGCTCATTTCCACCAGGTATCTCATCATCAACATCCTTATCATCATTTGAACTCGCCTCACTGTAATCATTGCCTGTTGGAACCAAACCACCTTGAGTACCTGAGACATCACCATTGGGAAACCCGTATACCACTGTCTCAACTTGAGTATCAAGTTGACAGTTACTATCCATTAGCGTAATATCCTTCACCACTTCTTCCTGTGACCGAACTGAAACCTCTGATCGGTTGCACACTTGTTTCTCGAACTCCTCATTAAGGTTCCTAGTAACATCGCCCACTGTATCAGCTAGTGCTTTGCGAGAAGATTTTCCAAAATGAAATCCAGTTGATTTATTCACCTTAGCTGGGACAGACAGCCTGTCAATCATACTGTGGTGCTTAACCAATAGTTCAGACATGTTATGTCTGATTTTTTTGAGCTCGTCCTAAATGTCTGAATAGTCCTCCTTTCCACAATTTCGACTCTGAATACTGTGTCTATTACTTGTCCGAGATTGTGTCCTTGGAGACTTTGTGTTGTACTTGTACATCTTGGTTGAAGTCGAGTGCTGATTACTCATGTAAGTCGGTTCTCACCCCACAGGATGGCAAGAAAACCGCTCTGATACCACTAAAATAACCCCGACAGGATTATTGCTTCTTAAACACCAAAATACTAAAACTTCAAGGGTTAGACTTTTTGTCAAACACTTATCATATAACCATATATGTAGGCAAGTATAATGTTTGAATAATGCAAATGTTTCAGAATAATATCATCTAATACTTACAGACCTTTCATTTGCAAATATTATATTTTTTATTGGCAATCCAGGAGAGTAATTGAATCTGATAATTACAACTGAGGAATGCTAGAAATAGGAACCTGATAAACTCTGGCAATAGGAACAGTCACAAGAACCTGCAGTTACATGAGCTTCCAAAGATGATGACATTTTTTATGATGGTCATCTTGTCAACAAGTCCCTCCTTCGTCCTTCTGTTATCACTGTAGACTCAGGACTAAACACTGGTCATAATTTGATTAAATGTGGATGGAGTCGTCCGTCTTAAAGTTGACCCGATGCGTATCAACTCCGCTATCTGCCCTTGAATGTTCGCCAAGTATGAGCCGGCAAAGATTCTAAGAAACTGTCAGTTCTTCCAAACTGCATAACCATCCTGAGAACCACGTACTATAATGGCACTACGTTTAGTATGAGAAACTGATGAAGTTAAATAAAACGGTGGTCTCTATCGTCTTGCGAAACCTTGACAATGTGCGTGGATGCTGTCGGAGTTTCCAATACCAGTCATTCGAATGCTGGACTGTAGTGTTGGCTATGCTGTCTTCCGGTGTAGTTCGGCAGTCCACAAAGAATGTGGATTCAATGGTTAGCCCGCCACCTGTCAGGACTGTGCGATCCAATTTAAACCACACCCAATAAATTTATTCTTGCCTTCGGTTTGTCATTGAGAAATGTCTAAATACTGAGTGCGTCCATTATATATTGTGAGTACAGCAGATGCAGACTGGAGCTCGTCTCCTAAACCTTCATTAACTGGTCACTCTAGCCTGGCCCGAAATTCATATATCAAATCTGATCTGGCCACTCGAATTTTCATGCAAAGTGAAATAAATCTATGCCTATAATATCTTCTAAAAATTGCACCTTCTTGTCCTGTTGTTCTGGATCGAATTCCTGATTTGAAGTTAATTCCTCCCGAATTCTCTCCAATCTCTACAACAATTCGTGGAACGATGACGAACTCTATCCTTGCTGCTTCCTAAATGAACAGTGATGCGTAAACCCTAAAGTTGGCCTTAAGCCACAAATGATCGCTCCAATGAAATGACTGAATGTCACCTCCAATCTGCAATAATTCAAATGATATTTCACACCCTCAAAATTGCGTACCAATTGAGAGTTATCGTTCTCAATGGCCAGCTGTGACAATTGTAGAAACTCTAGGTTCCACAATGCACCCGTGATTGAATCACAACCTGAAATCAAAAGAGAGATAAACAACTGCTTGATTCGAATGGAGCCCCGGGGTGCCTATTTATTCTTTTCTCTCCACCTTCTCCAGAGACTTCTAGAACATTTTTGCTCTTATCCCTCAAGTGACTTTATTAAATATTTTCATAATCCAAGTCACTTTATTAAATATAAAGTTATCTTTTAATATTTATTTATTTAATTAAAATAATTAATTAGTCATCCTTAAAATATGCATTATTTTAGACAACCAGATTAATTAAATTAATTAAATCGAGCTGTCACCAAAAATGGGGACATGACAGAATCTAATCAAGGAAAAGCATAGTGGTGGATTGGTTGGACATTTTGGAATTGATAAGACATTGAGTTCACTAAAAGAAAAGTATTATTGGCCACAAATGTATAAGGATGTTCAAAAATTTGTAAAGAGTTGTGGAGTTTGTCAAGTTGCAAAAGGGGTAAGTCAGAATATTGGTTTGTGTACACCTATTGTTATTCTTGAGAAACTTTGGAGTGACATTAGTATGTATTTTGTTCTTGGGTTGCCTAAAATAGTAAAGGGGTATGATTCTATATTTGTTGTGGTGGATGGATTTTCTAAGATGGCTCATTTTATACCATGTAAGAAGACATCAGATGCTAAGCATGTTGCTAAACTTTTCTTCAAAGAGATTGTTAGATTGCATGGGTTACCAAGAAGTATTATTTCCAATAGGGATAGTAAGTTTGTTGGTTATTTTTGGAAGACTTTGTTGAAAAAGATGGGTACTGAGTTGAAGTTTAGTTCTACATTCCATCCATAGACAGATGGATAGATAGAGGTTGTGAATAGAAGCTTAGGTAATTTTCTGAGATGTTTAGTTGGAGACAAGCAGACTAATTGAGAGATGGTATTGGCACAAGTTGAAGTTGCATATAATAATTCCTATGAATAGGAGTACAAGGAAGAATCCTTTTGAGATTGTTACTAGAATGCAGCCTAGAGGAGTATCACACTTGACAGATGTTGATGTTGAAGAAAAGAGAAGTGTTGCAGGGGAAGGATTTGTTGATTTTATGGGGTGTTTGCATAAGGAAGTGAAGTTGAGATTGGAACAAAGTAATTAGAAGTACAAGGAGAATGTTGATAAGTCCAGAAGACATCATGTTTTTGAAGTTGGTGATGAGGTGATGGTTCATTTAAAGAAAGGAAGATTTCCCATTGGAACATACAGTAAGTTGAAGATGAAGAAGTTTGGACCTTGTAAAATCTCGAAGAAGTTTGATAGTGGTAATGCTTATGAAGTTGGGTTACCTGATGACATGGATACATCTCTTATATTCAATGTTTCTAATTTATATAAATATCATGAGTCAAATGATGAAGTTATTGTATCAAAAGATTATCCTAAGGGGTAGATTGAAGAAGTTGAACAGATATTGGATTAGAGAGTTGGTAAGAGCACAAGAGTAAAAGGTTACTATGAGTATCTAGTGAAGTGGAAGAATAGACCAATTGAAGATGCTACATGGATTTCTCAATCTGATTTAAATTTAGCTCAGGTTCTGACACTTGCATGATTTAGGAGAATCATTTCTTCCAGTCCTGGTTGTCTAATGTAGGAGCATCTTGGGTTGCCTTGTAATCTTGCACTTTTGTTCATTCTTCTAGTTATTGTTGAGCTCTAGTAATGGTCAAGCACTAGTTTTTAGTTGTTTTCAAGTTGTTAGTTATTGTTGAGTGATTCCTTTGGTTGTCGAGTGATCCTTTGGTTGTCAAGTGATTCCTTTGGTTGCCGAGTGGTCCTTTGGTTACTGAGCTCTTTGTGGTTGCTGAGCATTGGAGGATGTTGAGTTCGTAGTTATTGCCAAGTGATTCTTTGGACGCTGAGTTTGTGTGGATATTGAGTGCCAATTTTGAAAAGCTTTCATTTGTCAAGTAGTCTATGTCTGGTTCTAGTTTGGGCTAACCTTGCTCATATATAATTCTAGTATAGGCAGTTAATATCTGATGTAAGCCAACTTGTGGCTTGATTATGCATTTAATGTAAAGGTTTATTAGTTTGTATTTGCATCAGGCCAACTTGTGGCCTTTCTATGTTGTAGAATCTTTTGTAAGCCATTTTGGCAATTATTTAAGGAAGTCTAGGATTGAGTTTTAGAGAGATGGGTAGAACTTAGAGGATGGGAAAAGAGTTATGTGTCTGGAAGTGAAAAATTGAAGTTGGTTTGTGAATCTAAAAGTTGTAAGTTGTTTGGTTGGAACCCAAAAGACCTTACAACTGGGCATGTATGTTGAATATTTGAAGAATCAATGAAAGTGTTTGGTCGTCCTCCTCTGGTTATTGATTCTATGTGTTAGATTTACATTGTGCTAACTCTGTAGGGTGTGCCTTCGGCCCTAGTTATTTTGTCCTTACTTGTGTCAATATTTGATGTGTTTTGTAATGCCTACCCCTACTTGACTTTTTTTATTGTATTGTCAAATTCTTTTAGGCTATTTTTCTGATTTTGTTTTATGTTTAGCAGTGTTGGATTACCAGAATTGATTAGTTGTATTTTATTCATATGTGTGTGTGTGTGTGTGTGTGTGTGTGTGTGTGTGTGTGTGTGTGTGTGTGTGTGTGTGTGTGTTGAGTTACTTTAGTGCTAGTTATTTTAGTTATTTCATGATTGTTTGATGATGATATGTATGTTCATGTATTGACTTTGAGTTATTTAATGATGTTAGTTAAATATGAATGACTTTTATACGGTTTCTATGGATACTTACCCCATACTTGGATGTGTATGGTGTGCATGCATGTTTTATTTATGTTTGACATTTTTGATGTGGTCAAGGAAGGGAGTTGTAATCACCTACTAGTCGAGATCTACATGATGTACCACTTCCTATCATTGCCTGTGTAGTTTAGAATATTGTGTTTGTACATGCGTGAATTTATGTAGATTGTAGGTACCAAGTATCGACTTCCTCAAATTGCTAGGACGAGCATACCCTATCACAATATTTCAATGGTATAAGTGGGGAGATAACTCTTAAGTCCAAATCCTAACCTAAGCCACTTGTCTTACAAAATAGGACAAGTATCTAAGTTAGTTTCACCTTTTTGAATTCTTCAAGTGAGATGAATTAATGATTTTGACCCTACTGTTTGATTTAGTTTTATGTTTTGTATGATGGATTTTTGTATTCAGTCTTGTGGGAATGTGGTGATTTTCTATTATAATTAAATCAAATTAAAAGATAATTTAATGATTTAATTTAATGAAAAATTTATATAGAAACATTTATATTTAATTATATTTAACTAATTCATAAATTAATTAAATTAAATAATTAAATATAATTAATTGATACTTTAATTAAATTAAATAATTAAATTTAAAAAATTTAATTAAAGTTCTAATTTTGACGTATTTATATTTATTTAATTTAATAATTATTATTTAGGAGTTTTATTTTAATAATAAACCCTAAATAATATTAATATTTGATTAATTAAAACCTAATTAAATTTATGCTTTAAATAAAAAGTCTAAATTTAGAAAATTAAATTTAAAAGTCTAAATTTAGAAGTCTAAATTTAGAAGTCTAAATTTAGAGGTCTAAAATTTGATGTCTAAATTTAGAGGTCTAAAATTAGAAGTCTAAATTTAGAAAATTGGTTAAAGAGAAATTAGAATATGATGTTATTTAATTGCATTATCAGATATGTACTTCAATTTAAAGTATTTATTTTAAAAGTCTAATTTAAGAAGTTGAATAAAAATAGAATTAAAATATTAAAAGATTAAAGGTTTAATATTATTTTACTATGATAATTTTAATTAATAATTATTAGATTTGAGTTGCATTTAAATAATGAGCTTTAATATTCTTATTAATTTAAATAATCAACTATGCTCTAAATAATGCTTGCACTAATTACTAAAGTGGAGGAAAAGAATATATAAAAGAATATTTTAATCAAGAAGTTCTTTAAATGTGCATGAAAGGATTAAATTTAAAAGAATATATTAAAGTTATATTTTTGACGTATTTATATTTATTTAATTTAATGATAATTATTTAGGAGTTCTATTTTAATAAAAAAATCTAAGTAATGTTATTAATTGAGTTAATAAATATATTAGTCAAAAAACATCTCATGAATTTATTTAAATAAAATAATGAAAAATTAAAGATAAAGTTATGGTTCTAATTATGGCATAGTTATATTTATTTAATTTAATGATATTTAATTAGGAGTTTTGTTTTAATAATAAAGTCTAATTAATATTATTAATTAAATTAATAAATATATTATTAAAAATGCTTCGAAAATTAATAAGGGAGAGAAAGCTTTAATTTAATAAAGTTTATTTTAATTAAATTACATAAAGTGTGTGCATGAAAATTAAAATATAATAATTAAAGATAGAGTTTTCACATGATTGCATGATTAAAGCCTTGATTTGGGAGAAAAAATTCTCTTTATTAAGGAAATTAGAGCTCATTTCTAGACACATAGGTTTGGAGGAGCCAATTTTTTAAAAGAGGGTTTTTGAAGGAAAAGGAAGATTCTTGCATGTTTGTGCATTCATCAGATCCAAGTAGGATATTGTGGGTTTGTGCAGTAGTTGCTCATTCTTCAAATTCCTATCTTCTTCGTGTCTATTGTGTTTCTATTTTCAAAATTTCTCTGAGTTGAAACCCTTGTTTGAGAAAATTGATTTCCATTATTGAATTCTTTGTGATTTAATCTAGAAACCTTTAGTAAATATTGAACTAGGGTTTTCAAAATCTAATGAATTATGAAATTCACTTTTGTATACAGTTTTTGTTTATGACATGTGATTTTATTGTTGGGTGTCAGATTGAATTAGCTTTCACCAGTCAGGATGTTTACCAGAGACTTGGGATTTTTTTCTGTGATGTCATGATGATGCATGGTATATGATCTTTTATACTCAACCATGGTAATGTTTCTTGTATGCTCTATGAGGTGTTTTGTTCTATTGATTGTTATTGCTTTCTAGTCTTCTTGTGTGAAACTAAGGTGAATGGTGTGACCTATCTAATATAACCTTTGAGTCTTCAATTAGTTTTTTTTGGATTGCTTTCTAGTCACTTGTATAGGATTGAGGTGTTTGTATGATTTGTGCTTGGTGATGTCATGTTATGACATGGTTTGGTTTATGTATACTTGATTTTGGGATCAGTCCTATTAGGATATCATTTTGGTGGAATCTATGATTATGATCAATGATTTTTAGTACTTGTTAGATTCTTGTTTAATAATTGATGTATGGCATGTGGTCTTTTGTGATCTTTTGATTTTACTAAGCTTAGGGTAGGTTATCTTTATGTCATGTTGGGAAGTGGCTTGCAATGGAGGTTGAGGTCCTAAAGAGGCTAACAAGTAACCCATTGTAGGTTGTTTAATAAGTTATAACATTTCATGAAATGGATTTAAAATAAATTAACAAGATATTGGTACTACATAAAGTCACTAGGGGGTTGGAGGACTAAAAGACTAACTGGGTAACCTTAGAGTTGACTTGTTAGTATGGCTTGTTAGTATGAAAGGATACTAGTGCCACATAGAGTCACTAGGGGGCTGGAGGATTAAAAGACTAGTTGGGTAACCCTAGAGTTGGTTGTGCAATGACACTTGCCCACATGCATAATAGATTTTCTATGTGTCTATGTTGGTTCTGGGTTTAGTTGATACTTGTGTGTTGGTACCCTTTGAGATAGTTTTCTTTCAGGTGATTCATTGAATCTAGCTATTGATTTTGAATTTTGAGTTTGTTATCCTATGATGCAAGAACATCTAGAGGTATAAGGGAAATCTTGTGTCACCCAAAAAAATGTACTTAGACTTAGTTTCTGTTTCATGTGTTTTCATTTTTGGATACCCATTTGGGCCAAATAAAGGTTCCAACTCTCACAGTTCCCCTATCAGTGTTTGTATAAATCTTGAAAAAATAGGAGTATGTAATTGAGCCATCATTTTGGTGAACTAGGAGGCATAAATTGGCCAGATGAATGTAATTGTGATTTAGAGCATTCCAGAAAAAGAATCAGGTCAAAAGGCCCCACGGTTTGAAAGTTATTACAGTTTTTTAGGTTTTGGAGACCTCCTAAGAATGCTTCAAAGTCAGGTTAGGGGCATTAAATAACCTCAAAAAGGGTCAAAAAATAGGGGACGAGCAAAGCTTATCCATAGGGCTATAGAGCACTTCAAGAGCTTTCTAAAAATGTAAACGGTTCGTCAATCGGAGCTATGGTTCAAAAGTTATGCCTCTCGGAAGTTCGATTACCATTTTTGGATTCTTCTAGATTTGCACTGACTTCTAACGCAGCTTCTGGAACCTTCTATTTGGTCGGTGGATGCCTACTAGCACTCTCTAGAATGTAATCCTAGTCCTTAACCCTCTGGGGTCTATTTAAGGAGATTTCTGGCATTGTAAAAGGCAGTTCAGAGTGGAGTTTGAGAGGAGGTACTGTAAGGAGAAATTATCTCCAGATTTATGCTATTGTAAGCCCTTAGGGCATGTTTTGAAGTTTATTTTCCTATACTATTGTACTATCTTATTTTCTTAGTTAATATAATTTTCCCTTTTCTATTGTGTCTATTCTGTTCTTGGGTTGTGTCCCCATCAAGTGGTATTAGAGCAGGTTTTCCTAAGTGTGTAGACAGAGCGCCGACTGTGAGGCAGTTTGCACCAGGACTGTGTGATTGTGGGTTTGAGTTAAGAAGATGCCTCCACGAAGAGAGCATGGTGGAAGGGCCAGAGCTATCAATCCTGAGGAGGTTAGAGCCCTCCAAAGGTAGGTACAAGCATTGCAAGAGGAGCTCCGAAGAGGAGCAAATGTTGCCGCAGGTGACAACAGTGAGGATGACAATGAAGAAGAAGTAATGGGACTAGAAGAGGAATTTGATGGGGAAGTTCTGAATCATGCAGAGGAAAGGCTTTTTAGGGCCATTACTAAGTTTGGGAAAAGACCTACAACTGAAGTGGGTGTATTTTTAAGAAATTTGAAACCAGATGAGTTGATCGATTGGATCAATGAACTGAAAGAATACTTTGAGTATGAGGATATCAGGGACCTAGATAGGGTTAAGTTTGCAAAGGCCAAAATGAAAGGCCATGCCAAAATTTGGTGGCAAGAGGTCCAATTGGAAAGAAATAGAAGAGGAAAGGAGAAGATCACAAGATGGGACTGCATGGTGGACAAATTAAAGAAGCAGTTCATTCCTATGGACTACGAGCTTGATTTGTTTAAGAAGATGCATGGGTTAAAGCAAGCAGGAAGATTAGTCCAAGAATATATAGAGGAATTTTATCGACTCTTGATTAGAGCAGGGCATGCAAAAGAAAATAAGGAGAAGGTTTCTCATTATATCAATGGGTTGCGACCTAGCATCCAAGAGGACTTAAGTCTGGTAAGAATGACCAGCGTTGAAGAGGCATACTAGTTTGCCCTATGAGTTGAAGAGAAGCTGAATAAAATGTTTGAAGGAGGACAAAGAGGGTGCGGTCAAGGAGGAAGGGGAAGCAGTAGATCATCTAGAGGCCACAATGAAACCCAAAAGAAAAATGAAGATGTGGGTACTAGCGGGAACCAGAGGAATGAGGGTTTCAACCGCTCCCATGATCAAGACTTTGGAAATCAGAGAGGAAGAGGTAGAGGATGTGGACAAGGAAGAGGAGGCTTCCATGGTACCTATTTCCATTACAATGAAGAAGGTCATCGTGCCTTTGAATGCACTCAACGACAAGGAAGGATAGATAGGAGAGCTGAGGGCCAAGCTAGGGTTTCTCATGTGGATGAGGATGCACAATCATCACATTCGAAGAATGCAAAAAGAGGAGAGACCTTGGTAAATGAAAGAGTCCTACTAAGTGGTGAGATTGAACCAGGACAACTGAGCAGTTTGTTTCGTACCAGATGCAAGTGTGAGGATAAATGTTGTGACGTGATCATTGATGGTGGTAGCATTGATAACTTGGTATCAGAACAGATGGTCTCTAAGCTGAAGCTCAAGAGGGAGAAACATCCCCAGCCCTATCAGATTGCTTGGGTAAAAGATGATCATAAGGTCCTGGTAAGTGAACAATCTTTAGTAAAATTCAAAATTGGGAGTTACCATGATGAAGTTCTCTGTGATGTTATTTCAATGGATGTTTGCCATCTATTATTGGGTAGACCATGGCAGTTTGATAGACATGCAGTACATGATGGGCATGCAAACACATACTCTTTGACAAAGGATGGAGTTCACCACAAATTGAAGCCCATGAAAAAGGAAGGTGAAAAGGTATGTAGCAGTGCTAGGATTTGTCTTGTTGATGAAAGGAAGTTTTTAGATGGCATGAAACATCAGCATATGTGCTATGCTTTGATTCCTAAGAAAGATAAAGAAGGTAGTAGTGAGATACTAGATGAAGTTTCAGATTTACTCTGGGAGTTTGGAGATATTATCTCTGATAATGTTCCAGATGGATTGCCACCAGTAAGGCAAATCAGTCATCAGATAGATCTGATTCTAGGAGCTAGTTTGCCTAACAAGGCTGCTCACAGGATGACTCCTACTGAAATAGAGGAGCTAAATAGATAGGTTCAGGAGCTGTTGAGGAAGGGCTTGATTCGAGAGAGCCTGAGTCCATGTGCAGTACCTGCAGTACTCGCACCAAAGAAGGATGGAGAGTGGAGGATGTGTACAGATTCTTGAGCTATAAATAGGATCACCATCAAGTACCGATTTCCTTTGCCAAGGATGGATGATATTATGGATTGCTTGAGTGGAGCTCAGTACTTCACAAAGATAGATCTGAAGAGTGGTTATCACCAGATATAGATTCAAGAAGGAGATGAGTGGAAAACAGCCTTCAAGACCAAGGAGGGTCTTTATGAGTGGTTAGTCATGCCCTTTGGATTGACGAACACCCCAAGTACCTTCATGCGGCTCATGAATGAGGTACTTAAGAAGTTCTTGGGAAAATTTGTTATTGTCTATTTGGATGATATTTTAATTTTCAGCAAGACTTTGGAAGAACATTTATTGCATATTCGTAGTGTCCTTAAAAGGCTAAGGGAAGAGAAATTGTTAATTAATTTGAAGAAGTGTAACTTTGCAAAAAGGGAGTTAGTCTATTTGGGGTTTGTTATATCACCTAAAGGTCTTAAAATGGATCCGAAGAAGGTAAAAGCCATCTTAGAATGGCCTACTCCAAGGTCTGCTACTGAGGTAAGATCATTTCATGGTCTGGTTAGTTTTTACAGGAAGTTTATAAAGAATTTCAGTGGCATATGTGCACCCCTAACTAATACAATAAGAGGGGATAGAAAAGAGTTCAAATGAACTATAGCAACTGTGAGAAGTTTTGTATTGCTGAAGAAGAAGGTGATAGAACAGACTATGTTGGCACTTTCAGATTTTAGAAAGGTTTTCCAGGTGGATTGTGATGCCAGTGGCAATGCTATTGGGGCTGTATTAAGCCAAGAAGGTAAGCCTATTGCATATTTTAGTGAAAAATTGAATGATACAAAGAAGAAGTATTATGTTTATGATCAAGAGTTCTATGCAATAGTTTAGGCCTTAAAGAAATGGAGGCATTATTTATTGCCAAAAGAATTTGTTTTGTATACTGATCATCAGGCATTACAGTACCTAAATAGCCAAGGTAAATTGAATCAGAGGCATATGAAGTGGGTAGAGTTCTTGCAGAGCTATACATTTGTGTTGAAGCATAGAAGTGGAAAATCTAACAGGGTTGCAAATGTACTAAGTAGGAGACAGTTGTTGCTTACAGTAATGCAGGTTGAAGTAGTTGGGTTTGATGAACTCAAGAATTTGTACCCTGAGGATCCTGATTTTGCTGAAGCATGAAAAGCTTGTAAAGAACCTGTTGTTGTAGATAGAACCAAGTGGTTAGACTATTTGATTCAAGATGGCATGTTGTTCAAAGGTAGTCAATTGTGCATTCCAAGGAGTTCCATGAGGGAAAATCTGATTAAGGAGAAACACAGTGGAGGGATGGCAGGACATTTTGGTCAAGATAAGACCATTTCCATTCTTAGAGAACATTATTTTTGGCCTCAAATTTCACAGGATGTGAAGAAGTTTGTACAGAGTTGCCAGGTTTGTCAAGTTGCCAAGGGGTTTAGTCACAATGCTGGCCTATATCAGCCATTGCATGTTCCATCAAGGTCATGGGAGGACATAAGTATGGATTTTGTTCTTGGATTGCCAAGGACACAAAGGGGTAATGACTCAGTATTCGTGGTGGTTGATAGGTTCTCCAAAACGGCACATTTCATTCCATGCCACAAAACTCATGATGCTGTCCATATTGTAGACTTGTTTTTCAAAGAGGTGGTAAGACTACATGGTCTTCCAAGGAGTATAGTTTCTAACAGAGACACTAAATTTGTGGGGTATTTCTGGAGGACATTGTAGAAAAAGTTGAGAACAAACTTGAAGTTCAATTCCATGCATCACCCACAAACTGACAGTTAAACAGAAGTCTGGGCAATTTGCTGAGATGTTTAGTTGGGGATAAGCCCAAGGGATGGGATTTGATTCTACCACAAGCAGAGTTTTCTTACAATAACTCTATAAATAGGAGTACTGGAAAATCACCATTCCAATTGTATATGGGAATAGCCCAAGGATTGCACCAGAGCTGAGGAAGATAAAACAAGGGGAGAGGACAAGTGCTGAAGCTGAGGAATTTGCTGAACATATCAAGCGTCTACATGAGGAGGTTTAGGCACACATAACCAAGATGAATCAAGAGTATAAAGCTAGGGCTGATCAAAGGAGAAGACATAAGGAATTCCAAGAAGGGGATCTAGTCATGGTGCACTTAGGAAAAGAAAGATTTCCAGTCGGTACTTACAACAAGCTGAAAATGAAGAAATTTGGCCCCTGCAAAATTCTGAAGAAACATGACTCAAGAAATGCATATGAGGTGGAGCTTCCAGATGGTATTCACATTTCTCCCATTTTCAACATTGTAGATTTAACAGAGTATCATGATGATGGTGCAGATGAGGAGTTGGTGTTAGAGCCACGTCCAATTCTTGCTTCTAAGAAGGAGGAGATAGAAGACATTCTAGATCATCGTGTGGGTAGGAGTACCAGAAATAGGCAGTATGAAGAGTATTTGGTGAAGTGGAAAGGACGACTGATCAAGGACTCAACTTGGATTTCAGCAGCTGAGGTTTCCCATTTGGGATTTCCTCTACCATTCATAAAGTGACAGGGTCACTTTTCAATCTACCCTGGGTGTCTGATGCAGGAGCATCTAGAGGTATAAGGGCAATCCTGTGTCACCCAAAAAAATGTACTTAGACTTAGTTTCTGTTTCATGTGTTTTCATTTTTGGATACCCATTTGGGCCAAATAAAGGTTCCAACTCTCACAGTTCCCCTATTAGTGTTCATATAAATCCCAAAAAAATAGGAGTATGTAATTGAGCCATCATTTTGGTGAACTAGGAGGCATAAATTGGCCAGATGAATGTAATTGTGATTTAGAGCATTCTAGAAAAAGAATCAGGTCAAAAGGCCCCACGGTTTGAAAGTTATTGCAGTTTTTCGAGTTTTGGAGACCTCCTAAGAATGCTTCAAAGTCAGGTTAGGGGAATTAAATGACCTCAAAAAGGGCCAAAAAATGGGGGATGAGAAAAGCTTTTCCATAGGGCTATAGAGCACTTCGAGAGCTTTTCAAAAATGTAAACAGTTCGTCAATCGGAGCTACGGTTCAAAAGTTATGCCTCTCGAAAGTTTGGTTACCATTTCTGGATTCTTCTAGATTTGCACCGACTTCTAACGCAGCTTCTGGAACCTTCTATTTGGTCGGTGGATGCCTACTAGCACTTTCTAGAATGTACTCCTAGTCCTTAACCCTTCGGGGTCTATTTAAGGAGATTTCTGGCATTGTAAAAGGCAGTTCAGAGTGGAGTTTGAGAGGAGGTACTGTAAGGAGAAATTATCTCCAGATTTATGCTATTGTAAGCCCTTAGGGCATGTTTTGAAGTTTATTTTCCTGTACTTTTGTACTAGCTTACTTTCTCAGTTAATATAATTTTCCCTTTTCTATTGTGTCTATTTTGTTCTTGGGTTGTGTCCCCATCATCCTATTTGGGACTTGAGACTATCTCCTCAGCATAGTGGGAGTGGACCTTTTTGGGTTCCATGAGGTCGGTTGGTAGTGCTTTTTCTTAAACCATTGAGATCTGACCATTGAATGCCACAGTTGGATGTGTTTGTCCAGATGTTCCTTTCTATCTATTTTTGTATTTCTATGATGAATGGTTATACTTAGTGTATTGTATTTGATTTCATAGATCTTACAAGATGATATAATTTATTTCATCATGTATATTATTTTGGTCCTTCACACCCTATGACTTCTACAGTGGATGATGGTGCATTATGATTATTACCAAGTGGCATTCGAGATGAATATATTATTTAAATGGATTCATACTTGTATATTATTATTTGATGTGGATTTATTATATATTGGATTTAGAGTGTTAATTAAAATTAAATATGATTCAACATCATGGGACCCTTAAGACTTGTAACATATTTATGTGTTGTTGATGTATGAGTGTATGTTTTAGCTTTTGCTATTCTATAATTGTTGTTGCATCTTTATCTTTAAAAAAAATGTTTGTCAAACTTAGTAAAACTTTAGGTTAACTTCTTTTGGGTCACATGGTGGGGCATTACATGTTTGTGTTTCTAGATACATATTTGGGTAAAATAGAAACTTCAACTCCAAGATTTCTACTATTACTTTTATGGGTCAAAATTTTAGCACACATAAAGATTTTTGACAAACATGGAATGAAGAAAAAAGAGCTATTTTATTGGAGTATCATAATTATGAAGAATTGGTTGGTGTGAGTTTAAGGGAAGGTTGTTAAATATTAAGCACTCTAGAAAAAGAATCAGGTCAAAATGTTTCCCTCTTTGAAATTGATTACATTTTAATGTTGTTGAAAGAGCTCCTAAAAACTCTTTAGAGCTAGATTTGAAGAACTAAACATCCTTGTACAGCCTTGAAAAATGGGAGATGACCATAGGAAGTCCATATAGTTATAGAAAACTTAGATGAATTTCCAATCATGATGTAAATGATCTATTAATCAAAGCCTCAGATCAAAAGTTATTCTTCCCAAAAGTTGGACCACTTTTTCTGTAACCTTCTATTTTTGTACCCACTTCTAATTTGAATTCTAGAACTTATATTTTGGCACTCGGCAAACATATGTCATAATATAAATTTCAATCTTGTCCTTACCCCTAGAATATGTTACTTAAGGCTCATCCTTGGCATTAAAAGGAAATATTTGGGGTTGTTTGGGAAAAGGTGTTGTGAGAAGGGTTTTCTCTCTAGAATTCAATAATATTATAGGCCATAGAGCATGTAGTTACATATATATAGACTAAAATTGATGTAGTGACTTCTTATTTTAGATAATAAAAATTTCATTTTCTTTAAAGTTTATTTTTTTCTCAAGATGTGCCATTATCAAGTGTTATCAAAGCAAGAGTTCTTGAGTCTACAGATAGATTGCCAACTATGAGGCAATTTGCACAAACACTTTGGTTGTGGGCTGTGAGATAAGTTTAAAAATGCCTCTATAAAGGAACCATGGTGGAAGAGTTAGAGGTCTTATACACAAGGATTTTAGAGCCCTCTAAGGGCAAGTGGAAGCTTTGCAAGAACAACTACAAAGAGGGATTGCTATTGGGGCAAGAGATGAAAGTGAGGAAGAATATGAAGAAGAGGAGCAAGTTGAAGAGGTTCAAGAGGAAGATAGGGATCTAGAGGCTGATAGGATTTTGAGGGTTATCTTTAGAATTGGTAAAAGACCCAAAATTGAAGTTTTTATTTTATGGAAACTTGAATTTAGAAGAGTTAATCGATTGGATCAATGATATGTAGAAGCATTTCAAGTGTAAAGATGCAGAAGATCCTTAGAGGATCAAGTTTGCAAAGGCTAAATTGAAGGGTTGTGCTAAAATTTGGTGGCAAGAAGTCCAATTAGAAAGGAATCAAAGAGGAAAGGAGAAGATAAAAAAGATGGGATCAGATGGTAGATAAATTGAAGAAACAATTCATTCCCATTGACTATGAGTTGGATTTTTTCAAGAAGATGCGAGGGTTGAAGAAAGTAGGAAATTATATCTAGGGATGTACAAGGGATTTCTATATAGTCCTCAATTGATATAATAAGTCATGCATAAGCTAACAAGGAGAAGGTTGCCTATTACATTAACAAGTTAAGACTAAGCATTCATGAGGAGTTATGGCTGGTTGACTAGTATTGAAGAGGCATGCTAGTTTTTTGTGAGGTTCAAGGAGAAGTTAAACAAGAGGGGGTATGTGTAGGATCATCATGTGCCAAAAAGTGGAAATGTGAAAAAAATAGAGTTTGAAAATGTCTAAAAGCATTTCAAAATCCACTCTAACTTTTTTCCACCCATCCTAATACCAAAGCTAAAAATTTAGGACCGAGCCCAATATTATATTGGCTATCCAATATGAAATTAGATACCCAAAATTTGTAACATTGATTAAAAAATAAAATCGATAACTCTTTTCACATTGCATTTTTTTAAGAGTTGATCTCTATTCAGGTATCAGATTTTGGAACGGGTATATGATAAGGGTTATTTTTTTGTTTTTTTAATTTTTTTAACGAATATTATTATAAATTAGTTATTTTTAATTGAATTTGTTAAAGATTAGGTTTTTTTTAATAGAAATTGTTGAAATTTAGGTTGTTTTTAATAGAAATTATGTTTTACAAATTAATAGGTATGGCTGACCCAAATGATGATACTGAGGCACAAAACAATGTTCCTCGTAACCCTCCACCAAACGATCTAGTGCCCCCTCAAAACTATCCACCAAATGATCCCCTACCTCCTCAAAACCCTCCTCGAATTAAATATTTGATATTTGAAAATTTCACCAAATTGACAGTTTTGCAAACTACATTTAATACTATACCTGCATTGGTTCCCACGTTATCCACGTTAAACACCATAGTGGATAATATTGAAACACTTACCAATGAACAAAATGTTGCTATTTGCTGGCGTGACCAAATGCATGCCATGATTGATGATCATTTGGACTATGATGAGGTGGCAACCCTAAATATAACTAAAGATGATATGGTTAGCCTTTTTGTGGACCCAAAAACTAGTAAACAAGTAGAACATGCAAAGCCCAAACTATCAATTAAATGGTGCACAAATGAGGCTATGCGTGCGAACTTTTGGGATCCTTGGTGGATGGTTTTTGACATCCCTCCACCCAACAATTTAGAAGTGCCATTTTATTTCATTAAAAATTTGTATGCCAAATTTGTGTTGGGCCACAAGGTGAACTATTGGAGCATGAAGCCCAACATGGGTGTAGGAGGAGGAGCTCCTTAAGATAGACCCTTTTCCTAGTGGAAGAAAGCTATCACTTTTGTCCCCCCTTCTGATGTCTATCCCCCTCCTCGAGTGCAACATCCTAATATCATTGTAGAGGCTAGCTCTCAGACTATTAGAGCCATCCATAGATTGAGTAGCCTATTGATATGCCAGGCTAGGTCAGTGTTGCCTCCTCATTTTGATGATGCTGGTGTGAGTTCATCATTAGCAAGCTCATCACATGCTTGTGTGCCCCATACTTGCATAATGTGCAAGAATATTTGTCTGGATCCCATAGGTGATCTTTTTGAGTATTAGTTTGTATTTGAGGAGGATACACCAGATGCGTGTATAGAGGCTACACACCCTAATGTGAGAGAGGAGGGGCATTCAAAGGCATGGAGTCCTTCTATGCCAATATGTGTATACATTTTTTTTCTTACAACATATGTGATTTAAAGTTAATCTTTATAATAGATTAATTTTAATTTTTAACCCATACTCCCTTACACATGTATGTGATCTTCATTCATGTTTAGTTTATGATTGAGGAGGAGCTTAGACAGGTTGATAATGTCACGCTCTCGGCTATTTCATTTGGCCTTGAGACATCTACGGTACATTATTTTGTGTTCTCATTGTCTTTTCTATTTGATATTGGAGCATTAATGGTTTGTAATCTTTCTTTTCTCCTGCAAGTATCACAAAATATACCTCAAAATATAATGGCTGCGTCAACAAAGATACAAAACTCTGGCATCCAACCTCCTGTGCACTATGTGTTTCCTATGAGATACAAAATACTAGTTGTTAATATCATGGAAATCAGTTTTGAATTTATTTATAAAAATAAAGAAAATAAAAAATAAATGATACATATACATACAATAGGGCTCTCACTGCAAATGGAAATACCAGAGGGTTTGCAACATGGAATCTTCCTAGACTCATCACCAGTAGCCATGCCCTATACAATAAAGAATGTAATTAAATTTCATTAACACAAACATTTTACAAGAATGCATCGATATTTAATCACTTTAAAAGCACCTAATTACCTTTCCCTTGCCATTATATTCTGAGGAGTCAACAAAGCTAAGTTGTAGTTTGAATTCTTGATTTTATGTTATAGATTTAGCATGCTATGCATTATAATGTTATAGTATAATTTGTAGATTCATCTAACAAACATACTTGAACATACATAGGCCACAAAAAATGAGATTCAAGCATTGTCGAGGACATATGAGAGTACTCCTGACCAATGTAGGAGGTCGATGAGAGAGTTATTTATGATGAAACTTTAATACTATAAATCTTCATTAAAAAAAAGATCATTATCCATTTGAGTAATTCAATGTTAGATACATAGAATCATATAAATTTAGTAGTTTGACTTTGGATTTTCCATTTTTGTTTATGTAGGAGGCATCTGATCCACCTAGTGTAGAGAAGAGGCTATATTTTGATCATCCACCAATAGCCTAACATAGTATAGTTGTCATAGAATGCGTCATGAGACATTTTGAGATGGCATATGCCACATTGTATAAAAAAACATTGATATTATACACATTTTGCATGATCAGCCACATTTTGTATATGGATCTACGTATTTTGATATATATATTAGCATAATTTGTCTATGGATACATGAATTTTGGTATATGTTTGTGTAATTTGTCTATGGATACAATTATTTTGATATATATTTTTGTTATTTATGTGCACAATGATATACATATTAATTTAGTATAGTATTGTTCAATTTATCATGGATCATGTGTATTGTTCATGTTTATGGAATATCATTCATTTTGATCATGTTTTTTATCTTTGATTCAAATGCAATAATTTGTTAATAACATTTTAACAACCTTAATTATCAACTATTGATGCAATGTTTAATTTGAACTACTATCATATATGTTTAATTTGAAATAATCTCTACAATCCCTAAAGATGTCACTATGGTTCACCCGCTCAAATGCACTTGGAGCACCTTGGAATGTGATAGGTTATTTTAGGCCTCAACATGATTGTCTTGTAGTATTTTATGTTTCATCAATAGCCCCCACAAGCTCCAAGTTACGACCCTTAGAAGATCGACCTTGAGATGCATCTAAAGAACCTTGGAGACTCTTTGGTATAGGGTGGCTATGAACAATGGAGACTCTCCATGGGTGGAACAAGGGTGTCACTAGGGTTCACCTGCCTATTCAAAGCTAATGGCACTAACGATTCAATGCCAAGATTAGTAGTTTCAAAGTTACACTGTGATACACCTATGAATTGAGGCACATTGCGAGTTTTGGCATCAAGCAAGATAGCTGTGTTGAATCCAAACAAAATGTGATCTCTCAAAACTGAGATAGGTTATTATAGGCCTCAACATGACCATCCTAAAGCATTCAAGATTTCATTGATAGCCCCCATGAGGTCTGAGTTACGACCCTTAGAATATCAACTTCTAGATAGACTTAGAGCACCTTGAAGACTTTGGTACAAGATCTAATGTACTACAAGGCTTGCTCACACTGACTAGTCCTTCTTAGGACTTCTTAGGACTTCTAAAGGTCAAATTCAAGACCTTGTTGTTTTCTTCTTTCTTTTTCCACTTTGGATCCAACTAAGATCCACCTCCTTCACCCTAGTACATCAACTTTACAAAGAAAAATGAGAACAAGTGCTATTATGAGACTTCACAACACATTTGGCTTACCAAGCCCACATGATATTTTGGCAATGCAAGAAAGATTCAAGGCTTCCATCATCATGACATTGATATGTATGAGTTTGGATCAACCAACAACTATACAATAACTAAAAATCAATATCTCAAACAAATTTAAACTACTAGTTGTTATTAGCACATTAAAATCATAGTCATAGCAAGGTCATTTCACACCTCACACTATTATCATGGCATGAGAGGATCCCAAAAACTTGAGTATATTTAATTTGGCATTTTACATCTCAAGAACAAGTCCAAATGAAGTTCTTATTGACTTTTTTCCAACCTCCATCATTAGTGTTGCTGTAAGTGCATTTCAAGAATGCCAAAACAAGAAATTTAGCACGTTGCAACTCCTACAAAGGCATAGTTAATATTTCAACTATCTAAACATGTCCAAAATGTCATGATTCAACTTTAACAATCCAGCAAAGAAAGTTCTTGGAGCCAAATGCACTAATATGGCAAAGTGTTGCTACTACAAACCAGGAAAAGAGGGTTTTAACACTTGGAGATATGTGTTACTCACAAAAACCACATAAAAAGCATTAAAAAATTTAGGGATATGAATACCCTTTTCAAAAATAGATATGATTCCATCACTTTTAGGCCTCCACCATATACCAAACACCCAAAACACAAAAAGGCTAAAAACCAAAGCTAGAAGGGGGTTTTGGACTCAGTTTTGCAAAATGTTTCATAACTTCTTTCTAGAGCACACCATCATCTCCAATTGCACCAAGAGTATTGTAGGGACATTCCTTACCACTTCCCATAATTGGTTTCAAATTTTCAATTATTGAGCACATGATATGTTGTTGGTTACAACCATATTTCCACTAGCCAAGACACTTTTCTTGCCTAGGGCATCACTGTAAAAATGGTTGCCTTCATTTTATTCAGCCTTTCTTTTGGAACAATAATGTACAATGAGTGATCTCCCATTTCCTACATTTTCAAGCCATTTCTATGGTGGGAATATGAGGAAAACTCCAAGAAACCAAAATGCTACAATTTTTTTACAAGAAACTAGTCTAGAACAAGAAATTTATGTACAGAACTTAGAAAAACAAAAAAAACATTGAGTGAATGCTTAGAAAACAAGAAGAAACATTAAAATAACTACTCCAAGCAAAAGATCCACATTCTCAATCCAAAACAACACCAATGTCTCCTATGCATTTTAATGCCCAACTCGTACACTATATGACCCAAACACTTTCAACCCCTAAAATTGATCAAGAATGGACGTATATAGGTGTTTCCAACCTTTTTGAGTCATGCTCAAACCCCTAACTTAACTATTTGCACTCATTTTAAACTTTTGTAATTTTGAACAATTTTTGCTATAACTTAAAACTTTTAATTAGATGAGTTCACCAAACTTGGAAAGGGGTCCTATTAGGTTGATTTAGACATTCCAAGATGGTTTTTGACCCTTGGTCAACTTTTCTACCACTTTGGTCAACCTAGCCCCTATTGACCAACTTAAAGGCATAACAACAACTTAGGAGCAAAAACCCACTTAGCAACTAAGTTAACCTTACCTAAGGACCTAAGAGGTCTTATTAAACCACTAGTGATGTGGCTAGCATCACTACAAGCCAAAATGACAAGAAAGAAGCACTAGGTACAAACTAGCCTACCTAGGTGCTCCTACACCAGGGTGGCTGCGAATGATGGAGGCTCTTCACAACTAGAACAAGGGTGTCACTAGGGTTCACCCACCTATCTAGAGCTAATGGTGCTAATGATTCAATGCCAATATCAGAGGTTTCAAATTTATGTTGTGATGCACCTATGAAATGAGGCACACTATGATTTTTGGCATTGAGTGAGATCGTTGTGTCGAATCCAAATGGAATGTGATCTCTCAAAAATGAGATAGGTTATTTTAGGCCTCAACATGGCTATCATGTAGCATTTAATGTTTCATCAATAGCCCTCATGAGCTCTAAGTTATGACCCTCGAACGATCAACCTCGATAGGCACTTAGAGCACCTTGGAGACTCTTTAGTACAAGATGCCCATGAACAATGAAGTCTCTCTCTGGCTGGAATAAGGGTATCACTAGGGTTCACCTACCCATTTGAAGCTAATGGTGTTGAAAATTTGATGTCAAGACTAGCAGTTTAAAAGTTACATTGTGACGCACCTATGAACTAAGGCACACTATGTGTTTTGGCATCAAGTGAGACCGTCGTGCCGAATCCAAACAAAATGTGATCTCTCAAAAATGAGATAGGTTATTTTAGGCCTTTGCATGAACATCCTATAGAATTTGATGTTTCATCAATTTCCTTCATGAGCTTCAAGTTATGACCCTCGAAAGATCAACCTTGACATGCACTTAGAGCACCTTGGAAACTCTTCAATACGGGGTGGCCGTGAGTGATGGAGGCTCTCTGCAGGTGGAACAAGGGTGTCACTAGGGTTAGTATTAAGTAAAAACATTATTTTTTACCTATCTCAAATTTTTTCCATTGGACATGGTGTGAGTTTGGTGTTAGTATGTATTAAAATCCTCATCTTTTAGGTCCCTCCACATAAATTACATTAAGTAAAATCATCTTTGTTTCTTACATTAAATCAACAAGTTTACATTTAAAATATCTTAGGTGTTTCATCATTATTACATCAATACACAACTACCAAAAATCTTAGTGTCAAAAATAATAGTGTCAAAAAAGGTAGTGTCAAAAATCATGGTGTGAAAAATAGAATAGATTTTTCTTCATTCTGCTCATTTAGTTTTTATCTTCATGCATGGCTACTCTTCATGATGTACTCACATTCCAATATCATAAAAAATATTAGTAACTTATTGTATTAAACAAGATAATCATCAGCTCACTGAATCATTATGAACAAAATAACATAAGAAGTAAATATACCTAGTTGAGTGTTCCAGTAGGGTCCTCTCTCTATTTTAGGGTCTCCAACAAGGCTTCATTATTAGCATTAGTAATAGTAAAAAGTTATTTTAATTTTGGTTTTCCTTGATGCTTCAACAAATTTACACTTTTTGCTATAATATGATGTGAATATATGAGAATTGTTTTGTGCTTCTAATAGTCTTTGAATGTAGGAATTTCATTCCTTCTAAGCATGTATGTTTGCAGTCTTGTTCTAGCAACAACCATTGAACTAGTAGAATATGTGAATCCATCATCATCTGTGATTGGTTGTGCAAGCTTTTCTTTTACCTCTTATAGAATGTGCTAACCAATAATCTAATTTCTCATCATTCCCCTATGGTACAACCAATGCAAAGACATGTCTTGGCTGAATAAGATCAGAGATAGATGGTTATGCTCAAGTAAACTTTCCATGTCATCATTTCTAAAAGATTGTATGATAGAAAATGAAGTAAGATAATGTGGAGCCCATGTGTCCACCTAGTCACTCAACTCATAGTGATCCCAATCACACTGAAAAATACTAGGACAACTAGTCCAAATGGTCCATATACTAGAATCAGAAGTTCAGAATGAATGCATTTTTTATGAGTCCCTCACTATAGCACAATATGATCTATCACCTATGGATCCTTCCTCAACCAACCAAAAGAACCTGCATACTACTGAATCAAGAGTTCCCCCTATGATAATGTTGAACTACACCAATCAACTATGCTACAAGCATCAAAAAGCTCTACTCCTAAAATCTTCAATAGCTCCTTAGCTAGAGCTCTCTTCACACATGCCCCTACTCCATCATGTTCCCCTTTCCCATGGTAGGACTCAAAAAACTCCAAATATGAGGCACCCCCTCTCTACGTGCATCTTACACAACCAATAAAACATGCAAGCATTCTTGAATTGACCTTTGCAATTATATGACCAAATGATATGTCTGTCCATAAGAATTGCATGCTTCTATAAGAAATCAAAATAATTCATAAAAAGGTGTTGTAAAAACTCATGAGAGTGAGATCTATCATCACTCATATAAAAATGGTACTCTTTAATAATCTTCTGATTATCTTCCACACTATCAAGGGAATGTCTATATGTTATGTGGACAAAAATAGCAATTTGAACATTTGGAGTTGTAATACTAAGATTGTGTCTTATTTTGTGGCTACAATGAGTAGTTCTCAGAAAAGTCAACAACAGATAGAATAGTGCCAATGGGAAAAGTCTCCTTACATATTCTAAATTGTTGATCCAACCACTGGGATCTATGACTATGTCTTGCATACTTGTAGAAAAGATTTGTCTTGAAATCTGAAATAAAACTAGCCACACTAATTTCTTTTGCAACCAATTCACATCTAGAGCCCTCACCCCCACTCTTCAATATCTATTTCACTATTTCATATACCATTTTTTTTACTATTTTCTTCCCAAGATATTGTTTGCACCCCTCATGAAAACATGTGTCAAACTTGGATAAGCCACCACATTCTGAACACTTCTCATTTAAGTAAGCATTTCTATAAAAGAAACAACCATAAAATCTATGACATAAAAATTGATCTAGCAAGTCTCTTGATGATTTTGGAAGACCACTAGCACCACAATTCTCCAACATTTATTTACTATGAAAAGTAGAATGGATAGAGCGTAATAGTTCATGGTGCATAGAAAACTCAACATGATATTCGCAACAACATCTATTTCAAATTTTAAGTGGCACATAATAAAATGGCTTCAAAGATTCAAAAGCCCATTGTGATATATGCAATCTTGGATGAATTTCTGTAAATTGTTTGAACAACATAGTTTGACTAACCTCCAAATAATTTTTAGGATGTGGCATGCGGTCTCTGATGCCAATTCTCAACTTTAACATGTCTTTAGCATTGGGTTACACTCTTGAGCTAGAGTGCCAAAACTATATAATATTTCTTCCTTCACATCATCAGATAGCTTCTTATCAAAATGTGGAAGTCTCCCCCTAAAAGCCCATGTTTCATTTTGAAGAGGATCATCAATTCTCTCTTATCTACTAAGTGCTCTTCTCAAAGTAGTATGATTTAGGTTCAAGTCAATATAGGTTTGTCTCATAAATCTACCCTTTCTAAAATGATGACTTACCAAAGAGGTTGTAATAACCCTTTGAGTAGTTCTCTTATCCTTCTCCCTACCATTTTTCCCAATGCTATTGAGAGCATTGAAAAAATTCTTCACAATAATGACATTTCTTTCCAATTTTTTATTAATACGAATCTTCAATTTGGAAAGCATAGGTCTCATCTTCTGCATCTTTAATAAGTGCATAAAAAGTTGACATTGCTCCACTATTGTCTTGTTGTCAAAAAACATCTTGTATAGTCTTGAAGCCCATAACTGAATGGTTCTTTCTAATTTTTTCCCTTCCAAATTGGTAATAATCATTTCATCAATTTTAATTATCCATTTTGGTGTTCTAGAACCTTCATGTTGATTATAATTAGGAGATATGTAAATTTCCTATGCATTGTCATTTTTGACATGGTCAATCATGCAATTTATATTATGAACTGGCAAAATTTTGTTCTCCAAATTTTCATTGTCCAAATTTTGATTCTCTAAATTTTCAATCCCAGCATTATCATTATTAATTATTACATTTTCATTCCCCAATTGCACATATTCATTATCTAACTCTATGATTTCACCTTCAATCAATACATCATCAACTTTACTCACATTTTACATACCTTGTCTCTTCCTTTGGTGATTTACCTTGTCCCTTTCCCTATACGTTGCAATGTCTTCATTTGAAACCTTCCTTTTGCATTTGGCCTTTCGACTACTACTGCTCCCCATTCAAAAAACAATACTGGACACCTAATCATACATTATAGAATGTTTTTCAATCCTATGGGGCTCAAAAAATTAGTTTTCTTCAAATACATGGAAATGACTTGCAAAAAATGTGATCATCAAGTCTACAGTGACAGGGAATATGCTAGAAAGAGTATACCATTATTTTGGGTACCCGATCTCATATCAGATACCCGATCCCAAATTAGATACTCGATATGATATCGGGTACTCAAAATGGATGCCCAAATTTTGTAGAGAAGTCAAAATTTGGAAAGTGTGGAAAATGTGAACAAATTTGATTATTTTATATGAATAATATATATTATTATTATATTATATTATTATGATTTTTACTATTATTATTAAATATAATATTGTAATATATTTTATTATTGTTATTATTATTATGACCTATAAATATATATATATATATATGATTATTATATTATATTATTATGATTTTAACTATTATTATTGTTATTATTATTAGTATGACCTATAAATATAATATATTATTATATATGATTATTATATTATATTATTATGATTTTTACAATTATTATTAAATATAATATAGTAATATATATTATTGTTATTATTATTATTATGACCTATGAATATATTATATTAATATATAGGGACCCATTTGGTTGGTTTGAATGCATTGAAAGGAGTCATAGGTTAACCTATGACCCCTTTTGACCCATTTTATGACAACATATGTCCCTAAGGGCCGTAGGACCCCTAGGGACCCATTTGGTTGGTTCGAATGCACTTATGACCCTTTCAATGCATTTCATAACAACACATGTCCCTAGGGGCCCTAAGTCCCCTAGGGACCCATTTGATTAGTTCAAATGAGTTAAAAGGGGTACCTATGACCCCTTTCAATGCATTTCATGACAACATATGTCTCTAAGGGCCTTAGGAACCCTACAACATTGAAAGGGGTCATATGTTAACCTATGTCCCCTTTCCATGCATTACATGATAACATATGTCCCTAGGGGCCTTAGGACCCCTAGGGACCCATTTGGTTCATTCAAATGTGTTGAAAGGGGTCATAGGTTAACTTATGACCCCTTTTGACACATTTCATGACATCATTTGTCCCTAGGAACTCATTTGGTTGGTTCAAATGTGTCGAAAGGGGTCATAGGTTAACCTATACCTATGACCCTTTTCGACACATTTCATGACAATATATGTCCTTAGGGGCCCTACAACCCCTAAGGACCCATTTGGTTGGTTTAAATACGTTGAAAGGGATCATAGGTTAACCTATGACCCCTTTCAATGCATTTCATGGAAACATATGTCCCTATGGGCCCTACGACCCCTATGGACCCATTTGGTTGGTTTGAATGCATTGAAAGGGGTCATAAGCTAACCTATGACCCCTTTTGACACATTTCATGACAACATATGTCCCTAGGGGCCCTAGGACCCCTAGGGACCTATTTGGTTGGTTCAAATACGTCAAAAAGGGTCATAGGTTAAGCTATGACCTCTTTAAACACATTTTATGACAACATATATCCCTAGGGGCCTTAGGACCCCTAGGGACCTATTTGGTTGGTTCAAATGCATCAAAAGGTGTCATAGGTTAACCTATGACCACTTTCGACACATTTCATGACAACATATGTCCCTAGGGTCCCTAGGATGCCTAGGGACCCATTCCATTGGTTTGATGGCATTGAAAGGAGTCATAGGTTAACCTATGACCCCTTTCAAACCATTTCATGACAACATATGTCCCTATGGACCCTAGGATCCCTAAGGACCCATTTGGTTGCCTCAAATGTGCCCAAAGGGCTCATAGGTTGACCTATGATCCCTTTTGACACATTTCATGACAACATATGTCCCTAGGGGCCCTAGGACCCCTAGGAACCTATTTAGTTGGTTCAAATGCATCCAAAGGAGTCATAGCTCTTTCAACGCATTTCATAAAAACATATGTCCCTAGGGGCCCTACGATCCCTAGCGATGCATTTGGTTTGTTTGAATGTATCAAAAGGGGTCATAGGTTAACCTATACATATGGCCCTTTTTGATGCATTTCATGACAATATATTTCTCTAAGGGCCCTACAACTCCTAAGGACCCATTTGGTTGGTTTGAATGCATTGAAAGGGATCACAGGTTAACTTATGACCCCTTTCAATGCATTTCATAGAAACATATGCCCCTAGGGGCCCTACAACCCTATGGACCCATTTGGTTGGTTCAAATGCATTGAAAGGAGTCATAAACTAACCTATGACCCTTTTTGACACATTTCATGACAACATATTTCTCTAGGGGCCCTAGGACCCCTAGGAACCTATTTGGTTGGTTTAGATGCGTCAAAAACCTATGACCCCTTTAAACAAATTTCATCACAACATATATCCCTAGGGACCCTAAAACCCCTAGGGTCCCGTTTGGTTGGTTCAAATGTGTTGAAAGGGATCACAGGTTAAATTACAACCCTTTTCAATGCATTTCATGACAACATATGTCCCTAGGGGCCCTATGACCTGTAGGGACCCATTTAGTTGGTTCGAATGCATCGAAAGGGGTCATAGGTTAACATATGATCCTTTTTGATGCATTTCATGACAACATATGTCCCTAGGGGCCCTAGGGCACCTAGAGACCCATTTGGTTGGTTTAAATATGTTGAAAGGGGTCATAAATTAACCTTTGAGCCCTTTTGATGCATTTTATGACAACGTATGTCCCTAGGAGACCTAGGACCCCTAGGGACCCATTTTGTTGGTTCGAATGGATCAAAAGGGGTCATAGGTTAACCTCTGACCACTGTTGATATATTTCATGAAAACATATGTCCCTAGGGGCTCTAGGACCCCTAGGGACCCATTTGGTTGATTTGAATGCATTGAAAGGGGCCATAGGTTAATCAATGACCCCTTTTGATGCATTTCATGACAACATATTGTTGAGATAATGGGTATTGCACACATTGCATAATATTGTTATTTTATTATTTTATTTTTTATTATGTAATGTTGTACCTAGATGGATGTGCAACATGTAAAGATTTCCATGGAATATTTTTGATGAGTTGTATTGTAACATTGTGAAAATATTTCATGTAATTATTTAATATTGGGGAAAAGAATTAAATGCCCAATATTAAATGTGGGGTCAGTGGGTTAGGTAGCACATGGTTTTAGCACATGGTTTATGTAATACCACTTGGTGGTTTTGTGGGACTTGCTACTATATAAGAAGCCACAAGGGTAGTTGTTGTAGAGAAAAAGAGTGACAAGGAGAAAAAAAAAAAGGCAAGAGTCGAGCAGGACAAGGCTTGACAGGTTAGCCAAGGGAGCATTTGTGAAGGTTGAAAGCATGGCATGGGATGTGTGGATTCATGCTTGTTCACATAGTTTGCTCGGTTGTGGCTATGACCATGAAGGCTTCCATGGTTGTATGGCAATGGTTATTTTGCTAAATAATACATGGTGATGGATGCTTTTGGAAGCTAGGTTTTTCCCTCAATGAGGGTTTCCCAGGGTATATCTTGTGTCACAATTTTGTGGGCATGTTGTCTATTCTCTTGCATGTGGATTTTAATTCCATGTTTATTTCAAATCTATTATGGGTTATGTGGAAATGGTTATATTCTTTATTGCCAAGTTTCCTTACAAGTGGTATTAGAGCTATGGTTTTATTATTGTAACCCTAGATTGAATCCATGGGAATGCATGAGAGGATAAAAGAAAAGGGCAAGATATATGAATGATTTATTACAGATTTGAGGCTTTTGAGTTTGTTGTTATGATGGGATGTTAAAATATTTGGGCATGTGAAATTGTTGGACAAAAGAGTCTTTCGGATGTTTCATTTAAATGAGGGTTTTGGGGGGTAGCTTGCAAAAATGACCTCCTGGGTAAAAACAGACCTCACCATTGGATCCGGGTCGACATTTCCATAAATTTTGATATATAATATGCCTAGTTTGGCCATGTTAAGAGGAAATAAAAAAGTTTTTTGGTTTCAGCCCATGATGGCCGTCAAATTTAATCCCGTGGGAATTTTCGTCACTAAAAAAAAAAAATTTGAAAAATCGTACTGAAAATGGTAAAAAGACTATCTTAGTAAAACAGCCATAACTTTCTCTCAGAATATCAGATTTCAGAGTTCTTATAGGCGTTGGAAAGCTAATTCAGAGAACTACAACATGGTGTAGGTTTAGTTCTATGATTTTAAAATTTTGTCAGGTTTTAAGAGCCCTAAAGTCAGATGTTATTTATTTTGGGCACGGATTAGGGCATAACTTGGGCATACGGAGTCGGATTTTTGACTTCAAGTAGTCAACGGAAAGCTCTTGGAGAGCTCTACATATTGGTTCAAATTTGGTGTAGGTTTGGCATGATTTATTTGTTGATATATTGATCTGAATAGTTTATAGATATATTTTGACTATGGTAACATTGTGAGTTTATGGCATTGGAGATTTAAGATTTGATGTCATTATATACTTAGTTCATATTTTAGATTGGTCTCATGATGATATGGTTATTAGTGTTTGGTTTGGATATGCATGATGACTTGTTGGGTCTACAAGTTGTGCAGTGTTGTAAGCGGTCTATACTTACAGGTTGCATTTATGGCTTGGTTATGGGTTGTCTTTGCCCATTGATCTTTCATTATTGATGCATATTCAGATTGGTGGCTTGGATTTGGGTTGTCTATGCCCTAAGTCACATGATTTACTATTTTATCTTCATGTAGAAGGGATGAGATGTTGTTACCAGGTACAGTCATGGTGGAGGATTGTGGTTGACTATTTTATGCTGACAGGTTGGACACTTTGAGAGCTAGATGCTCGGTTCATGGATGTGATCATGGTGTCATGGATTTTGGCATGACATGATTGGTTATACAGGTACATCCTTGATGTTTATTAGCTTGGATTCAGTTATGGTGGTATATCTTCTTGGTTGAGGATCATGGTTATTTGGTTTCTTTTAAGGAGCTCATGATGTGTACTTCGAGTTCTTTGATAGTTTGATGCCTTGGTTGATTCTCATGGTTAGAGGATGGATTTTTTATCATATGTCATTGATAGCTTGGATACACGGTTTAGTGGGAGCTTGTGATAGTGATGAGGTGACAGTGCAGGATTAGTTCCTGGTTTGGTTTATATCTTCTTGGTTTGGAGAGGATGGATTTTATGATGCCATAGGTGACTTGGTGCCACAGTTGAGTGGGAGTTGTTGGCATTGATATATTTATTGAGTGTTTGCAGATGTTGGAGGTTTGTCTTAGATCCTGTTGTTGCAGAAGCATCTTTGACATTTGCATGGTGCACTTGTTATCTTCATGGTGTTTGAAGATGGTTAGATCTTGAGGACTCATGGAGTTCTTGGTTATCTTCATGGTGTGTGGAGATGGTTGCATCTTGAGGACTCACAGGGTTCTTGGCAAAGGTGTGGTTTATGTTTGTATTTGGCATGTTATCCTTGGTGTGAGGATGGTTTCATTATTATGTCATGGTATACTCTTGATACACGTTGAGAGTTGTGACATGTTATATTATGTTCATATGGAGCATGTTATCTCTTTGGTTGAGATGGTTAGATCATGTTGTCATATTTATGTTCCTGAGGCCATGGTTGGAACTTTGACATTGATCTTGGTTTAGTTTCTTAGTATTGAGTACACTGATCATAAGCTGGATACTTCATGATATTGCTATGTTGCATTTGGAGTTGGCATGGATTGATTGGTTACAGGTGCTCATGGATACTTAGAGACGGTGGTGATGTTGATTTCTCTTGGATTAGAGAAGTATTTGTTGGGATGGTTGATGGTTTCAATAGGAAGTCCGAGGGGCAGTCACCTGATATGGACTTGAGAGGAGATTGTTCTTAGATGAGTCTTGGTTGGAGACTTGGGTATCTTGATGAGCATTCTCATTCCCCACTCTTGGTCTACTCGGCGATTTTCTACTTGAGAGGTATAGCGAATTGTTTCTCTCAGTTGCATTATATTTATGCTTGTCTTTCATGGATATAGATCTTGAGCTATGGTACATGAGTTAGTTCTGGAAGGTTCATTTGAGAGATGGTTTAACATTGGTTATCTCCATGTGCATATGTTGTTATGCTGGTTGAATTTGGGAGATGGTTTTATATTGGGCATTTTCCTTGGATTAGGAATGGTTATTCCTTGGTTTAGGAATGGTTTATGAGTTTGATCTTCTTCTGAGAGGCTTACATCCATGATTAGTTATATGATATGGTTTGGGTGTTGTTGAGGCTTCTTGTTGAGGTTTAATGGAGGAGATCATACTTGCACAGTTTACATCTAGAGGTGTATGTAGAAGGACATGATACAGGTTTTGATTTGCATGGTTTCTCTGGTCTTGGTTATCTTCCTGGATGTTCAGTTTTGCTTACATTGGATTTGAGATTGGTTAGAGATTGTGATCACTGGTTTGTGCTCATGTATGTCACGTGAGAGATGACATGGTTATTCCTTTATCTCTTTCTTCTGTTGGTTGTTGTGAATTTGGAAGACTATTGGAGACTTGTTATGAGATTTGTTCTTGCAGGATATTATTCTATGTATTGTGGATGTCCTTGATACTACATGGATTCACTTCTTTGAGATGTGTTGAGTGGATTGGTTATAGATTTGACATTATCTTTTGCAGTGGGAGCTTCTTGGTATATATGTGGCAGGTATTTCTCTTGAGGCTTGTGATTGCAGGTTATAGATTGGATATGTCAGTGATATGAGATTCACTTGTTATACCTTTTGGAGGTATGGATAGTTGGATGGGTTTTGGCACTTGCTGTGGGTGCTATTTCAGCTATGGATATTTTGACAACTATAGATACATGTGATTAACTTTGGATCAGGTTATTTGTGCTTGGAATTTTAGTTGGTACAGGATTTTATGATCTTCTAATGTGACAGGTTGGGTGGTTTTCTCTTTGGATGGCTTCTATGTATGTCCAGTGGGAGTGGCATAATAGGAGGTGAGATCATTCATGTTCGAGATGCTGGATACTTTGATTTTGTTGCGGGTACCAAGATGGAGCACTTGGTTTATTTTGATCCATGATGGTGGATGTGCTGGGAGGGATTGTTCCCTTGTTCATTTGTGTGGCTACGGATTGACCCTATGCAATGTATACAACAAGTGGGAGATTGTTGAGATAATGGGTATTGTACACATTGCGTAATATTGTTATTTTATTATTTTATTTTTTATTATGTAATGTTGTACCTAGATGGATGTGCAACATGTAAAGATTCTCATGGAATATTTTTGATGAGTTGTATTGTAACATTGTGAAAATATTTCATGTAATTATTTAATATTGGGGAAAAGAATTAAATGCCCAATATCAAATGTGGGGTCAGTGGGTTAGGTAGCACATGGTTTTAGCACATGGTTTATGTAATACCACTTGGTGGTTTTGTGGGACTTGCTACTATATAAGCAGCCACAAGGGTAGTTTTTGTAGAGAAAAAGAGTGACAAGGAGAAAACAAAAGGCAAGAGTTGAGCAGGACAAGGCTTGACAGGTTAGCCAAGGGAGCATTTGTGAAGGTTGAAAGCATGGCATGGGATGTGTGGATTCATGCTTGTTCACATAGTTTGCTCGGTTGTGGCTATGACCATGAAGGCTTCCATGGTTGTGTGGCAATGGTTATTTTGTTGAATAATACATGGTGATGGATGCTTTTGGATGCTGGGTTTTTTCCTCAATGAGGGTTTCCCAGGGTATATCTTGTGTCACAATTTTGTGGGTATGTTTTCTATTCTCTTGCATGTGGATTTTAATTTCGTGTTTATTTTAGATTTATTATGGGTTATGTGGAAATGGTTATATTCTTTATTGCCGAGTTTCCTTACACATATGTCCCTAGGGGCCCTACGATCCCTAGGGACCCATTTGGTTTTTTCTAATGCATCAAAAGGAGTCATAGGTTAACCTATGACCCATTTCAATGCATTTCATGAAAAAATATGTCCCTAGGGGCCCTAGGACCCCTAGCAACCCATTTGGTTGGTTCGAATGCATCAAAGATGCATTTTATGACAACATATGTCTCTAAGGAACCTATGAACTCTAGTGGCCCATTTGGTTCGTTCAAATGCATTGAAAGGGATCATAGGTTAATTAGTGACCCATTTGGTTGGTTCAAATGCAACGAAAGGGATCATAGGTTAACCTATGAACCTATGACCCCTTTTGATGCTTTTCATGACAACATATGTCCCTAGGGGCCTTAGGACCCCTATTGACCCATTTGGTTGGTTTGAATGCATCAAAAGGGGTCACAAGTTAACCTATAAACCCTTTTGATGCATTTCATGCCAACATATGTCCCTAGGGGCCCTAGGACCCCTAGGGACCCATTTGGTTTGTTCAAATGCATTGAAAGGGGTCATAGGTTAACCTATGACCCCTTTCAATGCATTTCATGACAACATATGTCCCTAGGGAATTTGGACCCCTAGGGACATCGAAAGGGGTCATTAGTTAACCTATGATCCCTTTCAAAGCATTTCATGACAACATATGTCCCCAGGGGCCCTAGGATCCCTCGGGACCTATTTGGTTAGTTCAAATGCATTGAAAGGGGTCATAGGTTAACCTATGACCCCTTTTGACACATTTCATGACAACATATGTCCTTAGGGGTGCTAAGACCCCTAGGGACCCATCTGGTTGGTTCAAATGCGTCAAAAGGTGTCATAGGTTAAGCTACAACCCCTTTCGATGCATTTCATGAAAACATATGTCCCTAGGAGCCCTAGGACCCCTAGGGATGTCGAAAGGGGTCATAGGTTAACCTATGACCCCTTTCAATGAATTTCATAACAACATATGTCCCTAGGGGTCCTAGGACCCCTAGGGACCTATTTGGTTGGTTTGAATGAATTTATGACCCTTTTTGATGCATTTCATGTCAACATATGTCCCTAGGGGAGCTAGGACCCCTAGACACCTATTTGATTGGTTCAAATGTATCAAAAGGAGTCATATGTTAACCTGTGACCCTTATTGACACATTTCATGACAACATATGTCCCTAGGGGCCCTAGGACCCCTAGGGACCGATTTGGTTGGTTTGAAAGCACTGAAAGGGGTCATAGGTTAACCTATGACCCCCTTCTGATGCATTTCATGACAAGATATGTCCTTAGGGGCCCTAGAACCTCAAGAGACCCATTTGGTTGGTTCAAATGTGTCGAAAGGGGTACCTTTTTTATATCAAATGTGTTGAAAGGGGTCATAGGTTAACCTATGACCCCTTTTGACATATTTGAATTGCCCCTAGGCACCTATTTGGTTTGTTCAAATATGTCGAAAGGGGTCATATGTTAACCTATGACTCCTTTAGATGCATTTCATGAAAAAATATGTCCCTAAGGGCCCTAGAACCCCTAGAGACCCATTTGGTTGGTTTGAATGAATTGAAAGAGGTCATAGGTCCCTTTCAATGTATTTCATGACAACATATGTTCCTAGGGGCCCTAGGACCCCTAGGGATTTGAAAGGGGTCATAGGTTAACCTATGACCCCTTTTGATGCATTTAATGAAAATATGACATTTAATAATAATAATATACTACTCTATATTTTAATATAATAATATATTACTAGATTGTATAATAATAATCATACTTATTAATAATAGTTAATAATAATAGTCATAATCATATGTAATAATAATAGTAATTCCCACACTTCCCAAATTTTTGTTTCCCTCTAATATGAGTGGCTTCCCTCCAAAATTTCAAAAATCTTCCCCTTTTTGGGTACTTGATTAGGCTTGGTATTTACCAAATCTGTTTGGTCAACTCAAAAAATGTGTTTGAGAAAGTTTTCACTGACATTCAGACTTTGAGTAGACATTTGACAATATTATTTTCATCGAAATTCAATGAAATGAAAAGGGTATTTTTATAACACTCTCAAGATTTCATCAATATAATTGGAATCAAATTCTAAGTTTGATAAATATTTATTAGTTAATTTTTAATGAAGATGATTGTAAAGTGTTGATTGACATACTAATTGAAAAATAGCTATAACTTTGAAATGGAATAACATTTTTGAAATCCAAAAGTTGTGTCACATTCTATGCTTTTTCTAGTATAAGGGAAAAAACTATTAATTTGGTAAAGTTTTCAATTAGTTAAGGTGTTTAGACATGGGATTTTTTTTTATTTTGAAAAAGTTATAGTAGAAAATTCATATTTAATTATTTATTTAGAATAAAAATACCCAAAAATATACATCACATCTGGGCATGAGTCTACTTTTTATATCTATAATTATATTAAAAAATATTATCATTTGATTTTGATTAAGGTGGTCAAACATACACCTACTTTTTATTTTAACCCTAAAATTTTGGTAGTACTGCATTAAAATCCAAACTTTTGACCAATCAATAATTTTTTCTCCAAATAAGGCCTAGTAGTTTAGAAACTACATTCAATTTCCTATAGATTATTTTCTTACAATTTTTTGTTATAAAGTGCATAACCACTTTAAAATTGTGTCAAGTTGACATAACCCTTATTTGTTGGTTTTTCACTACCACTTAAGGCCATAGTTTGGTTGACCATGATCCTGCACATATCCAAGGCTTGATGGAAAGAAAAGAGGGTGAGGCCAAGGAGGAAGGGGTAGTGGTAGGTGTTTTAGAAGTCAAAATGAGGACCAAAAGGAAAATGAAGATATGAGCACCAGCCAAAATCATAATAATAAGGGTTTCAAATCCTCTCATGATCAAAATCATGGAGACCAAAAAGAAAAAGGAAGTGGAAGGCCTAGACAAGGACTCAGTAGAGGTATTTTTTGGGGAACTTGTGCTCATTGTGGTGAAGAAGGGCATAAATCCTATGAATGTCCCAAGGAAGGAAAAATAGAGGAGTTGAAGGTTAGGAAAGATTTGCACATGCAAGTGAAGAAGTTCAATCTAAATATTCAGTTGATGTAGAGAGCGAAGAAACCCTCATTTCAAGGACAACCTTAATAAATGAAGAGAACACGTTTAATTAAAGGAAGAGTTTATTTTGCACTAGGTGCAAATGTGAGGGTAAGTAGTGTAATGTGATTATTAATAGTGGGGTCACTAAAAATTTGGTGTCATAGGAGATGACACAAAGTTAGAGAGAGAGAGAGAGAGAGAGAGAGAGAGAGAGAGAGAGAGAGAGAGAGAGAGAGAGAGAGAGAGACCCACATCTATACTAAATTTTATGGGTATAGAATGACTACAAGTTCATGGTCAATGAATTGTGCTTGGTGAAATTCAAGATTGGAAGCTAGCATAATGAGGTACTATGTGATATCATACTTATAGATGTATGTCATATATTATTGGGAAGGTCATTGAAGTATGATAGATGTTCTATACATGATGGTTGTGAAAACACTTATTCTCTAACAAAGAATGGATTTCATCACAAGATGAAACCCCTAATAAAAGAAGAAGAAAATGTAGGTAGTAATATTATAGTATGCCTTATTGATGGGAGAAATTTTTTTGAAGGCATGAAACATCAACACTTGTGCTATACTCTAAATCTTATGGTGGATATAAAAGGTAGTAGAGAAGTTCATGTAGAGGTTCCAAGTTTGTTTTAAATTAGTTTGAGGATATTATATCTGATAATGTCCCTAAGGGATTTCCACTAGTAAAATAAATCACACATCAAATAGGATTAATTCCTTGAGCTAGTTTTCCTAACAAGGCTTCTCATAGGATGACTCCTACTATGATTGAGGAGTTGAACAAAAAAGCTCAAGATTTATTGAGGAAGGGTTTGATTTGATGTGGGTTGTAAGTCATAACCACAATCTTCCACCTCACAAAAAAGATGTCTAGAACTCTAGAAGGAACAATCCACCACAAGATCAAGCTCTGCTATGATACCACTTGATGCAATACAAGGCAGGATAATCCCCAAAGCAGATGTCCTAGCCCCCAAAAAATATTCACATGGTGGAAGAATATCAATAACACAAATATTTTGATCCAAAATAATGTTGATTCTCATAATATTTAAATAAAAAATGTTTGGTTGTAAGGCCTTCTGAGTTATGACCAAATACATAAGCAAATAGAAAAACTGCTCTACAAGATCTCACAAGATACAAACTCTAGCTAGCATAGATCCACAATTTGGTAGAAACCCCCAAGAAGAATCTAAAATTGTGCTTGGAAGCCACCAAGAAATTTTCTTATTTTTCCAAGCAAACAGCTACTAGTTCTGCTAACAAACTTAACTCTTGTCCTCTCTTGTTGACTTCATCCATGCTAGATTCCATGCCAAATGAATAATGACTCTAGACTCCACAAGACCCTTTACTTATACTAAACCAAGCCACAAGCCAGCCTCTCATAAAAGACATTAAATAAAAACTCTCATTAAATAAACCTTCAAGCTGCAAGTCAGCTTGGAAAAAAACACTAAATACATGAAATAAGGAACTTTTCACTAAATTCTAAAATAACACTTGGCAAATGAAATGCATTTTCCCTTTTTTCTCCATTATTATTTTTATTATTATTTTTTCTCTAATTTGTCACTTTCTCTCTCCTTTGCAATTTTTTTCTTTTAAATTTAAATTATGCCCTATTTTAGTTTATGATGTAAGATGCTCATGCATCATCATAATACAATTTTTTTTAAACTAGATGATGTATTTTCTCAATTAAGATAAATGTATAGTATAAAAAATTTGCATAGTAGTGTAGTTTATGGATTAGATTATGTAAGATATGTTCAAAGGCTTCTTAGATAATCAAATCTAGAAACTTCAACATGATTCTTATAGACTGTGGATAGCTAATAGCTTTAGTTTTTGTGTTTACAATTTATCCCTTTCATACAATATAAAAACTAAGTGGTATTGAGTCAAAGAAGAAAGTTTAGGACATGATGGAGCTTTGGTGATAGTTTGATCCATGCACTCAAGGATGATGGTAAAAAAGATTCCTATTTTAGAGGACAAAAAAATATAATGGAGCCCAAGAGGTCTCTTGAAAAGATAAAGGATAAAGGAGATGTGTCATGATTAATAAAATATTAGTGTATGTATACTTATAAAAAGTTAGCACTCATTAATTTAGAAGCTCTATGACATATTAAGTCCCATTTTACTAATTTCCTCAATTTTAGATGCATTTATGCTTGATTTTCCCACTTATTTTATCATTTTCCCCCAAAACTCTAAATAATTTTCAAATCTTGCAATTTCTACCTCAACATTTATACTTTCAGGAAATAGGTCAGACTTGGTTCAACCTAATTAGTATAGGTCAAACCTATTTTGATATATACATTGGGAGTTCAAATTTGGTGGGTTTCAGGTTTGATGTTATCTTACCTAGTGAGGTTGGCCTTTGCAAAATTGGATTATGAAATTACTACAAAAGAATTCCTTTCCCCCTCATCTCCATATCCATCTTTTTACATCTCATTAGAAGCAACTCCACCCCTAAGCATTCAACTCCAAGGTGCATTCAAGATATTTTTGGTAACTTCTAGTAAGAAAGTAAGGACTTGGATCCAAGATTTTAAGGCTATAACCCAATCAAAATCTCCAAGTTATCATCTGTCTATCCATCAATAATTAATGTATTTTCTTCCTTAGATCTAGTTCCTTTCTCCATAGGAATAAAAGGAGTTGGAAATCAAGGGAGGGGGCCTACATCCATTCCCCCATTCTCTCATTCTCTATCCAAGCAATGTTAATGATATATACATCCATGATTCATGATTTGAAAAGTGTAGATATATTGTATTTTTGAAGATATCCTACCATTCTACAACTCAAAATTCAATCAAGAAAGTATACATCTTTGTGAATATAGAAAATCCACATCCATTCACAAGAGTTTGACAAGTAAGGTATTACTTACATTTATCTTTTCTAGCATATGCTTCACTTATTTTATTTGATGGTTAATTCCTATAGAGTGGCTCGATCAATGCAAGCCCCTTTCCCCCAACAAATTCCCCTTCTCTTATGTGCAAGTGTAGAGTAATAGATTTTCATGTTCATAATTACAATTATGAGATTGTAGTATTAGTCAAAATCCCATGACTATTAGATTTGTCCCTCTTTGGTAGAGGTTGAACGTATTTCAACCTAGACTAATATAGGTCAAACATTTTTTGACCTATTCATCTAAACCAAAGATTTTGAATACCAATAGACACAACCTTTAGGCTTCTATATCTTGAGTTGTTTCTATTTCTAATACAATTTGACAAGATTTTTTCATATTTAAAATTTCTTTTTTAACTAGCTATTAAGGTGACTATATATTCATCCTTATTGTTTCATAGTGCTGATATTGATTTTCTAGATTAGAAATCTTGGTATTTATAATTACATGAGTGTTAACTATATATTTCACTTATATCTCTACATTATCACATTTGTATACATAGATGTAAAGGACACTCTAATAAAATAGCTCCTTTTAGGTGTAAGTGATGAATTAACACCCCTACATCTATTTGAGTTTGTACTGATCGGATTCAATCTTAAAAAGGGGTCACAATCAAGGATCCCCTTTCTAATGTGTAAGTGTTAAGTGGCTATCAAATAACTTTAGAATAACTAGTGGTGGGGGGGTTAATTAGTCATCCAAGATCCAAATGCATAGATAAAACTTTCCAATACTTAACAAATACATGTGCATGCATTGATCATCCAATATCTCAAACCATTGTATATTATTTTAAGTCAAATGAACTTTGTAGAAATGTAAACATGAAATACCACAAATTCAATCACACAATTTGACACAAGGATTTTATGTGGAAACCCAATTTAGGAAAAACCACCAATAACATGCTACAAATTTTCATTCTTCTGAAGTGAGCTCTGCGAGGAGCCAACCATGTTAAAGGTTATAATGCACACTGTTAAATGTGATCTTGATTAAAGAATTTCAATCAACCTATTAGGAGTGATCCTTGTTAGAGGAATTTAGAAAATTCAATTAGAATTTCACCCTATTAGAGGATTTACTCATGACTATTAGGTCAATCTTAATCCAAAGGATTTATCCAGACTAATACAATTGTTAGAAAGTAACATTAGGACTTGATATGATAACAAAAAAACTCACTTGCAAATTATAGATCTCTTATTCAATCCTTCATTCTTCTTGGCATTCATTCCTCTTCATCTCTAACACCTTGTTCACCCTTTAAGCCTTCACCTCCTTAAGCCTTCATGCTTAGTATGCCAACCGCAGGTTCATTGCTTTGATCACCAAATGAAGCAATACCTCAAGAATCCTTGTTTATCTCTGGTTCACACTATGACTCTTTGCTTCTAGCCTATTATCTCCTTATATAGATAATTTTGATCTTTTTTTGCTTAACCAAAATCCTCCATTTTAGTGTTAGGTCAAATTAATCAAAGCTACCCTCTTTTCCATTTTATTTCCTTTAGAAACTTCTCTTACAATCCTCTTCAAATTTTCCTCAAAATGGTTTGTCTTGAATTCTATGCCACTAGCTCATCATAATTACTTCCACACACTTCACACAATTCAAGAAATCAAATTTGTTAGCTCATATTTGTCAAATCCTTGGTAAAACTCATTTTATTGTCAATCAACAATAACATGTTGTTTTCTCAACAATAACTATCTTTTGATGCTCAATCAACACTAGGTTTCTCGACATACACTAAGTTTAACTGGTGCTCGACACACAATAAACTTCCTTCACTCAACACATACTAAAAGTTCACTTTCTTAGCACATACTGAATTTCCTTTTCTTAGTTTCAATTAACTTTTTTCTTTGCCTACACTGACTTGCTTGACTTCAACTATTTTCTTGGTCAGGCTTGGCAGACACATTTCTTTCCTTAGTCTCCTTCTTCTCTTTGCTTAAGTACCCTTTCATTGTAGCCTTAAGTAGATAAGTAATACACTATATCATCAAAGTCTTACTTGGTCTTATTGCTCCTTTTATACACCATATAACTCAAGCTTTCTCTAGGTACTCTTGTTATCCTTTCTGTTCAAATACTCTTAACTAATCAATCAAATGATAGTATTCAAACCAAATTAGTAATTGTCTCACCATCAAGTAGCAGGTTTTAGCACATCTTTCTCCCTCTTTCTAATCTCTCACTTTTCTGGTGAAACTCTCCCTCTTTCTTGGTAATGCAAATCTCTTTATATATTGTGCATTTTCTATTTCTCCCTCTTTGAAATAAATTCCAAAGACTTGTCTCTTTACATGAAGATATCAACAATTTAGGTTCTTCCTTTGTCACCTTGCATGTGACTATACATCTTTAGTTTCAGCTCCTTCCTTACTTTAGGTAGTTCCTAAGTAAGATCCATTGCATCAAGTTGTAAAGTATGCCATTCAACTCAATTGATGTAGGGCACTACTCTTGTTTCTTAAGTAGCTTTGAATAGGGGTATCACCCCTAGCTTACCTCTACGATATTCATGTGCATCCTTAGGTAAAAATTTTGTCAATATATCAGCTATATGTTCCTTTGTATTCATATATTCCATCCTCACTTCTTTGTCTTGAACCAACTTTGTCAAATAATGACACTTGATTACAATGTGCTTTGTCTTTGTATGCATCACATGGTTCTTAGATATGTTTATAGAACTTGTATTGTCATAGTAGAGTACCACAAGTTCAATGATTTCTTCCTTCATTTCTTTAAGTAACTATTTGATTCACACCACATTTGTACAATTCACCACAACATCCACATATTCAGCTTCAACAATAGATTTTTAAATATTTTAAGAATTTTCCTTAGGGAAAAATCACCCAAGATCAAGGAACTCAAGTACAAGCACAATAGTAGATCAAAAGAGTATGATCAATATGAGAATGAATATCTCAAAAACATGTACATATACACTAGGAGTGCCTATATATAAATGCCTCTAAGATGCATCTTGAATGGTTCTTGAGAGAACTAGGAGATAAACATGACAACTAAGCACATGTCCTCCATTTTGCATGAATATATGTGTATCAATGAGAGGATAAGTATGGCAAGGTGTCTCATGTGTAGAGATGATGTAGACACCATTTTCATATTTAGAGTGCTAACTCTTGTGTTGTCAACATGACAACTTACAAGAGTATGCATACTCCTAGGTGACTGACTGATAAAAAATAAAATAATGCTTTAACCTAAGTAAACTTAAGTAAAGTGTAAAGAATCCTTGTATGCCTTATACTTGTCAATCTAATAGAGGATTTTTTCTTCAACCCCCAACATAATATCACCTAGTGCTTTCTTATCTGTAGATTCCCAAGTAGAGATTTCACTTCTAAATACTTAATCACCTATTGGTTTAGGAAGGGTACCACATACATATTGAGAAACTCCATTATGCATTAATTGACACCACATTTTTTAATAGACCATGTGGCATAGTGTTGAGATAATGGGTGTTGCACACATTGCATAATATTGTTATATTTTATTATGTAATGTTGCATCTAGATGGACATGCAACATGTAAAGATTCCCATGGAATATTCTTGATGAGTTGTATTGTAACATTGTGATAATATTTTATTTAACTATTTAATATTGGGAAAACGAATTAAATGCCCAATATTAAATGTGGGGTTAGTGGGTTAGGTAGCGCATGGTTTATGTAATACCACTTAGTGGTTTTGTGGGACTTGCTACTACATAAGCAGCCGCAAGGATAGTTGTTGTAGAGTAAGAGTGAGAAAGGCAAGAGTTGAGCAGGACAAGGCTTGACAGGTTAGCCAAGGGAGCATTTGTGAAGGTTGAAAGCATGGCATGGGATGTGTGGATTCATGCTTGTTCACATATTTTTCTCGGTTGTGGCTATGGCCATGAAGGCTTCCATGGTTGTATGGCAATGGTGTTTTTTGCTGAATAATACATGGTGAGAGATGCTTTTGGAGGCTGGGTTTTTCCCTCAATGAGGGTTTCCCATGGTATATCTTGTGTCACAATTTTGTGAGTATGTTGTCTATTCTCTTGCATGTGGATTTTAATTTTGTGTTTATTTCAGATCTATTATGGATTATGTGGAAATAGTTATATTCTTTGTTGCCAAGTTTCCTTACAAGTGGTATCAGAGCTATGGTTTTATTATTGTAACCCTAGATTGAATCCATAGGAATGCATGAGAGGATAAAAGAAAAGGGCAAGATATATGAGTTTTTATTATAGATCTGAAGTTTTTGGGTTTTCTATTATTATGGGATGTTAAAAGATTTGGGCATGTGAAATTTTTTTGGACAAAAAGATTTTTCGAATGTTTCATTTAAATGAGGGTTTTTGGAGGAGCTTGCAAAAATGACCTCCTAGGTAAAAATAGACCTCACCATTGGATCCAGGTCGACATCTTCATAAATTTTGATATATAATATGCCCTAGTTTGGCCATGTTCAAAGGAAATGAAAGAGTTTTTTAGTTTCAGCCCATGATGCCCATCAAATTTAATCCCATCAGAATTTTCGTCACAAAAAGAAGAAGTGAAAAATCATAGCGAAAATGGTAAAAAGACTATCTTAGTAAAATGGTCATAACTTTCCTTCAAAATATCAAATTTCAGAGTTCTTATAGGCGTTGGAAAGCTAATTTAGAGCACTACAACATGGTATAGGTTTGGTTTTATGATTTTGATATTTTGTTAGGTTCTAAGAACCCTAAACTCAGATGTTATTTATTTTGAACATGAATTAGGGTATAACTTGGGCATATGGAGTCAAATTTTGGACTTTGAGTGGTCAACAAAAAGCTCTTGGAGAGCTCTACACATTGGTTCAGATCTGGTGCATGTTTGGCATGATTTATTTGGTGATATATTGATCTGAACATTTTATAGATATATTTTGACTATGGTAACATTGTGAGTTTATGGCATTGGAGATTTAAGATTTGATGTCATTGTATACTCAAGTTTGGTCTCATGATGATATGGTTATCAGTGTTTGGTTTGAATATGTATGATGACTTGTTGGATCTACAAGTTGTGTAGTGTTGTAAGCGGTCTATACTTACAAGTTGCATTTATGGCTTGGTTATGGGTTGTCTTTTCCCATTGATCTTTCATTATTAATGCATATTTAGATTGGTGGCTTGGATTTGGGTTGTCTATGCCCTAACTTACATGATTTTCTAATTTTTTTCTTCATGTAGAAGGGATGAGATGTTGTTACTAGGTACAATCATGGTGGAGGATTGTGGTTGACTATTTTATGCTGATAGGTTAAACACTTTGAGAGATAGATGCTCGGTTTTTGGATGTGATCATGGTGCCATAGTTTTTGGTATGACATGATTGGATATATAGGTACATCCTTGATGTTTATTAGCTTGGATTTTTTATTCAGTTATGGTGGTATATCTTCTTGGTTGGGGATCATGGTTATTTGATTTCTTTTGAGGAGCTCATGATGTGCTTTTTTGAGTTCTTTGATTGTTTTATGCATTGGTTGATTCTCATGGTTAGAGGATGGTTTTTCATCATGATGTCATGGATAGCTTGGATACATGGTTTAATGGGAGCTTGTGACAATGATGGGGTGACAATGCAAGATTAGTTCCTAGTTTGGTTTGGATCTTCAAGTAGGAGATGGATTTTATGATGTCATAGCTGACTTGGTACCATGGTTGAGTGGGAGTTGTTGGCATTGATATATTTATTGAGTGTTTGTAGATGTTAGAGGTTTTTCTTAGATCCTATTGCTACAGAAGCATCTTTGACATTTGCATGGTGCACTTATTATCTTCATGGTGTGTGGAGATGGTTCTTCATGGTGTGTGGAGATGGTTTTTTCTTCATGGTGTATGGAGATGGTTGCATCTTGAGGACTCACAGGGTTCTTGGCAAAGGTGTGGTTTATATTTTTTATTTGGCATGTTATCCTTGATATGAGGATGGTTTTATTATAATGTCATGGTATACTTTTGATACATGTTTAGAGTTGTGACATATTATAGTATGTTCATATGGATCATGTTATCTCTTTGGTTGAGATGGTTTAGATCATGTTGTCATGTTTATGTTCCTGAGGCCATGGTTGGAACTTTGACATTGATCTTGATTTAGTTTCTTAGTATTGAGTACACTAATCATAAGCTAGATACTTCATGATATTGCTATGTTGCATTTGGATTTGGCATGGATTGATTGGTTACAAGTGCTCATGGATACATAGAGACAGTGGTGATGCTGATTTCTCTTGGATTAGAGAAGTATTTCTTGGGACAATTGATGGTTTTAGTAGGAGGTCTGAGGGGTAGTCACCTGATATGGACTTGAGAGGAGATTGTTCTTAGATGAGTCTTGGTTGGAGACTTGGGTATCTTGATGAGCATTCGCATTCCCCACTCTTGGTCTACTCGGCGATTTGCTACTTGAGAGGTATAGCCCATTGTTTCTCTCAATTGCATTATATTTATGTTTGTCTTTCATAGATATGGATCTTGAGCTATGGTACATGAGTTAGTTCTGGAGAGTTCATTTGAGAGATGGTTTAGCATTGGTTATCTCCATTTGCATATGTTTTTATGATGGTTGAGTTTGGGAGATGGTTTTATATTGGACATATTCCTTGGATTAGGAATGGTTATTCCTCGGTTTAGGAAAGGTTTATGAGTTTGATCTTCTTGTGAGAGGCTTACATCCATGATTAGTTATATGGTATGGTTTGGCTATTGTTGAGGCTTCTTGTTGGGGTTTAATGGAGGAGATCATACTTGTACAGTTTACATCTAGAGGTGTATGTAGAAGGACATGATACAAGTTATGATTTGCATGGTTTCTCCGATCTTGGTTATCTTCCTAGATGTTCAATTTTGCTTACATTGGATTTGAGATTGGTTAGAGATTGTGATCACTAGTTTATGTTCATGTATGTCATGTGAGAGATGACATGGTTATTCTTTTATCTCTTTCTTCTGTTGGTTGTGGAGAACTTGGGAGAGCATTGGAGACTTGTTATGAGAGTTGTTCTTGCAAGATATCAGTTTATGTATTGGGGATGTCCTTGATACTACATGGATTCACTTCTTTGAGATGTCAGTGGATTGGTTATAGATTTGACATTATCTTTTGCAGTGGGAGCTTCTTGGTATATATGTGGCAGGTATTTCTCTTGAGGCTTGTGATTGCAGGTTATAGATTGGATATGTCAGTGATATGAGATTCACTTGTTATACCTTTTGGAGGTATGGATAGTTGGATGGGTTTTGGCACTTGCTGTGGGTGCTATTTCAGCTATGGATATTTTGACAACTACAGATACATGTGATTAACTTTGGATCAGGTTATTTGTGCTTGGAATTTTAGTTGGTACAGGATTTTATGATCTTCTAATGCAACAAGTTGGGTGGTTTTCTCTTTGGATGGCTTCTATGTATGTTCAGTGGCAGTGGCATAATAGGAGGTGAGATCATTCATGTTTGAGATGCTGGATACTTTGATTTTATTGCGGGTACCAAGATGGAGCACTTGGTGTATTTTGATCCATGATGGTGGATGTGCTAGGAGGGATTGTTCCCTTGTTCATTTATGTGGCTACGAATTGACCCTATGCAATGTATACAACAAGTGGGAGATTCTTGAGATAATGGGTGTTGCACACATTGCATAATATTGTTATATTTTATTATGTAATGTTGCATCTAGATGGACGTGCAACATGTAAAGATTCTCATGGAATATTCTTGATGAGTTGTATTGTAACATTGTGATAATATTTTATTTAATTATTTAATATTGGGAAAAATAATTAAATGCCAAAAATTAAATGTGTGGTCAGTGGGTTAGGTAGCACATGGTTTATGTAATACCACTTAGTGGTTTTGTGGGACTTGCTACTACATAAGCAGCCACACGTGTAGTTTTTGTAGAGTAAGAGTGAGAAAGGAAAGAGTCAAGTAGGACAAGGCTTGATAGGTTAGCCAAGGGAGCATTTGTGAAGGTTGAAAGCATGTCATGGGATTTGTGGATTCATGCTTGTTCACATATTTTGCTCAGTTGTGGCTATGGCCATGAAGGCTTTCGTGGTTGTATGGCAATGGTGTTTTTTGTTGAATAATATATGGTGATGGATACTTTTGGAGGCTGATTTTTTCCCTTAATGAGGGTTTTCGAGGGTATATCTTGTATCACAATTTTGTGAGTATGTTTTCTATTCTCTTGCATGTGGATTTTAATTTCGTGTTTATTTCAGATCTATTATGGGTTATGTGGAAACGGTTATATTCTTTGTTTCCAAGTTTCCTTACACATAGTTATGTGGTGTTAATTTTGGAAACTTAAAATTTCCCATACAGGAAATGAAAAATAATAGTTAAAAAAGAGGAACACAACATCAAGAAACACCCCCCCTTTTCACCCAAACAAGAACTCCCCCCCAAAAAGATGTTTTTGGAACTTGATACTTAGCACATTTACAATAGCCACTTGCCAATTTTGGCCTTAGTGGACTTCTGATTTTGTGTTTTTACAACCTCTTTATAGAGTACAAATCTGAAATTTGACAATGTGCAACAATTTAGAAGTAATACAAAGCAAAGAAAGGACCTATTTTTGAAAGTGATACTTTTGTCCACACAACCCTATAATTTGATTGTACATCTAGAAAGTAGAAAAAAATAAAGCACTTTAAAAAAAAATGGAACCTAAGTTCGAGTCTAAATGAGCCTGTACAGATCAATTGAAGTTGTAAAATGTAAGATTGGATAGGTACAATCACCAAAAATGCAATATCTAACAAATTGGTGCACCAAAATCAGAAAAGAACTACACCACTGAAAAGTTTAGGAAATTCTAGCCAATTTTTTTTTTTAAAAACACCTAATTTGGAGTCTAGATGACTAAGTTATGGCCTCCCAAAGTCAGACTATCAAATCAAAACTGAATCTAGAGAGCGGTCTAATCAACAAAACATGAGGTTAAATTTGATGGTCAAATGGCCATTGTAGAAATTCTATTTGGCCTTTGGATGATGGTTAGAAAACCATCAATTTTAAAATAGTGAATTGCTGATGTTAACAAAAAATGGTCCCTGTTGACGTAGCAGATCATGTGTCATATTGAAAATGACATGTGATCATACGACTTTGCTAACATGTTGTATGCTAGAGTGGGATTTGTAATTGAGGTGGTAGTTGAGTTGGATTAAAGATGACATGTCTCTTTGGTGGATAAGCATCCATGTGGTAGACTTGGAAGGTGTCTTCACTGTCATTGAGTGTGACATGTGGTCTACTAAAACTCAAAACAATGGTGATGGAATTTAAAGATCTAATGTCAAGAGCTCGGCTGGCATTGGGCTAGAGTCAAATTGCATGCTGGGAGTTTGAGGTGCCAAGGACAAGACTGTATGCATAGTAGACATAGGACAAGATTGGTGTTGTTAGAGAAGATAGGTGTTGTTGGGGAGTCAATAACGGTCAGTGCCACAAAATTTTCCAATCGTTGAGCACTCTAGGGATTAGTCCCACATGCAAGTTGGGAGAGTGATGTGCCATTTATAAAAGACAAGTCTCACTAAGTGTAAATTAGTTTAAGTGGCAAAAATTTGATGAAGCCTATCATTTGGTGAGTAAGATGGGTATGGTCATGGTAGTCGATTTGGGCAAGGCCATCAAAATTTGTATCCAAATTTGGTAGTGTGCTCGCTAATTAAAGGAACATGCCTCGATTCAATAATGGAATATTCTATGTAGGGCTATGGTGTCACTAGCTAATTCCTACAAAAAAAAATTCTCTGTAGACCCTACTGGCCAATTTATTTTTTGAAAAGTATAGAAATTCAAAAAGAATTGCAGAGAAGAATAAAATGTAAATCTAAAACATAAATCAACAAATCTAATAAATGACCATACCAAATTTGCAAATCGAGCCTTTGAGTGCTAGTTTGCAAATTTGTTTTGCCTCAAAATCAACATTGGCCCAATATAGACGAATTTATAGTCAATTTTCACCAAATTGACATTCTAGATGAAATGGTGAGGTCCACTTTGGCTCTAGACACTCCTAATATCTATGATACTCTAGATCTAAATCGAGGTGTTGAAGCTAGAATGGTCTCAAATAGCAATGTGAATAGAAATTCCCCATGCTCTAATACCATGTAATAATTTGCATTAGGAAAAAATCACCCAGGATCAAGGAACTCAAGCACAAGCACAATAGTAGACCAAAAGAGTATGATCAATATGAGAATGAATATCTCAAAAACATGTATCTACACACTAGGAGTGCTTGCATATAAAGGCCTCTAAGATGCATCTAGAATGGTTCTAGAAAGAACTAGGATATATGCATGACAACTAAGCACACATCCTCCATTGTGCATGAATATGTTGGTGTAAATAAGTATTTACTTATTACACTTACTTAAGTTTTACTTAAGTTAATGCATTATTTAATTATTTTGCATTATCTTATTATTATTTTAGGTGAGACACTTAAGAGTTTGTGAACTCTCATTGAGTCAATTCTAATTATGCACATGGTGTCTACAACACAGAAGTATGCATCATTCACTGAGTTGTCATGATGACAACATAGTTATCCGCACTCCTTATTTAGCACATGTTGTCTACACCACTGATTTGCGTGCTACACTATTGTAGGTTTATCCTCACATCATTGCACTTAATGTCATGCTTAATGGATGATAACCAATATCTGGTAGACATGTGCCTGGTTGTATGACATATCATGATGCTGACTTCTATGCATTCTAGAAGCTCTCCTGAGGGCTTTATATTCAGGCACTCTTAGTGTACTCTCAAGTAGTTATTGAATGAATATCATCATTCTAATCATACTCTGTCTATTTTGGTCTATTGTGTGCTTGTGTTGAGTTCTTTAGTTCTTGGGTGAATTCTAGCCTTAGCCAAATTCTTACATGGTATTAGAGCTGAAGGAGATTCTCATCACGTAGCCATTCAAGACCATTCATGCTTTAGCACCTCAACACTAATTCGGATGATCTATAGAAATTGAGAGCATCTAGAGCCAAATCTGACCTCACCCTTGCATTTAGAGCATCGATTCAATGAAGATCAACTATAAATTTGCCTATATTTGGTGAAAGTTGATCGTGAGGCAATTTTTTTTGCAAATCAGAACTCAGAGGCCCCGATTTGCAATTGGGTATGGTCGTTTTATTTGATCTGATTAATTATATTTTCAGATCTGATCTCTACATTTTTATTTTCAAAATTATTTTTTGAATTAGTTGTTCAGGGAGAAATTTTTTTTCCAAACTAGGTAGTGACGCCCTAGCTTGGCTCTATATTTTTGGTGGATTATTTTAATTGTAGGGTTTATTTTATTGGCAGGCACTATAAATTTCAAATTTAATTTTTGGCCTCTGCAACAATCTGCCATACACTGTATAAAAACTGGCGTAATATATACCATCAAGGGTGCACAAAATTTGAACCCTTCGGTGGTCAGCCCACAACATATTTCATCCGCTGAGTACTCACCCTCGGTAGCCCTTGAGCGGCATGATCCTCATATCACGGTGTGTTTTGTTTATAAATTACCCACTGCATATTTAGTTTAAACTACATTGTAGTTTAATGCCCCATGAATGTGGGATTTTGCATAACCAACTTGGTGCCCATTTCCATTCACCGGTGGCAACAAACATTTTTGGCACTGCTTCCTCAACAGTCTGGCCAACATAGTAATCTTCAGCACGATAAACATAGTCAGGCACCTGTAAATAGATTTGAGGAATCTAAGCACCTTAGTTTATTCTTCGACGATCGTTCAACATCCACCTCTTTGCAGAACGATGCCCAATCCTCCTGTGCCATATGGCATCGTGTGCCTCTGCCACACAGTAACCTGCTATAACACGTACACACAGTCATCCATCCAAGCTATACATAGTTAGTAGGCCACGATAGCATATTCATGCTATCTCAGTCATCAGTGAGTCAGCAGAAACATAGAAGATCTGTATAGTACAGAACCTGCATCAGTTACCATGTCAATCGAGGGCTAAAATTTTTGCTGAGATCATCTGGAGGATATCCTAAATTTGATGCCCATCTAGACATCATATCAGGGCAAATTAGAACTACTATGATGGTCATATGATTGTCAAATTTAACCCTCTAGTTTGCTGATGCAACCCCTCTCCAAATCAATTTTGGTTTTTGCAGTCTGACTTCGGGAGGCCATAACTTGGACATCTGGACTCCAAATAAGGTGTAATTTTTTTTAAAATTGGGTAGAATTTTCTAAATTCTTTAGTGGTGCAGCTAGTTTCTCATTTTGGTGCAAGGATTGTTTAGAATTTGCATTGTTTGATGACTATACTTGCATAATCCTACATTTTACAACTTCAAATGCTCTGTACGAGAACATTTGGAGTCAAAAACAAGTTCTATTTTTTTTGAAAGTGTGTATTTTTTTGTCTAATTTCTAGATCTAACATCCGATTATAGTATTGTGTGGAAAAAAGTGCCACTTTCAGCAATAGGGCATTTCTTTGCTTTGTAATGCTTTAGAATTGTAGCACATTGTAAAGTTTCAAATTTGTACTCCATCAAGAGATTGTAACAAGAAAAATTAGAAGTCCATGAAGGCCAAAATTGGCAAGTGGCCCATTGTAATTGTACTACTGATAAAGTGCCCAAAGCATCTATTTTTGGGGGGTTTCTTGATTTAGTGAAAAGGGGGGGTGTTCTTTGTGTTGTGTTCTCTCTTTTCTGCACTTTTCTTTCATTTTATGCATTATGGGAAACTTTAAGTTTCCTAAATTAACTCCTCATAACTATGCTTCGTGGTTAATCAAAATGTGGTATCACTTAATCCATATGGAGTTTCACAATATGTAGATGGTACTCTTTCTAAACTAGTAGGTGATAATGTATCAACAAGTGAAATTTTAGATTGGGTAGCAATGGATAGGAAAGCCCTAGGTGGTATACGTTTGGGGGTAGATGACAAAATCATGTATCAAATCAAAAAATGTACTACATCCAAGGAAGCTTGGGATACCCTCGAAAGCCTATATTAAAGTGTCTGAAGAGGATGTATTCAAAATTGAAGATGAGCTTGTATCCTTAGATTCTAAGTCATATGAATCAATCTAGGATTTCATCATCAAGGTGAATGAATTAAGGAAAAAGCTTACTAATTGTGGGAGTTCTATCAAAGATGACAGACTAGTCTATCTCATCCATAACAAGATGCCATTAGAATATTCCACATTTGTATCTTCTTTTAACACCTCAAAGACTACCTTAGGATCTGCCTACAAGAAAGTCACTTTTGATGAATATGCTAAGCTGTTGGATGAAGAAGAAAAGAATTTGAAATCAATGGGGATTCTCAAATCACCTCAGTCCAAAGCATTGGTGGCCAACAATGAGGGTTCTCAACATTTAGTTGGATAGTCTTCAAGTAAAGGAAAGGGTAAGAAGAAATAGAAGAGAAAATCTGAGGATTTAGAAAAGACAACACCACAATCCAATCAACAAGGGAAGTCCTCAAATTCCAACAAGAAAGAGGACTACAACAATAAGGAGAAGAAGAAGTGTGCTTATTGCAACAAAACGGGTCATGAAGAGCATGAGTGTTATCTTAAGAAGATTGATGAATTAACCAACATAATGAAGAAACATAATGTTCCATTCCCTAATGCTTACAAGGAGAAAGGATCATGTTCAAATTCTAAAGGCAAAGGACAAGCATTCATGGCAAACACAAACTCTTCAAAGGAATGGATATTTGACTCAGGTGCCTCATATCATATGGGTTCTTCAAAGCAGGATTTTTCTTCATTGAAACACTCAAAGGTACTGCACATCTTCATGGGAAATGATAGAAAAATGGAAGTTGAAGGAAAAGGAAACATGAAGAGGAAAAAGGAGAGTTTCAACAGGTTCTCTATGTTCCAAACCTAAGTTCAAATCTCCTTTCAATCTACCAAATCACTCAACTTGGAGATGGACATAGAGTTGAGTTCCTTTTAGACTTGGTTCAGGTGCACAATCTTAAAGATGATTCCTTGGTTGCAGTGGGGAAAGTGAATGATCAAAAGAGGTTTTACTCTTTCTCTCATTTTGTACCCAAGTCTTCTTCAAAGGCCTTGTTATCACAATCAAATTCAAACATGCAATTATGGCATGAGCAGTATGGTCATCTTGACTACTGCTATCTTTAGCAACTTTACACATACCACATGGTGAAAGGTCTACCTCAAATCACCTTTTCTAAGGGTGAATGTTCAAGAGATTCAGTGGATATGCATCTAGAGGGGAAGTTACAAAGAGGGAAGTCTTCAAGAGCAACTAGTGTTCTACAGATGGTTCACATGGTATTAGTAGGTCCTTTTGCATTCAGCCAGGGTCGCTACATACTCAATTTTGTATGACTTTTCAAGGTTCACTTGGATCTACTTTTTGCATAGTAAGAATGAAGTGTTGGCCAAGTTTCTAGACTTCAAGACTCATGTAGAATAGAAATCCAAGAAAGCCATCAAAGTACTCTGAATGGACAATGGAAGCATGGATGTGAACAGAAGACTTAAGGACTTTTGTAGAAATGAGGCAATTCATTTTCAGACTCCACCAGCATTTAGTCCTCATAAGACAGATGTTGCAGCACTGAGGATTAGGACTCTTAAGTCTATGGCAAGTTGCATGATTCATGCCAAGTCTCTAGATCCATCATTAGAAGTCGAAGCAATCTCAAGTGTAACTCACATTCTTAATCATTCTCCTCATCTAGCCTTAGATCAAAAAAATCCTTTTGAGGCATGGTGCAGTAGAAAACCTATTGTGACACACTTCTGAGTCTTCAGTTGTCTTGCATGGGCAATGAGATCTTCTAGGGGATGCAAGGCATAGTCATCTCGACCTTGTACCTTCATTGGTTATGAAGACAATTTGAAGGCATATAGACTTTTAGATCTTGAGACACATCATATATTTGTGAAGAAGGATGTATACTTTGAGGAGAGCTCAGCTAGCTTATCCTCTACTCCTCTTCGCTCATCATATAGTGTGGATACTAATAATGATTTCAGCAATAGTGCTTCAACAGATTCAGATATGTGGAGTTCTATCAACAGTTGTAGTGAGAGATCACTTCATCAATTCAGTCCACATCCATACATAGCCACAACGATAGCTCCAGGAAAGTAGGGTACTTCCAATCTTCTAGATACAGGTTCAGTGACAGATTTGAGGGACAGTATTGATGATCTATCTCTACTTCTTGATGTAGAAACACCTTCTTTAGTTGTCACAAGGGTTCCAAACTCTCTTTTTCATTCTCTACATGATCAATCCTCATAGGTTGAAGTGATTGTGGATACTTATGATCAACAGTTATAGCAGGGTTCTTCATTAGTTGCAGAGACAGACAGTTCTTCGAGACAAGTTCTTCAGCTAGTTGAGCAGGTTTCAGAGACATTACTTATCCATGGGATTCTTTTCACACATAGCGGAAGTGTCTCATTTGTACCCTTGGTATTGTTTCTTCCTAAGGGGAGGAACACCATTCTATAGTCTTGAATCAGCTTCTTCATTGGAGTAGTCACTATTCAACATTCTTCTTTGAGGGTGGGGGGGGGGGGGCGAGGGGAGCCCATCCTATCTCTCTTACTCTTCTCATCATTCTCTTATGTATATACTGGATGTATTTCATAATGGGGAGGTCTTGATTACTCCATCCATCCATGCATCCCTATTTATCTCTCTTTTTGGGGGAGGGTTTTTCCCATGATGTTTTCCCTCTTTCCCCACTTTATGGGAGATTGCATATCATTATGTACATGGGTACCTAACATGGCCTAGTAGCCAGGACCCATATTGCATTTCATCCTAGATTTCATAAGCTTAAGGGCATTCCCCTAAGTTGCACTTAAGGTGGGGTATTGGTGTAAATAAGTATTTACTTATTACACTTAAGTTTTACCTAGGTTAATGCATTATTTAATTATTTTGCATTATTTTATTATTATTTTAGGTGAGACACTTAGGAGTTTGTGAACTCTCATTGAATTATGTAACTCTAATTATGCACCTGGTATCTACAACATAGGAGTATGCATCATTCATTGAGTTGTCATGATGACAACACAGTTATCTACACTCCTTATTTAGCACATGTTGTCTACACCACTGATTTGTGTGCTACACCATTGTAGGCTTATCCTCACATCATCACACTTAATCCCATGCTTAATGGAGGATAACCCATATCTAGTGGACATGTGCCTGGTTATATGACATATCATGATGCAGAATTCTATGCATTCTAGAAGCTCTCTTGAGGCTTTTATATTCAAGAACTCCTAGTGTACTCTCAAGCAGTTATTGAATGAATATCATCATTCTTATCATACTCTATCTATTTTTGTCTACTATGTGCTTGTGTTGAGTTCTTTAGTTCTTGGGTGAATTCTGGCCTAAGCCAAATTCTTACAATATACATGCATCAATGAGAGGATAAGTATGACAATGTGTCTCACATGTAGAGATGATGTTGACACAATGTGCTCAAATATAGTGCTAACTCCTATGTTGTCAACATGACAACTCACAAGAGTACGCATACTCCTAGGTGACTAACTAATAAATAATAAAATAATGTATTAACCTAAGTAAACTTAAGTAAAGTGTAAATAGTGAATACTTATGTGTACCAAAAAATAAAATTTTGTTTCTTTCTAGTCCACATAACCAATATTTTTCCTAAGAAAAATGTTCCACCACTTTTACTTTTCCTGTCATCAATGTTTCCAACCCAATCAACATCTGTATAGGCCCTCAATTCAAACTTCTCATTTTTCTTATAGTATAGACCATAGTCTTTTATAACTCTTAAGTATCTCATAATCCTTTTAACAACCATTAAGTGAATCTCCTTAATATTTGTACAAAATCTTGCAATAATCCCAACAACCAATGAAATGTTAGGTCTTCTATGAACTACATATTGCAATTTTCTAATCATAGACCTATACAATGTTTGATTTACTTCAGCAAGATCATCAGTTTTGGATAGTTTATGTCCTATCACCATGGGAGTGATAATTGGTCTTGAATCTTATGTACCAAAAGTATTCAAGATTTCATTTTCATACTTGGACTAAGTAATGTAAATACCATATTTCATCTGATAAACTTGTAATCCAACAAAGAACTTTATTTCTACAAACACAAAAATCTCAAATTCTTTCATCATTTCATTTGCAAATGTCTTACACAATTCATTTTGTCCCCCAAAGATGATATCATCAACAAATATTTAAGCTAGTAAAATTCCTTTACCTCCATTTATCTTCAAGTACATGTTCTTGTTGTCATCAGTCTTCTCAAAACCAATCTTCACAAGATAGTTATGCAATCTTTCATACTATGCTCTTAGAGCTTTCTTCAAACCATATACAGCTTTGTATAGTCTACACACCATGTCTTTGTTGTTAGGATCAATAAATCCTTTAGGTTTTTCAATGTAAACCTCCTCTTCTAGTATACCATTCAAATATTTTGACTTAACATCCTTTGATAAACTTTGAATCCTTTATCAAAATAATAAGTAGACAAAGTTCTTACTCCTTCCAATATTGCAATTGGGGAAACTGTCTCTCCATAGTCAATTCCCTCTTCTTGTGGATAACCTTTGAAGACTAACCTTTCCTTATTCCCTATTACTTAACCATTCTCATCCAATTTTTTTACGTATACCCACTTGGTTCCAATAAAATTCTTGTTCTCTAGTAATGGTACTAGTGTCCATGTTTTGTTCTTCTCAGTCTGATCAATTTATTCTTTCATGGCTTGACTCTAGTATTCATTCTCTAATGCATCCTTTACTAATTTAGGTTCATGTATGCTTAACAAACATGTTTCATTCCTTAATCTATTCCTTTTCATTATTCCAACCTCTTTTTCTCCAATGATTTGTTCAACAGGATGATGTCTTCTGACATATTTTGATAGTCTTGGCTGTGTTCATTTTTCTTCAACAATGGGTCATTCTTGAAGTTCAATCTCATGTTCACTATGTACTTCCCTATCTAGTAACTTGACATTCCTTTCATGTAAACTAATCTCATCATCAAAATATACCTTGGCTCTTGAATGCAACTAAACATCCATTGTATGTGACTCAACAGTCATTGATTCTTGTTGATTAGTAGCTTAGTTCATAGGATCATTAGCATTAATAGACATTTCTTAATAGTAATACATAAAGCTTTTGTAATTCTTAGGTTCCTTCTTTTGATCATCTTCATGTATTTATGTATATTCATTAAATTTTACATTTTCACATTCTACAACTTTGTTAGTGTTAGTATTTAAACACTTATAAGCTTTTTTTCTTGTGGAATATTCTAGGAATATACCTTCTTCACTTTTAACATCAAGTTTACCATTTATATTGTCCTTAAGAATGTAACATTTGCTTCCAAATACCTTATAATATTTGACATTAGGTGAGTATCCATACCATAATTCATTAGGTAAGAAATTTGTACCTTTGTTGACTTGTACCCAGTTCAAGGTATGGGCAACTGTAGTAACAAATTCTCTCCAATATTTTAAAGAAACATTCTTCTCCGTCATAAGTGTTCTGGCACAATCTATCAAAAATCTATTCCTCGTTTCATCTATCCTATTTTGTGGAGGGGTCTTAGGTGTAGAAGTTTTTCTATTGATTCCTCTATCATTGTAGAAGTTATTGAATTTAGTTGATGTAAACTCTCCACCTCTGTTAGATCTGAAACATTTCAAGCTTTTACCAATTTTCTTTTCAAATTTTGCTAGATACCACTTAAACATTTTAAAAGCATCATATTTTTCTCTCAAAAACGTATTTTTCATCATTCTTGAGTAATCATCAAAAAATAAAATAAAATACAAGTCATCTTTGTAGCTTTGCACATCAATCGGGCCACATAGATCAATATTAACTAATTCCAAAATTTCTTTTGAAGTATAAGTCTTACTCTTAAAACTAGACTTTGTCATCTTGCCTAACTGACATTGTTTATAAATCACATTATCAGGTTTCTTCAGTTTTGGAAAACCTTTGACTATTTTCATCTTACTAATACTAACCAAGTTGTCACAATTTACATGACATAATATTTTGTGCCATAGCCACACATCATCAAATTGTACAACATGACAACTAACTTCATTCATGTGAAGATAAAACATATTACCTCTAATATAATCTCCACTTCCAATGAGTTTTCCATCAGTATCATAGATCGTAGTTCTCTTGTATTCAAATTCAACTTTGTATCCTGAACTATTCAATTGTGACACACTCATCAAATTATATTTAATTCCTTCCACATAGTAACCATTATCATACATGATCTTGTTTGTCAATCTTATTGATCATTTACTTTTGACTAGATGTGGTGCATCATTACAAAATCTAACACTATTTCCATTGTAATTCTCAAGGGTAATGAACTTACTTTTGTCACCAGTCATATGATTAGAACATCCACTATTAATAATCCATTTTTCAATTTTGGTTACATAATATACTAATTTTTAGTTTCCTCATCTTCATTTGAATCATCTTTCATAGAAACGTAGACAACTTCATCATCATGATCATCTGATTCATCACTAGATTATTCTTCAATAATGAAACAAGCTTTCTTTTCCTTGTCTTTATAGCCTTTGTCACTCTCATCTTTTCTACTTCTGGATTTGTCTTCATTTTTGTTCCTTTTCTTCTTAGGGCATCTTGCTACAATATGACCAACTTCATTGCAATTAAAACATATGATGGGTAACTTACCTTTGTATTTTTCTCTGCCTCTATGAAATCTCCTAGATAAAAATGCTTCCTATTCTTCTATATTTTCATCATTTGTGTCACTCTCACTAGCAACATACTTGACCTTTTTCTTTCCTTTAGGTTCTTTGAGTGTCAATTTAGCTTTGAAAGAAAAATCAATATTCTTAGATTTGAAATTATCAAAATTTAAAAGTTCAAAAGAAGTGAGTCTACCAACCAATCCTTCAAGGGTCAAATCACTACTAGGAGTACATCTGAATTCTTGTATAGTAGAGACTCTAATAGCATAGATAGGCATCAGGGTTCTCAAAACTTTACAAATCACAATCTCATCTTCAATAACTCCATTTTCTCCTCTAATTACATTTACAATGTTTTTGTTTCTTGCACAATAATGAACTATAGTCTCACCTCCTTGCATTCTCATTTCATCAAATTTTCCTCTTAGAATTTCTGCTTTGGTTCTTAGCACATTCTTATCTCCTCCATAGATCTTCTATAGGACATCCCACATTCCTTTAGAAGTGGTACAATTTTTTATGTCTTCAAACTTTGAATAGCTTAGGGAAGATGCAATCTCCAACATTGCTTGATTGTGTTCTTTCTTCTATTTTAGTTGTTCAGTAGTTAGGGCTCCAACTACTTCAACATGTTCAGTGGTGATAGTTGTCTATGCATAGTCTCCAAGTCCTTCTAGATGCAAATTCATCAAAATTTTCCATGTAGGAAAGTTTTTCTTGTTTAACTTGGGCATCTCCTTTTTGTACATCTTGATCTTTATCTTCAAGTACCTTCAAACTATTTCCTTCACAAGCACCACTTGCTTTGATTGTAATTGTTGAAATACTTTAGAATAGCTAAAAGGGGGGTGAATCAATTATCCAAGGTCCAAATGTATAGATAAAACTTTTTAGTACTTAAAAAACACATGTGCATGCATTGATCATCCAATATCTCAAACTATAGTATATTACTATCCTAGGTCAAATGAACTTTGTAGAAATGTAAACATGAAATACCACAAATTCAATCACATAATTTGATACTAGGATTTTATGTAGAAACCCAATTTGGGAAAAACCACTAGTAACATGCTACCAATTTTCACTCTTCTAAAGTGAGCTCTATGAGGAGCCAACCTTATTAAAAGTTACAATGCACTCTATTAAATGTGACCTTAATTAAAAGATTTCAATCACTCTGTTAAGAGTGAGCTTTATTAGAGAAATTTAGAATATTCCATTATAATGTCATCCTATTAAAGGATTTACTCATGACTATTAGGTCAACCTTAATCAAAAGTATTTATCTAGACTGATATAGTTATTAGAAAGTAATAGTCAGATTTGATCTAATAACAAAACAACTCACTTGTAGATTACAGATCTCTTATTCAAACCTCCATTCTACTTGGCATTCATTCCTCTTTTTCTTTGACATTTTTCTCACCCTTCAAGCCTTCATGCTTAGTATGCCAACTTCAGGTTCATTCCTTTGGCCACCAAATGAAGCAACACCTCAAGACTCCTTGTCTATCTTTGGTTCAAACTATAACTCTTTTCTTTTGGCCTATTATCTCCTTATATAGAGAATTTTGGTCTTTTTTCTCTTAACCACAATCATCCATTTTAGGGTTAGGCCAACTTCATCAAATCTACCCTCTTTTCCATTTTATTTCCTCTAGAAACTTCTCTTACAATCCTCTTCAAATTTGCCTCAAAATGGTTTATCTTGAATTCTATGCCACCAACTCATACTTATCTTCCACAGGCTTTACACAATTTAAGAAATCAAATTTGTTAGCTTAGATTTGTCAAATCCTTGATCAAACTCATTTTACTATCACTCGGCAATAAAATGTTGTTTTCTTGGTAGTAACTATCTTTGGATGCTTGGTCAACACTAGGTTTCTTGAAAAACAATAAGTTTAACTAGTGCTTGACACACACTAAACTTACTTGACTCGGTACATACTGAATTTCACTTTCTTGGCACATATTGAATTTTCTTTGTTCAATTTCAATTAATTTTCTACTTGGTGTACACTAACTTGCTTGACTTACACTATTTTCTCAATCAGGCTTGGCAGACACATTTATTTTCTTAGCCTCTTTCTTGTCTTTTCTTAAGTATCCTTTCATTGTAGCCTTAAGTAGATAAAAAATACACTATATCATCAAAGTATTACTTGGTCTTATTGCTCTTTTTATATGCCATATAACTCAACCTTTCTCTAGGTATTCTTGTTATCCTTTCTTTTCAAATCCTCTTAATCAATCAATCAAATGATAGCATTCAAACCAAATTATTAATTGTCTCACTAGAAAGTAACTAGTTTGATGTCAATGATAAAATAATTATTTTTTCATGATAGGTTTCATCAATCTCCTTCATTTCTATACATCAACAATATTCTTCAACAATAATGGTCTATCATTTATAACCATTTTCCACTATACACTTGAGAAATATTATATTGAGATGAAATGTATAGGTTAGGTATAAATATCAGATGATGGATTATGAGTATATTTATCAGTGCAATTGAGATGACTTAGACAGTTTGATGGTAGCATTTATGGGTGTACAAGATTTTTGATTATGTTGCACAAGTATATCCCAATTATAAGGGTACTTGATTGTATCAAAAGAGGAACAAAAGATTATAGTAATATGATTAATGACATTAAAAAATAAAAATGGATGAAAGATTAGTTCTATCAAAGTAACTTTGCATGTAAATATAAAGCTTTTTTTTTTTTTTGGCACTACAATTATTCATCATGTATTGGAAAGAGTAATAAGTTGAGTGCATAGTATGTTGTGATTGATGCAAACTATTTTTCACTTATCTTGGCCAATTTAGAGATTAGACATTTTATTTTAGGTTTTGAAACTAGCAAGTTATCAATTTATTGGAAGCAATGTTCATGGTAGTTAGTTAGATCAATTGTATTGAGAGAATTCAAAAGAGTTAGAGGATGTCATTGTATAGCATGAATCTAGACATATGATTATGCATAATCCAATTATCATAGATATTGAAGTGATTCCATGTAGGAGATATTCACTTTTGAATATCGGGTTCATAGTATTTTGAAGAACAAAATACTTCTATAAAGATTTACTAGTATGATTGATTGATCAAAGATAAGTTTTGGTAAATAATATATTTTAGTTGATTTGACATCAAAGTTTATTAGCCTTGGTTATAAAGAATTATTGCATGGATTTGGTTAAAGATTCTATACATTTCACTTTGGAAGATAATAGTACTTATGTTTTTGAGTTATACATTCATATATAAGATCGCTCATTTTGATTGCAAAGTTAAAGAATGATGTGTGGTTACCATATATGATGTGCAAATGTGAATTATGTCTTTAGAGACTATTTTAATGAAGGGAATCACAAGAGCTTCATTAGAACTATTCAAGCATTTTTTATGCTACCGATCATCTTGGTAAAGGATAATAAGTCCAATTTTGTTTATGTAATTTGATTGATAAATATGACTAAGGGCCAAATCTATTTTTTTAATTGAGTAGTGAGCTACAATAAAGTGTTTGAATGTAAGTGCATTCCAATATTTTCTACATAAGCCTTTAATTGAGCACTTATTTTTGTTAGAATGGTTAGGATTGTAATTGCACCTAATACTTTTTAGGATTAGAGTGACATAAATAATAATTACATGCAAATATAACCAATATCACCAAGGAATAAAAAATACATGAGTGAATAGAAGACACAAAGATTTAACATGACTAATCCAATCCATGGAATACATCCACCAAATAGTGAGTCCAATATTATTATCTAGTGATTTTAACCTTATTATAATCCACAATACCATGTAGCTACATACCACAGTAAGAATCTACTAAATCATCATACATCATAAAATCCATAACCCTAAGCTAATTTATACAAGACTTATGCTAGTAACAGAACTAGGGGTAAAATGTATTGTCCAATAGAAAATTAAATCTCAATGCATACTATAATAGTAAAGTCATTTTTGACCTCAGGGGCATTACCTCTTGATCTTGCCATGTATCACAGAGCATGCTTGGTGCTCTACCCTAGGACCCCACCTTGGGCATTGCTCCTAAACTGTGTAAGGGGCACTGCCCCAAGCCTCTATAGAAGAAATCTAGGGGGAAACTACACTAAAAGAAGTGGGAAAAATTAACCTCCAAGTCTAATTATGTTCAACATAACAAAAGGATTGACCTATCAATGCTCGATACAACCAATACTCTTGTAGATCCACATAAGGTGGTTAAGCCATGTCACAATTTTTTTGATGAAAATTGATTTGCTACCGGTAATCTCCTTGTTGGCATTATATTGTATTTGTCATTAGTGACAACACTTACTCAATTCTGAATGATTACCAAGTTCATCACTTAGTCTATAGTGTATACCAAGCATTCAATGGCTATCTTATAGGTTCATCACTTAAGTAGTTCATACCAAACATTCTTGAAGCTACCAAGTGAGTATGCAGTCAAGTAGTTCATACCGAGCATTCATGAAGCTATCGAGTGGGTGTGTAGCCCAGTAGTATCTACCAAGGATATATTGTTCATCAAGCTTTGTAGTGTTTACCAAGTGATGGAAGTCCAGTGCTTACTGAGTAATGAAAGTGTAGTGCTTACCGAGTGAAAGCAAGGTAAACAAAGGATTCAGTTTTTACTGAGTGATACTATATCTATAGAGTCTCGAATGGTTACCAAGTTCCAAGCTATGTTGTGTGATTAGTATGGACTGAGTGTCTACTTCTACTGAGTGCATGACTATGCCAAGTAATACAGTGGATGCCAAGTATCAGAAGGTTACCAAGTCAACTTGAAGAACCCAAGTTTTCTACTATTTGGCCAACTAAGTAATATTTTGCTCACTTGTGTTTTGGCCAACCTTGCAATTGTAATTATTGGAATGGTATATATGTAATGTATTATATCATTTACAATGTATGCATGAGAGTATCAAGATAGACATGTAATATTTTGAGAAGAATGAAAGTGAATTAGCAGTAGAGAAGAGTATTCAGCAAGGTCTACAAGGAGCAGTAAAGATTCATCAGTTGCAAGAGGTGATCTATACTTCAAGGATCTAATTAGCAATCAAGTTTTAAGTAGATCAACTATCTCATCCTAATAGGTGAATCAGTTTTGTAAATCCTTTAAAAGGGTAGACTTAACAGTCTTTGTATAAATCTCCTAACTGAGTGCATACTTCATTGTATGTTTGTAAATCCTCTAACAAGGTGGACCTAGTAGTCCTTTGTGCTCCTAATAGGGTAAATCACCAGAAGTGGTCAATGTAAGCCTTAATAGGCTAACTTCATAGTGCAGTAATGAAGTTTTGTGGTTATCATCCCAACCCTAATTTTACTTTCTATTTGGAAGGTTTTTGGGTTACCAAATCACTATGTACATGTGTTATAAATGTCTGATCTCTCACATATGTAGTAGATTAGATGAATGAATGATGAATAGTATATATGGTTAAAGTGCTGAATTATTTATAAGTTTTGAGGTTACTGATTAAACCCTCCCCTCTTAGCAACCTATCATATCTTGAATATTTACAACAATTGGTATAAGAGCTTTTGTGGTTCTCAAGATAAAGTTTAATAGCTTGAGCAAAGATCAAGGACAATGGAGATATTCATACTTGACAAAGCTATTGAAAATGAAAAGCTAGATTTGGAAATGGCCATGGCTCAACTCAAAGAAGCAAAGGAGCATCTTTCTCAATCCCTAAAGAGAAGGAAGGAACTTGCAAGACAAATTAATGACCATTAGTATGTTGAAGAAAAGATTGAAGACCTTTTACCATCAAGTAGTTTAGATGAAGCTAATGAGGCAATGAAGGAACTCCTAGCAAAGAATGGCTCTCTACAGGAAGAAGTAAGAAAGATTAAAAGAGAACAAGAAATCCAATCAATTAGGCTATTGGAAGTTTTGGAATAGAGAAACAAGGAAAATGAAGACTTAGAGATAAGAAATAATCAATCCCTTTAGCATGAAGATCTTATAGATCAACTATCTAATGCAAATGAAGAAATTATGAATCTAAGATCTAAAAATGAAAGCCTGAGGAATGATTTAATCACTGAAAGACAAATCAATGAAAGCTCACAAAGCAACTTAAGATCTGAAAGATAAATCAATGAAAGTTTGGAAAATGACTTAATCACTGAAAAGCAAGTCAATGAAAGGATAATGAAATCTCAAGTAGACATGACTCAATTAAATCAACAATGTGAGTAGAATCTTCATAGACAAAAAGGTAAAGCTAGTCTTGATTATAAGGAAGAAGGTGAAACCTCCAAACAAGGTGCCCAAAGGAATCAAAGACCTACCTACAGTCACTGTGGTAAGTTAGGTCACACATCAAACAAGTGTTGGAGCAATGGAAAAGGTAAATTCAATTGTAAATGCTACAATTGCAGTCAGCATGGTCATAAAGCTAATGAATGCAAGGAGAAACCAAAATTTGAAGGAAATTGTCACAAATGCAAGAAGCATGGTCACAAGGCATTCTAATGCAGATCCAAATCATTCAATCTAGCTGAACAACTTGTTAAAGCAATATTTGGATGGTACTACAATACCTAGTGCAGATGTCATTATTGTGGAGAATATGGACATATTGGTATAAACTATGCAAGACATCACCTAAGGAATAAGGACACTACTGTAAGATGCTATACATGCATAGAACTCAGTCATATAGCTAAAAACTACATGAACATAGGAAGAGTTGAAGATGAAAAGAAAGCTAAAGTTGATAACATTCAAAAGTAGATGAGGCAACAATGGATTCCTAAATCTACCGAACAAGATAGTTCAAATGATGGCAAAGTCACTCAAGAAGTGAGTGACTCCACCATCTCTAGTTAAGATCTATAAACAAAGATATGGAACTGCATCTTCAAGTGATATCTCAAGAAATTCCAAAATGAAAGAAAGTAAATGATCCAATCAGTATTTTAGATACAAAGGGTCACAATGAATTAGGTTATGCCGAGTAAGGTTAGTCACAGACTCAACCGAGCGAGCTTAGGAGTAATAAAAAAAAAATTCAATCACCGAGTTGTAAGCACCTATCGAGAAAGTGAATGATAGCCGATCAAGCACTATGTCATCTCAGCTACCTTCCTACCAAGCATTTATGGCAAAATTTTGGTCAAAAGGGCAGAATTTGATTTCATTCTTCATCGCGATTACAGAGCTAAGAATTTTCTAGCAATTCCAAAGCAAATTCGAAGCGATTTCAAGCAATTTTCAAGTGGATAATTTGTTCAAAATTTTCTTACACCTATCGAGCAACAATGGCATCTAGGAGTAGCAGCAATACCAAAGCAAAAAGAGGTTCAAAAATGCTAGTTAAAGGTGTTGAGTGGAAGGCGCTGAATTTCAAGCTAGTTCCAGCAATTGCAGAATAACTCGACTCCAATGGAGCTCAATTGCAAACTCCACCAAAGGTACTTCTCATAAACAACATTCATACACATTTCAAATGTTCTATTCAAGAGATTGGAAACCTAGAGATGGAGAATGCCCTAGGAGAAATGAGTGTTGATGGCTCTTTGAAACCTAAGCATAAGCATCTAGAGACCAAAGGGTTAACCCATATCTCGCATATGCCAAGAAGTTTCCAAATTAAATGGATCAGATACACACTCAGTCATGTTCACAATAGGAAACTATGGTTAGAGCAGCTAGTGTTAATCACCAAGAAGATGATTCATAAGATTACTAGTCTCCCCATGCTAAGTAAAGCGAAAACTAGCAAAACCCTAGCTGAATGGGATGGTAGAGGTTTGAAGGTTAGCATTGTATCTAATGTTGAATTAAGGTTTAGATTCACACCATTATGCACAAAATTTTTAGCTCCATTTTTTTGAACAGTGTGCCCTGTGAGGCTATTGATTTGGCATTCAAAATTGTGAAGAAAAATCTTGAATTTGACCTATCAGAATTGTTGTTGAAACAATTGAACAAGAATATGGATAGCATAAGTACTTCAAAGAATAATCCCTACAAATTTGGTTCCCTGTTAATTTGTTTATTTTTCTATATTCAAAATTTCTTTCCATCAAAGGGCTCAGTTGTATGGAGAAAAGATATTCCAATTTTATATTAGATTAATGAGTTTATTGCTGAAATGGGTGAAAACTTTGAGAAGGTTATGGATAATTAGTTTGAAGATTTCAAGAAAAGGATGAATAATAGGTTCTAAATTCCACCAAAATTGGTTGAAAATTACAAAGATGATGTATGCTTCATGGTTGACTATGATAGAATATACATTCAGGTAGTCAAACCCGAGTTGCATGGGTGAAACCTCTTCCTTATGAGGTGAATATTGATGAATCTAGGGACATTATTGAACCACTGGTAAATGAACTTGTAGATCCTAAGCTTCCTGCCTTTGGCACTTATGATGAGGCCAAGACTAGAATTGAGCTTGAAATCAAGCTACTCTAGGCTATAAGAAAAGGCAAGAGAAAGATAGAAAAGTTGAAAACTTTAATTGGCCCTCTTATGCTTACTGAAGGATCTGCAACCAAGTTTGGCCCATGCCCAAATGATAGATTTGCAAGAAAAGATCTACAACTACCATCATTATGTAACAAACAACTAGAAGGAAAACAAATAGTTTGAGAAGACCTACTTAGAAAAATCCATGAATAAATTTTTACCATGAAGACATGCATGCATTTGGACCACAAATCTAGAATCTACACTCTGAGAGATTTCCAATGATATATAATAGTCCTATATTTGCTCAAGATTCAGACTAGAAACCTCTTGTTGAAACCCAAGCATAACATAAACATGAATGTGCAAACCATTCTAAAATTTGAGTTTAATTATGAAGTCAAAAATTTATAATTAAATGATTCCAATTTTTAAAATGTGTGGGGTCCATTTGAAAATCCTTTAAAATATCAATTTGTGTGTTCACTTTTTTCCTCCATTATATGCACCTAGTAAAACCTAGGTTGACTGTGCATGACACATGTCATCACTTTATTGGATGCCCAAATTTTTTTCACTGCCTAGTCAACACCCCCCTTTTAGCTTGACACATCAACTCATGTAGTGCTCTCTAATTGGTGCCCAAGTCCTCGTTAGCATGCCACATCACCGAGCTCCACCCAGGCATCCTTCTCACACATTGTAATCTTGCTTCATTGCAATGATGTCATTATCGTCTTGCAAGATTGTGAGATCATGCCATGTGTACCCATTTTATATCATCATCTCTTTCCTCATTCACCACGTGTTGCATCACAATTTGTTGATACTACCATGCCATCTACCAACTAGGCACCATAACAACCATCTACTTGCTTGGCACTGAGACCTATGATGCCACAATTTTTTTCCATGCTCTAACACTCGAATCATGATGAAGTGTCATTGGGCCATGTGTCTACCTCTGCATAGTTATATCAGCTAGGTCACACTGCAACATGATGTATTTTTTTTGCCTTGCAACTTTGATATCTTCCTTGGTGAACAAGCATAGTTGTGCCACCTATCCATCTTCTCCAACTCATCCATCTAGCCTTAGAAATTTTGCCACATGTATTTTTGTGATTAATTTTCCCTGTACACATGGCCTCTACATAGTCATCTCCACATTAGGTTTGCATGTTCAAAATTTTTTTCTGACACCGACCTGGTCCAATAGGCCCCACATAAGGCTTCCTCCTTGTCTATAAGCATGCACAACTTAAGACATTAAATAGTGTGTGATGGGATATAAAAAACACTCAAAATTAGTCATTTTTATGAATGTGGGACATGTATTTTGGCGTGTCCCTGCAAGACCTATGCATTACTCAATGGAAAAATTCATTTGAATCATGGCACCAACTCCATCCCATCTTTTTGATCAATGGTGCTTTCACTAGATATCAATGATGCCCCAAAGTAAATGGTCATTTTTTTGCAAAAGAAAAATATCCTTTAATATATATGTAGGCATTCCCAAATCTCTCAACTTATACAAATGTGTCTCCTATTGTGATTTGCACAGATACTCTATAATTTGTAACTGCAAGTACACAATCCTCTCCATGCTAGATTGAGGTAACTAATTCCTATCTAGCAATAGGATTCTTCATTCTCAAACTTAATTTTCATTCCCCCATGCATGCAATCTCCAAAGTGTTCATTTCAAGCTTAGTTCAGGCATACAAATAATTTATAAGGGGAATGCATATTATCCAATAAATGCTACCACATTTTCTCACAAAGAACTCACAACACATACCATTGGAGGAAGTTTTAAAATGATGATTCAAATACATTACACTCATTCTTGACTTATGACTTCTCAGACATCTACATACAAATTTTTTGGGCAACATCTAAATGAGTATTTTGTGGCATTGACATGATGTTTTAGCCATCATGGTGAAGAGCAACTATGAACATAGTTTAAGATGACATTTTTAATGAGAGACCACTGCTAGAATTGATTTTGGCAAAGAATGTCATGGGATTTCATTGAGAACATCTTATTCCCACTTCCAATTTCTAGTGAATCATATGCTTTTCAAACTACATACCTCCCCAAATGTAGATATCCTAAAATCAATGCAAATATCCTACGCAATGCATACTCCAAAATATGTTTGCACATTCCTTAGCAAAATCAACGCTTAGAGTATATAAAAATAAGGCCTGTACTTATGAGTTTGTTTTTCTCACTCCCAAAAAAAGTCAAAAGCAATCATTTCCCATATTTCATGTTAAATTTAGTATTGGTTGCACAGGTATCATGGAGGAGGGATAAGCTAATCCACTTGTTTTCACATGTCTTCATGCATTATTTTGTAGAGATTGGGTAGCAAGCTTAGTAATGGATACTCTTAACTGTGATTGTGGTTATAATAGGAAATGCATAGTCACACCTTGGACTCACCTCCATAGTCTGGTAAAAGATTTGAAGTATAAACCGTAACCCTTATCATTTGAACAAAATGCATCTCTCCTGATGCATTATTTATGCTCTGAATAACAACCTTGTTCAAATTTTAGAATGGATTGGGCATGTCAAAGTCACTATAGCTTGATCTTTATTTTTTCTCTTTCATAGATTAAAATGCATCAAATATTAAAGTAAGTCAGCACTATCTCTTTTCTATCACTCGGGACTTACACTTTTCTTTGGCACCTTTTGCCAAAGTTCCTTGCAAGACCCAAAAAATACCTTCACACACACACACACACACACACACACACACATATATATATATATATCGATCCTTCCAATTTGATGAAATCAATCAGTGCCAAAGTGGGTCTAGCTAAAAAAAAATTCAATCTCAAACACCTAAACCTTCAAATTGATCCATTAAACTCATTGCATTGATCTAATTCAAAAGTAGCTATTGATTGTTCATCTTTTACCTTTTCAACAAGTGTCACATTTCTATGGAGAGGCCCATAAGCTAGCTTTAAAAACTAATGAAAACATCTAATGTGACTCTAACACCTTGTACATATATTATTTGTTCCACATACTCTCACCCTATCATCTTTTGTCTCATGAAAAATTTTGGGTCGAAAGATATTAGCCTTTGAACCTGCCTCTTTGAAATACATTCCTGCAAACAACTTGTTAGAAACAAGAAATTCTATATTTGATTTTTAAAAACCAATCAAAAATCACTAAGCAATTTGAAATCTATGCCATTAGTAGATTCTTATATGGAAAATACAAGTCTATAATTTGCTCTCGTGATGAATAATTGGAAAAATTTGGCAAGATGTGAAGTTGGGTTCCATGAATTACAAAACTAGATAATTTGTCAAAACAATGATTTTTGCATATGGAATGGGTCTAGGAAAGTATGCAAAAAGATTCATCAAGACTCGAAAACTAGTGTTCTTGGAGTATTTTTAGAGTAGAATATAGTGGTATGATCCTTTTGGAATCATCTATCATGGTTTCAATGGTATAATATCTTGAACATGCCTCCTGATCAATCTATAAATTTGGTTACCAGTAAAACTTTAGAAATTGTGTTTAGAATCACATTTGAAAACTAGTCAAATAGATTCATCATAGGCTCACATATAGACCATAAAAATTCTCTGACCTCTAGAATGTAATACAAAAAATAATTTTCTTCAATAAGGTCAATTGGGTCAAAATTGTGATTAGTCAAACAGGACTACTAGTAAACTATGATGAAAGACAATTGGACAATTATATTTTTTTGCAAATGGAATCAACTTGGGAAACTCATCAAATGGATTCATCAGACCCTAAAATGGAAAATATAAGAATCCTTTTAAGACTATAACATATTGGTATGACCATTTCTTCAAAATTCTCAATAGGTTGTAAAATATCCATAGTCAAACAGGGCTTCTTGGATTTACATGTAAAAAACAAAATTGTGATAGAGATAAACAACCAAATTTGGAGAATTCAAAACCCTATTAAAACATATCAAAACAACTTGAAATATGAAACATATGTTCTTTGATATGCATACTAGACACTCCCAAAGTGGTGAGTCATGATACCTTATTAGGTGCAAGATATTCAAACACAAACTAGGCTTATGAACACTATTTGACACTTGGAAATACAAATTATGACAAGTGCTCAAGCTAACTTCATCAAATGACTCAGAATTGCAATTTATCATCATTAGACACATGAATGTACTAAATGAAAGGTGAGGAACACTTGAAACATATTTTATGCCTCAAAATGATAGCTGAGTACACATGCATGAAAAGCTCTTCTAGGGGTTACTTTTGTAAAGTTCCAAAATAGGCACTCAAATCCCTTTTGCAATTTTGAGTCCCAACACCTAAAAGATAAAATATAGTGTATAACATTAACATTAAGAGGAAATAAATCTAATGAGATAGAAATTAAGATTTCTATAGTGATCACTTGTAATCTTAAATGTCACATTAGGGAACATGAAAGAGGATCCCTTAAGAATACCCCTTCAAAGGACTAAAGCTAGATTGACATAACCCAATGAGGATGTAAGTGATGCCAATACCAAATCTAAAACCCTTTTCAAGATATAAACTCAGAGGACTAGTTTCTATAGGATGTTTTTTTCCTTGTATTAATGACCGACTTGATTAAGTTTCACATCAAGAAAAGTGAAAGAGGAATCCTTGAGCACAACCCTTCAAAGGACTCAAACTAGATCAACACAACCCAAATACAATGTAAGGTATACTAATACTAAATCTATGACCATTTTATTAAAGATGTGTACTCAAAGGACTAAGATTTCTATAAGATGTTCTTTCCCTTAAATTAATGATTGACTTGATTAAGTAGTACAAGTAAATTAAATATTTGAGATGCAAGTAAAGAAAGAGCATGTATGACAACCTTGCATATGAAAGGATTAGATATGATAATTGAAAATAGTCACCTTTAAATAAATAATAATAAAATAAATTCACCTTAAGGGTCAATAAGGAGGATGAAATCAAATTTGAGAATCATGTAATAGGCAGTAACCAAAACATAAATAGATTGGGATTTGAGGCTTGGAAAATAAAATATGTTAAATATACAAGTCTCTAGACAAGGTTGACCTAAATGTCAAGGATGAATTAGAGGAAATGAATGACCTAGGTCAAGAAAAAGGTCATCCTTGACTCGATCTACAAAAAAAATTGATATCTAAAGCTCCACTTGCAACTTGAAACCCTAATTCTAAGACTTGAGCTCACTACTTTAAAAAACTAAAAATATGCACCTATACACAAGAAGGGAGGGGATTTCATTGGTCAAGCCCCAATTGAGGAATTGACCTTATAATGAGAAAGCATCTCAAAAGAAAGACAAATGTAAATACTCACCTTGCTTATTGAATCTCCATAGAAGGATTTGGATCTACTACCCATTAAGATATATGAAAACATGTATACGAAATGATTAAGTAGTATGTCTCCATAGATGAAAATAGATGTATAAATTCCAAATCATAGATCCATCAATTTAAATATGATCTTGAAGGATGAAAGGATTGAACTCTTGAATAATCCTTGAAAGCTTTCTTGAATGAATGATGACTTAATTGGAACTTGCTCTCAAATTTATGCTCACTAGTTTCTAGCTTGTGTATGTAATGGATCATAAATTGATTGTCTATGAAAAATGGATGGCTAAATAAAGTGAGTAAGCCTCTTTTTATAGCAATTTTAGAATTAAAATCGAAATGGTTGATTGCACTAGGTAGGAAACTAATTGAAAAACCAAAAATTGGTTTGTGATATGAGGAAAAACACCTTGGGTAAGGGATAAATTCATCCCTTATGAACAATCTCTCCCTTACTTTAACCTAGTAATTTTGGACCTCAAGATGCACAAGAGGATATTGAGGATGCAAAAAGAATGATAAAAAAATGGAATAAAATAATAACTTAATTATTAAGTTCTCTTGACTTAACCATTGCATTACCTTTCCTTCACTCTTAGAATATCACTTTATGCATTAGTAACATTTAATAATTATATTAATTATTAAATTTTTTCCTTTTATGATTTCTTTTTTTAGGTTACTCAATCTCCTTAAGGACTGATCATTGCACATTTTATTCATTCATTTGATCTAATAATATACCATTTCATATTTTTAAAGCCTAAACCATTTCTTTGTTATTCCATTCTTTCTCATGACAAGTCATCTTTGTATGCATCTAATCTTAGCTTCATGAAGTTGGATTGACAACTTCTACATGGTATCAAAGCTTTGACCTATTGCAAGTTATTCTATTTTTTGAAGAATTTTGAGTAATAAAGATGTTTTGGTGTTGATCAAGGTTTTTATTTTTATTTAAATGAAATAGTGGGTCACTTTTTTTCTCTGCACTTTGAGGCTAAACAAACCTCCCTGTTGGCTTTGTAGCACTTGAAAACCCCTATTTTCATAATAAAATGTGTCTAATTTGGCTACAATTAACCTTTAAGGTAGTTTTTTTTCCTTAAGGCCATACAACCTTTGGCACAAATCTTGAGATGGTGATTTTCAAAAAAATGAAAAAACACTTTAATTAGTGCATAATGTATTTAAAAGGGTGCAACATGCATGTTTCCCATGGGCCACCTTGTACCTACTACGGCCAACACACCACTCGCACATGGTTTGTGTGCCACCATCAAGCAAGTTATGCCACCTTTCAGTTTCTTGTGTATTACCCATGCAACACTGAGCTCTTTTCTGGTAGTATTTTAGTTTTCCTTTGACTAAAAAAATTTGGCATTGGATTATTTTTTCCAACACAATTTTTTGGCCTCTTTTTTTTGGTAGCGATGGCCATATGACCATCAAATTTAGGCTTGTAGATAGGTGATGTATGCACTACATCAACATACTTTTGGGCCCTTCTGGAGCACCTCATGGTTTTGATCATATATTGCTCATACAAACTCTATTTTTTTCCATGATTTGAAACTATACTCTTTGGAAGATTGCGTAGCCTCACCACTTTTCTGAAGAACAAATTTTCAATGTTCACCATATCATGAGTCTTGGGGAAATGAATGAAATGAGTCATCTTCAAAAGCCCACCAAAAAACATAAATATTAAATCATTACCCCTTTGTGTCCTCAAAAACTAAGAACAAAATATGTACTTATATCTTCTCATGACCTTGATGAAATAAAAAAATGGCTGATAAACTCCTACATTTGGACTGACTCCTTTAGCTTTCTAACATACTTAGTAACTCTGCATATTTTTTTCACATCTTGTAAAAAATGAGGTCAAAAATAATGTTCACTAACACTAGAAATGGTATTATCTTGACTTAAGTGTCTTGTCATTCCTCCACTATGATTCCCTTTGATCAGATTATCTCTCATGGAGCTCCTCATAATGCATAGTCAACTCCCTTTGAATAGCTTACCATCTTGGATCATGTAGTCTAGCCACCTTGTCCTATCTAGATTAATAGGTTCCTTGCAAGCCTTCCAAGCCTCTGCATAATCAAGATCCTTAGGGTACAAATTCGTGAGTTCATTAAACCAAACCACCTCAATATTCATTTATATTAGTAATATTTTCCTCCTACTATTACTAGTAATATATGCAACCCTATTAGATCATCTACTTCTATGTTTCAACACAAATGTCTAACTCTGCAATAACTCTACCCATTTTAAGTGTCTCTGATTCAATTTACCTTGGCTATTTAGGTATTGTAATTCTTGATGATCATTATACAAAACAAATTGTTTTAGAAAAAAATAATGCCTCCATTTCTTTAATTCCTAAACTATTGCATAGAACTCTTGGTCATAAACAAAATACTTCTTGTTTGAATCATTTAATTTATAACTGAAATGTGCAATAGGCTTGCCATCTTAGCTCAATATAGCTCCAATAAAACTACCATTAGCATCACAATCCACCTGGAATACCTTGTTGAAATTAAGGAGTGCTAACATAGATTTCTTTGTTACCTTCTTCTTTATCAATTAAAAAGACCTCATAACTCTTGTAGTCCATTTGAACTCTTTTCTATCCCCCTTATTGTATCCACTAGGGTGCATAGATACTGCTAAAGTTTCTAATGATTTTTTTGTAAAAAGTAGTCAAACCATGGAAAAGCCTTACCTTAGCTCATTCTAGGATTACACTACCTTATATGGGTCATTTTTAAGACCATCAAGTGAGACAACAAACCCCAAGAAAACTAATTCCCTTTTACAAAGTTACTCTTCTTTGGATTCATAAAAAAATTCTCTTCTCTTAGCTTCTCAAAGGCTCTGCAAATATGCATTAGATACTCATCCAAGTGCCTTATTGAAAATCAAAATATCATCTAAATATGTAACACAAATTTTTCCCATAAATTTCTTCAGTACCCCATTCACAAGCTACATAAAGGTGATTGGTGCATTGGTTAGCCAAAAGGGCATGAATAACCACTCATACAAGAAATCCTTAGCCTTGAATGCAATCTTCTATTCATTTCATTCTCTAATTTAAATTTGGTGATAACTACTGTTGAGGTCTATCTTCATGAAGTATTGAGCTCCACTCAAACAATCCATAAGATCATCCATCCTTGGAAGGGAAAATCTATATTTTATAGACGACTCGCAGATGGATTGTGATATGAAGAGATGGTTGTGAAGATGGAAGGTTGACCTTGTTGATCAAAGGACTAATCTAATTGGTGATTGTAAAGAGTGTATATTTGTTGCAGAAGTATTGCAAAGATCTTGGAAGATGCCTCCAAGAATATTGGACCCTAGGGTGATTGTAGATCTTCATGATGTAGTGGAGACAAATATTTCGGAGATGTTTTCTTGGTTGGAAGCTAGTTTGACTGATCAAGTTAAGGAAGGGGTAATTGAGTTTCACAAATATTTTTGGAGCTAGAGTCTACAAATCTAAGAGAGAGTGGTTTGGCCAGTTAAGAAGGTTGTGCAAAGAAGAAGAAACTTTGTTGTTAAGGGAGAGGTAAATGATGACTTCATTAAAATTAAAGAGGATATTTTTTCTCATGATCAATTAGATGGTTCTAACATGGAAATTAAAAAGAATCTTATAGTGGATGATGAGATTTTTGATTGCAAGAATTCACATATAGATATTTCTACTGATGTGAGGTTGGATGTTGTTTGATGTGGATTAACTAGTTGCTAATGTGGCTAAGGATTTGCATGTTGCTCTTATTGTGGTTTTGAGCTTACATGTAGATTTGGTTTAGGAGTTACCTTATGTTGCTGACATGGATTTTATATTTAAGGATATTATTATTGGTGGTTGTGATCAGTTGTAGAGATTGTTGGTCAAGCATCATGTTGAGATTGTTCCTTGGAATGAGCTTGTTGATTGGGTTGCTGAGATTCATTTGATTCTAGTGTTTGAGTGGATGAAGCATAGATGGTTGATTTTCAAATTATTTTTGCCATCTAGGATGGATTGGAAACCTTTGGTGAAGATGAAGTTTTGTGTAGATATTGATTTTGGTATCAAAGTACGAGACATACTTTTCTATCTACCTAGGGAGTCTAATGTAGGAGCATCTTGCATCACAAAATAAAATAGGGCATAGTTTAAATTTAAATAAAAATAAAAATAATGGGGGAAAGAGAAAGTGAAAAAAAATTAGATAAAATAAAATAAAAATAATAATGGAGAGAAAATGGGAAAAAAGCATTTCATTTACAAAGGTGGCATTTTAGAAGTTAGTGGAAAATTCCTTATTTCATGTATTTAATGTTTGTTGTCAAGCCAACTTGTGGCTTGAAGGTGTATTTAGTGAGAGTGTTTATTTTTAAAAAAATTTATGTGAGACCTAATTATGGCTTGTTTTAGTATAAGTAGAGGGTCTTGTGGATTATAAAGTCATTATTCATTCGGCATAGGATCCAACATGGAGGAAGTTAGCAAGAGAGAAGAAGCTGAAAAGAGAAAAGTTTGTTAGTAGAGCTAGTAGTTGTAGCTTGGAAAAATAAGAATGTTGATTGGTGGCTTGTGAGAACAAGTTTAGATTCTTCTTGGGGTTATCAACTAGATTGTGGATCTAGGCTAGCTAGGGTTTGGATCTTGTGAGATCTTGTAGAGTGGTTGTTGTATTTTCTTATGTATTTGGTTGTAACCTAGAATGTCTTATAGCTAGGCATGTTGGATGTAAATCTTATGATTATATTACAAGAATTGACATTATTTTGGATCTAAATATTTGTGTTATTGTTATTCTTCCATTGTGTGGTTATATTTTGGGGGCTAGGACATCTGCTCTAGACATTCTCCTACCTTGTATTACATCATATGATCTCCACCTAATTAAATAACATTATAAATTGATTGAGACTTTTTCATCCTATGTAATAAAAAATACTTATTATTTGCCTCCATTTTCCACCTCACACATGACTTAAATAATTTAATACTATTAAAAATTGCAACTATATTGTATTTGAACCAATTCCAAGAATAAAGTACACATTAGAAGACTTGTCCTCATGGTAACAAAATTCTCTCCACCAATTCCAAGAACAAAGAGAGTATAAAGTCCCCATATATTTTAATGGGTGCAATCACTTAATAAATTTTGCAAATGCACTGAATAGTCCTTCACATTCTAACTACTTCCATATGAACTTCCATTCTATTATAAATATCATGAAACTACTCTCATTGATCCTTCACAACTAATCTCTTCTTCACATATCAATCATGGATTGCCTCTCCCAAAAATCTATAAGTTGAGGCACATTTATCATCTATTGCATCATGACATTTTTTTATGAATAGTAATTTTCTATTAATAAGTAATATAATAGTTACAATTCACAAAAAAGGGTTGGGGGATACAATATTACCCTACAAGAGTTCACACAACCAAAGCTAGAATCAACAACTATTCATAAAAAAAAACATTAAACAACCCCTCAAGCTGCCAAAGCAGTGCCAGTTGAGGGAGGTGGTTCATCGTGATCATGAAAACCCAAGTCATCCTTGGGATTGGTAGGCAGGTTGGGAATATTCCATCCTTCAACAACATCCTCAAGGGCTTGGTCTATATCTATTGTATCAACTCACGAGGGTGAAATGACCAACTCCAAGTGAAAAGGCCATTTGCTAGAGATAGCACAAGGAGCATTAGGAGGGGGACCCACTGAACCTAGGGACCAACCTAAGCCACAATGAGGTGAAGAAGCTGAGTGGCATTACCAACCACCATTGACACCACTAGGAAAGTAGTGGAAAGGAACCCATGAGTAGAGCATCTAAGAGTGGTGGGCAAAAGAGTTGCGCCCCTTGCGATGGCCCCTAGGTGGAGTGTGATCTATCGAGGTGTTAGGAGGCACTCTAGAAGCTATACAGGGAGCATTACCCAAATGATTGAATAGCTCCTAAAGGTAGGCTACCTCCAAAGCCACCTTATTGGCTTGGACTTGAATCTACATCATTACATTGTTACAAATGCATGCTTTAGTGTACATAGAAACATTTATGTCAAGAAAGTTGAGTGAAAATAACAACATTCCTATCTTTCTACAAGGTAAAAAAAATCTCCATCCTAAAGGTATGTCAAATCTAGGTAAATTTCCTAGGGAACTTTGGAGAGTCATCCAACAAAACCATATGCTAGGAAAAAGGTTCTGGCAAAAACAACTTAAAGAAATCATGAATCCAATGCCAATAGTTTTGGGCATGTCTACAAAACCAAAAAAATGCAAAAAAGACTTTAGCTACCCACATAATGGACACTAAGGATCTGGAACCCCAATATGCTTGAGATGAGGCCTAAGTGGAAGACCTTGAAACATCAGGCACCAAGAAAAATGGGCAATCTAAGGCTCAATAATGACACTCCAAATAGTGTCAAAACACTCTCTCCACTGAGAAAGGGAAGACTACAGATGTCAGCACTATTGAGGGTATCCACCATCGGTAGATGGGGAGAAAGCCATCAATACCCCAAACTTGGTTTGTAGCTATTGGAGGGAGTAGCAAGATACCACTTCCATTCTTTCCACCAAGGTTGAACAGGCTGAATACCCACCTTCTAAATTAAGTTATCTAGAATTGTGAAAAGTAATAGATCAAAAGTCTATCAATTTGAATGGGCAAGACAAAACTAGACTTGCATATCCTCCCAAGATCTGAGACTCATAGAGACCCTAGAAAAGATGTCCTTCGGTGCCTTAGTGCCATGTTTGAAAAAATTCATAGCACTAGCACCTTGAGTCTTGGCTAGAGGAACACCCTATATGGTAAACAATGAAGATCACCGAATGTTTTGTTGGTTCAAAGAGAGCCCATCACAAAACCCATCACCAAACTAGTGAAGCCAAGGTTTGATAGCTTTGAAGGATTTTCATATGTTCTTAATAACAAAAGAGCCCTATATGTGCACAAGTTCCCACATAATGAGAAGAGTTTGAAAGCTGATCCCCTTCCATGTAGGCTTATTAATAGGAAATCCAAAGGTAGTGTAGTGTCAAACCAAAACTTTCGAAGCTTCATCTCTAGTAATGGCACATATAATCCACTTGGCATAAAGTGTGAGGCCTTCCTTGTATGTGGAAATAAGGCCAAGGCCTCTAGACTCTTTGGGTAGAAAAAAAAATCCCAAGTCACTTTGTGAAAGCCATGATGGTCAAAACCAGAAGCCCAAAGAAAATCCCAAAGCAACTACTCTAATTTCAGATATGAGGCTTTGGAAGGAGCCAACAAGAAGAAGAATAAACATGTGTAGCCACCAAGACCTTTGAAAAAATCTAAATTTTTCCCACAAGAGAAAGGGGTTTAGTAAGCTAATAGTCAAGCTTCTTTTCACTTTTAACAAGAACAATGTTCCATGAATCAACTACCAAAGCTTGAAAGGCAAAGGGAATGCCTAGAAAGAGAAAAATCTCCTCGTAGCTAACTCATTTCCATTTGAACTAGTCAAGCTAGAGTAGAGCTAGAAGAAAAGATTGCCTATAATAGAGCATTTTGTGCCATGGAATAGAAGAACTAGAGGCTTGACAAAAGGTGTTGAGGCATTGCAAGGCATTAGTGATGCTCTCCTTATCCTCCAAAAGATTGAGAAAGGAATCATCAAAAAAGTGCATGTTGACCAACTAAGATAAGGAATCTAGCAAGGAGATGCCATGAACCAAATTAGAAGAAATGAAGTGGGCTAGCAGATAACCAAACCCTTCAGTGGCAAGAACATATAAAGCTAGAGCTAGAGGAAAAACTTTTCAGATAGAATGAAAGAGCCCAAAGGCTTCAGATTGAGAGCTATTGATAGTAATACAAGCATTAGCATTTCCAAAAAGCATCTCCACAAACTAGAGAAAATTGGGAGTGAAACCTAGAGCTTGAAGCATAGCCAAGATGAAAGGCCATCCAATGCAAACATAAGCATTAGCAAAATAAATTTTCAAAAACACAGATAGCTGATTGGATTTGTGAGCCCATTCCATGACTTCCAAGATGGCAATGATGTTGTCAAGAATATACCTTGACTTAATAAATCCATTTTTCTCTAGCCACATAATTAAAGGTAGGAGATGGAAAATTTTAAGATATATTTCCTTAGCAATAACCTTGTAAGACATATTAAGCAAAGTGATGGGCTGCTAGTTATAGATATCCTCAAGATCACCAATTTTAGGTATGAATTTGATGTTTCCTTTGTTGATAATGGCTCCTAGACTCTTAGAATAGTAGGCTTCAAGATAAACATTGTGTAGGTCTAGACCAATAGACTCCTAGAGGTGTTTTTCCTCCTAAGCAACTTAATTTCCCTATGAAGCAAAAAAAAATTCATAGTAGTGAAAAAAAGCTTGCAGGATGTCAAGGAGACTAGAGAGAATAGAATTACCTTGTTTGATCTTCTTAATCCTGAAATTGATATGATGGGCTCTGAGAGCTTGAGAAAATTCTTTAGAAGCCTTATCACCAACCTCCAACCAATGGAGGCAAGCTTTGATTTGGGCCTCTTGAGCAGTATAATTATCCACAATTTTTTTGTCATGACAAAGCTTGGCAAGCTAGATTTTAAAATCAACATCAAAAAGGTTAAGGTGAGAGCTTCAAAAGATTTTTTGAGAGCTGTGGTAGTGGATTTATAAGATTGTCACTTGAAAACTGCCAACTATCACCCATAGATGCACATGAATCTAGTAGTTTTGGTAATAGCATCATTCCACCATTGAATCCAACTTGTCTATGAAAGAAAACATGGCTCCAAATTCTAGACATGTCGGATATGAGTAGTAGTGGAAGCATGCATCAGGACTAATGTATTGAGAAAAAATTGTGTCCTAATAGCTTGCTAGATAGTTGTGTACCAAGAAATGATAAAAATAAATGGGATAATAGTTGGATAACATCACATTTGGTAGATGAATAATAGATAAATCTTAATCCTCAGAAAAGGAGAAAAAATATTATGCAATAATCATGTCACAATTGAGATTTTTTAAAATGTGGTTAGAGCCAGCTCAAAAATTAGACCAAATGTGTCAGACCTCACTATTCTAGTGGTGATTAGTATTGGGATCATAAAGGCCTAATTTATTATGCATGTAGTACCATGCTTCCCTTTTCTCAGCTATCAAACAAAAAGGAAAAATGTTGTCTTTGTCAGAGGCCAACTCAACCATATTAAAATCACCACACATAACCCAAGTACCTAGAGGTGAGTTGTCAGCCATCTAGCCCCACAATCAAGATCTTTCCATAGTGTCATTGGAATCATAAACATTAACTAAAAAAAAAGAATGATTGTTGATAGAAAGCAAAAGCCAAATTATTTTGTGCATAGGGTCAAAACCATGTGAAATAATAGCAAAATGAAGACAAGGTGACAAAAGGGTAACTACACCACCTCTACCAGTTTTGTGCTGAGAGGAAAACATAATGTCATTTGGCCAAATAAAGTGACATGAAAAAGAAAGTATGAAACTAGAAATTTTAACCTCTTGCATGCAAAGAAAATCTAAATTACCAAGTCTATGATGTGTGTCCCTAACATAGTACTTTCTAGAGAGGTATGTAAGACCTCACACATTCCACAATAAAAAAAATTCTTGAAAAATCTTCCATATCTTCCTCATCCTCGAGAGAGGAGTAACTAGTTTTCGAGAAGGTTGAAATTGGGTTAAATCTTGAAGGAAACTCTTCTAGACTGATAGCTTGTTCTTTCTCCTTTTGTTTCTTAGCATGTCTAGGAGGACTACGAAAACATTGCACATTTTGAGTCACAATGGATGATGTAGCAAATACGATGTGAACCACAATAGGAGTAGTAGCCCTTACGACCACCTTGATCCCCTATGAACTACTAGGGTTTGAAACCTAATAAATAACAAGACTTAATTCTAGAAAAATTATCATTGACCTACAATAGTTGGGGTTTGTGCTCATGTTTAAATAGGAGGAACGAAAATGATAGAAACATATGACTATTTAGGAGTTGAGGGAGTATTTCCCTTGTACCCAACATTAGTCCATTCCTCTTTTTATTTTCCTTATGTTGGTTAGCTAGGGCTTTCCTTAGGTGGGGGTTTAACCTTGGGCACTGCCAAAGGGAAATCCCTAATCTTGTGTTCCGCTGATTGGTACCTATAATAGGTGTTGGGCAGGTTCAAATAGAGCACCTTCTAAGAGAAGGTTTGAGCACTAAGGTGTATCTCCATAGAATCCTTGAGATCCTTAGAGAGATCAACCTCAACACAAACATGTTTCTGAGGATGAGCATTACAAAACTTTTCATGTTCCTTGGTAATAACTTTTCCAAGTGCATTGGCAATGGACTCAATAAAAGGCCAACAAAATTACCAAGTCTATGATGTGTGTCCATCTCTTGTTAACCCCTTCTTGTAGCATAGCTTTAGGAGGATTCTTTCCCACAAAATACCCTATCAAGGTATGTTGTTCTATCCAATCACTATCAGCATTGAATTCTTTCAAAGGAAGGATAATATTAGGATCACCTCATGAAAGACCTTTGGGATGAACTTAGGAGGAAATTTCTTCACTAGAGGTGCCATGGCTTTCTAAATTAGTAGCATGAATACCAGTATCAACAATTGGGCCACTACTAATCAAGGCCATTCTAAACTAGCCTAAAAACTCCCACATTAAATATGGTTTGACAATTGGTAAACACAGAAGGAGAGCTTAGACACATCATCATAACATTTTTAGCCAATACATCTATGTTGCAAAAATAAACAATCTCCTTGCAAAGAGAACTCACATCCCAATCTTCACTTAATAAAATGAAATCACATTAGAGTTCTATTATGAAATTATTTTGAATGCTTACTTTATTACATTATTTTGAACTAAAATTTGAAGACTAGCTAACAAATTATTTTGATTTTTGTAGAATATTTATTTCAAATCAAAACATTACAAAAATTGCTCCAACAAAAGGCCTAATCATTCTTAAAATATTGGTATGAATCTTATTTATCTCTTAACTAGAGAAAAAAGAGCTACAAGGCAACATCATTCTTGCCAAATGCTAGTAGAGAAGGGTTGATTCAATAGAAATAAATATCAAGTTTTAAAAAGGACAAAATTATGACATGGTTTCTATCAAATGAATTTCTTCATCTTTCAAATGAATAGCTAGGGCTTATAGCCGTTAAATTTTAATTTTATTGCATTTGAGCATTGTAAAATAACACTAAAATACTCCTTGTTAAAATAAAATGAAAAATATTAATACTGATGCACAATATAAACCTTCATATGTATGAATATATGCACAAAATCTTACAAATCCAAATGAACAATGTGTTGAAAATAATTGTTTAATTGTATATTATCTTTGATGTTACACAAAATGTCAAGTCCTTACCAGTCAGTGTCTGCTGAGCTCACATGGGTGATGAAGATAGTATCAGGTGTCTATCAAGCATTCTAGAGATAATAAAGTTTAGAGTTAGTGTATGTCAAGTTTACTTCGGCACCAAAGGAAGTTTGCAAGAAGATAGTGTCAGTCAAGTTCACTCAAGCACCAAAGAGAAGTTGGTAAGGAACTAGTGCTAATCAAGCTCACTTGGTAAACAAAAGAAATTTAGTTTAGGATGTAGTGTTAACCAAGTTCATGTGATTAACAAAGGAAGTTTGAAGAAAATATTTTTGAGTTAGTGTTGACCAAGCTAAGTCAGCTAATGAAGGATTTTCTTGAATCAACATATTTAGTTTGATAAATTTATTTGTTAAGTCCAACTAACTTATGGGATAAATGTTGAATATTTGAAAGTATATTCAAGATGAATTGACAAGGTAAATGATATAAGGTCAAGTTGTGGGATTGCAAGAAATAAATGGGATTGAGAAGATAATCAAGGAAACGAATTGGAAGGATATTAGAGTATCCTAAGTTGACCAAGCTACAAATTTTTATTTGTTCAAGGAGGATCTAGTATTCAAGTGAGAACAAAGATCTGAAATTAGCAATACAGTTTCATTAGCAATTAGGTCATATCATTTTTACTCTCTAATAATTGTAGTAGTGTATCAAATATCTTAACAGAGTTAGCTTAATAGCTATTTTCCAAATCCTCTAACAAGGTGGCATTTCTAGATTAAAGTGTCTGAAGACCCTAACAAGGCCACTCCTAATAGGGTGATTTAAATCCTTTAACAAATTCACACCTAACAGTGTGGTTTGTAACCTTTAACAAGGTTGGCTCCTAACAGGGCTCACTTTAGAAGAGTGAAAAATAGTAACTAGTTGCAAGTGGTGGTTTTTCCCAAATTGGGTTTCCACGTTAAATCTTGGTGTCATATGTTTTCATGTTATTTTCTTTATGATTTTGCAACTAATTTAATTAAGGTTAATAACATTAAACATCTTAAGAAGCATTTATTTCACTGATTATCAAGTAACAGTAATTCTTATGTTTGTCGAGTGATTTACTACTAACTGAGTTACAACAGTATTTCAGTTTCACCAGAGTTTGGTTTTGATTTGTATTGACATCTAAGGGATCTATAATTTATTTTTGTGGTAACTAATTCAACCCTCCCCTCTCAGTTACTCCTCTTATATTTCCAACAATTGATATCAAAGCTTTTGGTGCTTGCAGGGAAGGTTTAAAGGACCTCAGCTAAAGATCAGGATGTCTTACAAAAGCTAAGCAAAGAAAACTTTAAGGCATGGAAGGAACTCATAAGATTTCATTTGGAAACCATTGGAGACTCAGGCCTAAAGTACCTAGACACTAAGTATGTGGCACCTAATAGAACTATGACTATTGAATAAATTATAGAAAAGAAGAATCGTAACATTATGATGATTGATATTGCTTCAACTCTCAACTATGTTGTATTTGATGAAGTCAAAGACTATGGTATTGCTTATGACATGTGGATCAAGCTAAAATCTATCTATGGAGGTGATGAGAATATAAGGAGAGCTAAATTAGAAATTCAATCAGAGGTCAATTTGATCAAATGAGGATGAGAGAAGATGAGAATATTTCAAAATATAGTGAAAGGATCAAAGCCAGTGTGTATAATCAAAGCCTTGGGAGGAAAGATAGATGATGAGATAGTGGTAAGCAAGGTACTAAGAATACTTCTTCCTATCTATGCAATTAGAGTTTCATAAAATCAAGAGATGATATGAAATCCCAAGAATGATATATTATTGGATGCACTATTGGGAAGGTTGACAACATTTGAGTTAGATGACTATGATAATTATGTTCCTAACTCTAGCAACCTTGATTCTATATTTCGAGCCAAGCTATCACTCAAGAACAAAGCTATAAAATCTAAAAGACAATTTGATAGTGAAGATGAATATGGTTCTAATGAATATCTTGAAATCATTAAAGCATTACTTGCAAGAAGATTTCCCAAGGGCAAATGGAAGTACAAAGGAAAAATTCCTTCAATCTACTTTTCTTGTGAAGAAGTTGGTCACATTATTGGAAGATGTCCAAATAGAGAAGGAAAAGAAGAAAAGATGCATAACAAGTACAAGGGAAAGAAGGACTTCAAAATCTTCAAGGATTAGAAAGACAAAGGTGAAAAATCATGTTACATTGTTAAAGATTCTAATAGTAGTGAAGAAGATGATGAAATGTTCTACATTGTTGTTAAGGATGAATTAGATGATGAGAATGATAAGATGGCACTTATCTCACATATTAGTGAGAATGATACATGGATGATTGATAGTGGTTGTTCTCACCATATGATCGGTGATAAATCTAAATTTCAGAACTTGGTAGACTATGATTGTGGAAGTATTAGATTTGGCAATGATGAACCATGTTATGTGAAAGGTAAAGGTTGTATTACAATAACTAGTAATCTCAGAGGTGATAATGTTTATTGGGTTGAAGGACTGAAGAATAATCTAATTAGTGTAGCTCATTGGATAGCATTGGATTCAAGGTAGAATATATGAATGGAAAGGCCAATCTATTGGATAGGAAAGGAAATCTGGTTGGGATTGGCAAACAAACAAAAGGTAATCTATTCTACCTAGATCTAAATGAGAGTTCATCTTTCATTGCTCAAGCAGAAGAAAGCTAGTTATGGCATAAAAGGTTATGTCATGTGAATTTTGATAACCTAGTCAATATAAGGGTTAGAGGAATTCCAAGCTTAAAGAAACTTGACATGGGCATGTGAAAGAATTATCAAATTGGTAAGATGGGAAAGACAAGTTTTAAAAGCAAGAACTATCATTTTGAAGAAGTGTTGGAGATAGTTCATACAGACCTTTGTGGACCTATTGGCACAAAAAGCTATTGTGGACATAAGTACTTTATTTTATTTATTGATAATTATTCTAGTATGATGAAACTAATGTACTTGAAGGATAAATCAAAAGTTCAAGTGGTGTTTGGATAGAGTGTAGAAAGACACATGAAAGAAACTAAAATGTTTAAGATCAAACAAAGGAGGAGAATTCATTTCTAATGAATTCAATGAATTCTACAATGAGAGAGGAATGAAAGGCAAGTGTCTACACTTGGGACACCTGAGTAGAATGGCATAGTTGAAAGAAGGAATAGATTAATCATGGATTGTGCAAGGACCTTGATGATAGAGAAGAATGTCACTATCAAATACTAGAAGGAAGCAATCAGCACTATAGTTCATACCTTGAACTGATTTTAGTTGATGAAGGATTCAAATCAAACACCTTTTGAACTATGGTATGGCTATAAACCTAACATGTGTTGCTTCAAACTATTTGGCAATAAATGTTATATTCTAAAGGAGTCTAGAAAAAAAAAATTGATGTGAAAAGTGATGAAGGCATATTTCTGGGATACTCCAATAAGAGAAAAGCATATAACTATTTGAATCTATCTACTTATAGACTTATAGAAAGTGCACATGTGAAGATTGAAAAGTTTGCATAAAAGAGTGAAGAAAAAAGTAGCAAGGAACCTAAAAACTATAGAAACTTTGCTTATTATATGCCTGATACATTGTCTAATGCAATTAGGAATCAAAAACCTTCACCACCCAAGTCCCCAAAATATCCAATTCAACCCAAGTTGCAGCCAATGTAACTTGAGTCATTAGAAGGACCTGAGTTTTAGCAAGTGGAAACTGAGTCATATTTTGATGGACCTGAGCCACACATAGTGGGACCCAAGCAAGATTCAAAAGATCGTGGTGAATCTAGTAATTTCAGAAAGAAGGAGCTTAGACCTATTGGATGTTTCAGAAGGCATCATGCACTTGATCAAATAATTGGAGATTTGTCAGTTGGTACAATGACAAGGAACAAATTAAAAGGTACATGTTTTCTTACCTAATTTGAACCTAGATTTTTAAAAGATGCATTAGAAAATGAAAATTGAAACAATGAATGAAGAGATTGATCAGATTGAAATTAATAAGACTTGGACTCTTATTCCTAGAGCCAAGGATAAGAATGTAATTGGTACAAAGTGGGTATTCAGAAATAAGTTGAATGAAAATGGAGAAGTTTCAATAAACAAGGAAAGACTAGTTTGGAAGGATTATGCTCAAGAGGAAGGTATTGACTATGGAGAAAATTTTGCTCCTATTGCTAGACTAGAAGGTGTTAGAACACTCCTTGCATATGAAGCACACAAAGGATTCAAAGTGTATCAGATGGATGTGAAATTAGTATTTCTGAATTGAATCTTTTAGAAGAAGAAGTCTACATAGAGAAACTAGAAGGTTTCATTGATCCTAGCAAAAGGGACATGGTTTGTAGATTAAAAAGTTTTGTATGGTCTCAAACAAGCCCCTAGAGCATGGTATGAAAGGTTACACAATTATCTCATAAATATTGGTTTTCAAAGAATTAATGATAACAATAGCCTATACATCAAAGAAGGACTAGATAAGAAGATTATGTTGGCAAAAATCTTTGTGGATCATACATTATTTAATGGAAATGATGATTTGTTTAAATATTTTTCTAATGAAATGAGTAAGGAATTTGAAACGTCAATGTTTGGGGAGGTCAAATTCTTTATTGTCTTGCAAATTCAACAAAAGAAAGATGGTATCTACATTACTCAATTAAAGTACATCAAGGAGATACTGAAGAAGTTTGAAATGGAGGATTCTAGACTAGTTGGAACACCTATGTCTACTAGACATAAGCTTTCCAAAGATGATGATTCAAAAGAGGTAGACCAAACTACATATAGATCAATGAGTGGAAAACTTCAATATGTGGTGCACACAAGACTTGATATACTATTAGTAGTTGGAATGTTTGCAAAATTCTCTACTAATCTAAAAGAAAATCATAGGATGAAAATAAAGAGAATCATGAGGTATCTAAAGGGTACTGGAGATTATGGTTTTTGGTATAAGAAATGAGGCAACTTTGAATTGAAAACATTCACTCATGTAGATTGGGTTGGAAGCATTGCTGATAGAGAGAACTCTAGTGGTGGAGCATTCTTTCTTGGAAAGAGGCTAGTATCTTGGAAGGGCAAGAAGAATTTTTTTATCTCTCAATCAACAATAGAAGTAGAATATGTTGTTGCAGTAGTCAATTTGATACATGAGCATCTAGTGTTGTAAGGGCAATCCTGTGTCACCAAAAACTATGCCTACTGTCATTTTTTTTAAAAAGTGTTTTCATTTTTGGATACCCATTTGGGTCAAATAAAGATTCCAATTCTCATAGTTCCACTATTGGTTTTTTGGGTTAGAGTTTTTTAGCACCTTGGGATATGTACCAATGTAAAAAATAGGTTATTTTTTAACTGAAGAGGTTTTAAGTTGGAGGGATTATTATACTTGTAATTTAAAAGACTCTAGAAAAAGAATCAGGTCAGAAGGCTTTACGATTTGAAAGTTATTGTAGTTTTAAGTTGCTTGGACACCTCTTAGGAGCACTTCAAAGTCAGATTTGAGAAACTAAATGGCCTTGTATAGGCCCAAAAAATGGGGGAAAATCTAAGCTCCTCCATTGGTCTATAGAGTTCTTGGATAGCTTTCTGGAAATGTACATGGTTCATCAATCAGAATCCCAGATCAAAAGTTATGCCTCCTTGAAGTTAGAATACCATTTTTGGATTCTTCTAATTCTACACCAACTTCTGATGTATTTTCTAGAACCTTCTATTTTGGTGGTGGATGCTAAATGGCATATTCTAAAATTTATTCCTAACCCTTAACCTAATTTCGTTTACTTAAGGACATTTCTGGCATTGTAAAGGCAATTTTTTTGCGGAGTTTGGGAGAAGGTACTAGAGGAGGGTTTTTCTCTAGGATCATACAATATTGTAAGCCTATAGGGCATGCCTTTGGGTCTATTTTTATTTTACTAAATGTAGTAGTAGATCATGTTTGATAATAATATTCCCCTTTGCCTGTTGTGTTCATTTTTGTCTTGGGTTGTGTCCTCATCAGAATTGTTCAAATATTGTTTGGTTGAAATAATTATTGATAGGTATGAAGGAATAAATCAAGGATCTAGTTGTTGTTTTCTATGATAACACTAGTGCAATTAACATCTCCAAGAGTCTTGTGATGCATACCAAAACCAAGCACATTGCAATAAAGTATCATTTCTTGAGATAATTAATGCAATACAAGGAAGTAAGATAAAAATATGTGAATACAAAAGAATAGATTACAAATATATTCACCAAGTCATTACCTAAGGATGCATTCTTTTATCTAAGAGGTAAGCTAGGGGTCATTCCTCTATCTGAAGCTCACTAATTAGATTTTGGTGATGCATCAACCAAGCATGTTGAAGATTATTCAAGTTGATGCAGTATTGTAAAGGGCAGATTGCATATGAGTTAGTTCATTAGGTATATGGAAATTCATTGAATGATATCTTTGGCATTAGATGTCAAAGAGGGAGAGTTTCTTGTCATATATTAGAGATATTTTTACATATGTTAGAGATGTCAAAGAGGGAGAATGAACTTGAGTTGATATCAAAGAGGGAGAGTTTGATATTGTAGTCATTGGAATTAGAGATTGATGATAGAGGGAGTTCACACAATAGAGGGAGTTCTCATAGATGAGAATTAGAATGAAACTAAGGATATTATCCTTACCTTTTTTTCTCTAAAATTTCATTTTTTAATGACATGTTGTGTTGCCTTCAATGCAAAACAGGGGATTGCTGAAAACAATTGTTCAATTGTATATTATCTTTGATGTTACACAAAATGTAAAGTCTTTACTAGTTAGTGTCTGTCAAGCTCACTCGGGCAATGAAGATAGTTTCTAGTGTTTGTTAAGTGTTCTAGAGATAATCAAGTTTAGAGCTAGTATCTACTGAGTTCACTCAAACACCAAAGGAAGTTTGCAAGAAGATGATGTTTGAAAAGTTCACTCAAGCACCAAAGAGAAGTTGGGAAGGAACCAATGTTAACTGAGCTCATTTGGTTAACAAAGGAAATTTAGTTTAGGATGCAGTGTTAACTGATTTCATGTAGTTAACAAAGGAAGTTTGAAGAAAGTCTTTTTGTGTTAGTGATGACCGAGATGGGTCGGCTAATGAAGGATTTTCTTGAATTAGCATATTTAGTTTGATGAATTTATTTGTTAATTCTAGCCAACTTAAGGGATGAATACTAAATATTTGAAAGTGTATTCTAGCTAACATGACAATGTAAATGATATAAGTATAAGGTCAAGTTTTGGGATTGAAAGAGATAAGCATGGGATTGAGAAGATAAATCAAGGAAGTGAATTGGAAGGATATAAGAGCATCCTAAGTTGACTAAGCTAAAAAGTTTTATCTGATCAAGGAGGATCAAGTATTCAAGCCAAAAAAAATATTTTAAATCAGCAATACAGTTGCATTAGCAATCAGGTCATATCATTGTTACACTCTAATAATTGTAGTAGTGTATCAAATCTCTTAACAGAATTATCTTAACATCTATTTGCCAAATCCTCTAGACAAGGTGACATTTCTAGATTGAAGTTTCTAAAGACCTCTAACAAGGCTACTCCTAATAGGGTGATTTAAATCCTTTAACAAGGTCACACCTAACAATGTGTTTTGTAACTTTTAACAGGGTTGGCTCCTATCAGGGCTCACTTTAGAAGAGTGAAAAATAATAACTAGTTGCAATTGGTGTTTTTTCCCAAATTGGGTTTCCATGCTAAATCCTGGTGTCATATGCGTTCATTTTATTTGATTTATGATTCTACAACTAAGTTAATTAAGTTTAATCACATTAAACATCTTAAGAATAATTTACTTTAGTGATTTCCATGTAACAATAATTCTTAGTGTTTGCCAAGTGATTCAGTGCTAACTGGGTTATAATAGTATTTTAGTTTCAACAAAGTTTGGTTTTGATTTGCACTGACATCATAGGGATCTGAGATTTATTTTTGTGGTAGCTGATTTAGCTCTCCCCTCTCAATTACTCCTCTTATATTTTCAACACATTGAAGTCAACTAATAAAAACTAAAAATATAGATAAAAATGAGCTATTAATCTCATTGATATGCAACAAACACTGTACATAAAAATGAGGGAAAACCCACGTATAAACACCATTGTACAAATGAAGAAGAAATTTATGACAACATTCATATGAAAATCAAATACATTATAAAATCTATTCATTCAAATGTAAATCAACATACAAAGTATTTTAATGCAAAGATATCAGCCTATATCTTTATCTTTGTCTACCTTAATATTGATAAGCACAATAGATTACACTGAAGTACCCCCCATATTTTTGAATAGAAAACTATAGACCAAAATTTATTCCAAATGATACTTCCATTATAGTTATTTTATACAATTTCATGAGACCACTTCATAGGATGACCAAGACAAAAATCCTCCCAAGGTTTGGCAAACAAAAACAATGGAAGTTTTGTATCCATTGGGACATCAGTACTAGAAAAACATTAAAAGTTAAATGCTTTTCATTTTTTTATTGTTAGTACTTTTGTAACAAAACCATGCTATCAAATCCAACTTAAAAGTTGTATTCCATCATTGTTCATTATCAACACCAAATTTACTCGATGCCCCATTACTATAATTATTAAGAAATGCAAATCTATGGATTGGGTCATTCCTTGAGGTATTAAAATTTTATAGAAGAAATAGAACATAACCATTCTCGGTCAACTTACATTCATTGAATACATAGATTAAAAAAATATAACAAATCATGGATCTTTATTGAGTATTAAGTTATACATGTATGTGTACATCATGTCCATCATTTATTTGGAATTCATCTAGCATTTACCAGTGTGAGGGAGAATTTGTCTTTTTAAAACACATTCTCTACAAGTCATATATAGCTTCCCAAATAGGTAATGGTGTATCATATATGATAGATTTTTGATGGAAAGGTACAAACAAAGAGAAGTTATTAATCATACTACAATGGTACTTCAGGAGGATGAAAGCAAGATTTTTCCAATAGCTCCATCACATTTCCCTTCAATCCTATCCTTCTTTTTTTGAGAAGAGGATGGAAAAATATTTGTCAATTTCAATGAAATCTAACATTTAATACTATAAAAAAAAATTTATGAACATAAAATTATAATAGAGCAGATATGATATACATTAGGTACAAGGAAATTGTATTATAGTAAACAGACAATATTTTCTTTTATTTCATTGTGCGACATAGGAAAAGGCTTATAGGTGTGCTTTGTAGACTTACACATGCACCAATAATGAACTCGCAATGAAATTCTAACTTTATATTATTTCTAAATTATAGTAGATACTAAAACATCTTGAAAATACCACATAAATGATTACTTTCTTGAAAATCCTATGGATATTGTCAAGGAAGTACTCTTGTAGTTTCCAAAGAGATGCAAGATGTTGGAATTACAAGTAGGAAGAAAGTAAACTTCTCGGGGGGTGTGAATTAGGAGTTAAAACTTGAACCCATAAAAATTTCACCATTCATATATCACATGCATTAATATACTAAAATAACATGTAAAGCATGTGCATTAATCATGTAAACATGTAATCAAGCACACACATAACACCAAATATGATTACCCAGAAACCCTCCATGTGAGAAGGTAAAACTGGAGTGGGGATGATACCCACAAATCTTCACTATTGCAACAATAAAACATATCAAATGAAGGTTACAATGGTTTGACCATGAATGATGATCTACCCTATGAAAGGCCTGCCCTATTAAAGGCTTATAAAGACTATTAAGTCACACCTTGTTAGAGGATTTCAACACCTTGTTAAAATGTCTTAGCATAGATCCTATGATTGGCACTAGCTTTCTTGATAACAAGTCACCTCTATAAAATATCTAATTAATCCTTCATGATTTGATGTATCAATGTTGTATCCTTCTCTATCCTTTGTTCTTCTCTAATTGATTTAGCAATTCACTCTTACTACTAAGTCACCTTGAATGCTTCTACAAATCTATCTTGTTTTCTCTTCCATTTCAATCATCACCCCTTGTACATTGTTCTCATCATCATTAAAAATTTAGGGCTTTTTCCTCCTTAAGAAAACTCTGGTGGCTTAGGGTTAGGTATGAATCTACAGCTAAGATTCATCCATTTTGTTGCTTAAACCTTCACATTTTTTGAGTGGCTACATGCAATTGCATAGGGAATCCACATATAGATTTGTCCTTATCTCCAAAAGATCAAAATCTATCCTTAAGTCGGCTCAAAAATAGTTTACATAGTTGTTTGTGACATTATAAACAAATATGTCCAAATTGTGTTACTTGGCATATGAAGTCTCTAATGCTTGGCATACATTGTATTTCTACTTTTGACTTGGCACCTAAACTGCTTGGCATCTACTGTTTACCTGGTACTTGGATCACTTGACATGGTCTATCTACTTGGCACTTGAGTGACTCAGCACTCATTGCAACTCGGTATGGTCTAATATTTACATGCTATGCTCGGCATGTATTACTAATTTGACATAAACTAAGTAAATGGTTTAAGTGTGTTGACACTCATTTGTCAAAACCAATATGAGATCAACAATCTCCCCCTTTGATATGAGTGTCAAAAATACTTAAATATAGAATATTCTGCTTAACTTCTCAAGAATAACATATCCATGACTCATCTTATATATACAAAACTTCAAGAATTTCAAAATTCTGCAATAATCTATATACCTCAAAATTGATAACTCCCCCTGAGTTAATGTGTCTATTTTGTATCCATAATCTGTGCTTCTCTTTGACTTCAATGCATTGTATCTCATACTCTTTCTTCCAATGTGATACTATTTAGTACTTTTGCTTTCCAAAAATTAATCTTAAAAATGTATATGTATATTACCCTAATGATATAGCTTTATTTTATTGTCTTCCTTTCTTTTATTTGTTGATACCCCTTTGTTCATACTTCCTTTCTATATTTCTCTATTTCTAGCTCCCCATTTCTTTATTGTCTCTTTCTTGCTTTATCTCTCCCACATGGTTTATCTTTGCTTTAATTATCTCTCCCTCTTTCTTGATAGTTATGTCAAATGGGCTATACACGTATAGTGTGTTTGCCCAAAAATGATTTATGGACTTCCATTATGATTTTAAAATTTGCATCCTAGTTGTCACATGCAACATCCAATGATTTAATTTGGATAGAAAGCATGGGAGCAAGGTGTATGAGGCCATCTAGAGTAGACAGATTGGGGTCTTTCTCTAGTAGAGTTTTTGCATAACCTAGTTCCTTGTGCAGTATTTCCATGTGTGGGGTGAGGGACACCTGTTGGAAATGATTGAAATGATCATAAGAAAAGTTGTTGGAATAATATATGGAATTGGTAAAGAATGTCCTCAATCATTATTTTGTCATTGATGTCAAACTTGCTACTTGCAAGAATGACAATTGCTTTAGTAATCCAAATACTATCAATTAGTTGATTGTCAAGGAGGAGGCAATCAATAAGATGTAACTAGAACACCTAGAGAAAGGTTGAAGTTATGATGTTGTAATGAAGTACAAGGATTAGCTAAGCCATTGATGAAAAAGTGTATTTGATGACATACTATAAGATACAAAGAACGGGCACACTGAAACATATCAAAGATTTAAGGTTTTAGCTAAGTCTTTTGTAAAGCTCAACTAATTTCATTAGAGAGAAGGAGCCGAGCAAGCTAGTAAGAGCCAAGAAAATTCCTAGTTAATGCCGAGTAAACTTTAGATGCTGAGTAAACTTCAAATTCTGAGTAAACTTTAGATGTCGAGTAAACTTCAGATGTCAAGTAAACTTCAGATGCTGAGCAAGTTCAGATGTTGAGTGACACAGAGTTTATTAAGTGCCAAGCAGAACCAAGTGCCGAGAAGGTATAGGTGTCGAGTAACACAGAGGTGCTGAGCACCAGTAACCCAATAATGTCGAGTTGCTGCATTATTTTGGAAATTGAAGATTCACTAGATCTAAGCTGACAAGGTTGTTATCTAGAAATTTGTGAATTACAAGGAAGATAAGAATGATGAGCTGGTGGCACAGAACACCATGTAGAACATTTTTTTTTAAGGATACAACTGGTGAAGTTTCTAGAAGAGAACAAGATATGGGATAGATACATTGTATCCTACCTAATCCATCTTGAAACCCTAAAATTGGAGAGGGAGAATTGAGTGGCAAAGGTTAATTAGATTTCTATTTAAGAAGACATAAGTTAATGAAAAGAGAGAGAGAGAGAGGTGGTCAAGCATAAAAGCATGAAGTACTGAAGAAAGTGCTAAGGAGAAGAAAGCATAGGAACTCTATTTGGATAGATGACCACAAGGATGATTGCATTGGCAGAATGAGTAAGAAGACTCAAGGAGATGAAGCTTGAGAGGAAGACAAGCAGTCAGAGCTGAAGTGATTGAAGCCAAGCATAAGGATTGAACTAAAAATGTGATATGAAATTTGCAAAGTATGTTGTAAGTTATATCAGATCAAAAGACCATTATCGTTACTTTCTAGCAATTGTAACAGTAAGTTTAAATCCTATGGACTTAGGTTGGTTTAATAGCCATAAGATAAATCTTTTAACAGGGTGACATTCTAAGTGAATGTTCTAAAGACCTTTAACCAGGCCCATTCCTAACAGTTTGGTGAAATCCTCTAACAGGATCACATGTAACAGTGTGTTGTAAGCCTTTAACAGGGTAGGCTTTTAATAGGGCATCACTTCAAAAGAGTGAGAATCAAGTAGAATGTTACTAGTGGTTTTTTCCAAATTGGGTTCCCATGTAAATCATTGTGTCATGTGTTGATCGTTGATATTTTATCTTTGCATATTGATTTACTGTAACTTGCTTATATGATTGATTTAAGTTTGGATGGATGAAAAGTGTATGGATTCATTAAAAGTAGTAAAAAATTATTAATAGGGCATTTGGACCTTGAATAACTGATTCACCCCCCCCCCCCTCTTAGTTATTCTAAGGAATTCTAACAATCGTTATCAGAGCCTGACTGTTGATTCAGTTTAAAGGGACTACAAGCAGAAAAGATCAAAATGCCAAAAAGAGAAGTTCCCAAGCTCAAAAAAGACAACTTTGTTGCATGGAAAATTTTGATGAAGCTACATCTTGGATCCATAGGAGATTATTGCCAAAATTCAATTGTCACTGAACATGTAGATCCAACAGGTGCTCCTACTGCAGAGGACATGAAAAATAAGCAAGAACATAATCAGACAATGCTGGAAATTGCCTCTACACTCAGCTATGCTAAATTTGATGATATCAAAGGATGTGACACTGCATTCAAAATTTGGAAAGCCCTATCAAACATCTATGGAGGAGATCAGAATGTACAAAGAGCAAAAAGAGAAAGTCTCAGAGGAAAGTTTGATGACATGAAAATGGAAGAAAATGAGAATGCTGCTTAGTATGGAGCAAGAATAAAGGAAGTGGTAAGTGCAATAAGATGCTTGAGTGGTCAACTGGATGAGGATACTATTAATAGTAAGTTCTTAAGAACCTTGCTCCCTATTTATGCTATTAGAGTATCAGCAATACAAGAGCTAAGATGTATACCAGGAAACAATCTAAATTTTGAAGGCATAATAGGTAGACTCACTGCATTTGAGTTATCTAACTTTGACAACTACAGACCTGAAAATGTTGAATATGCTTTTAAGGCCAAGTTATCACTAAAAAATGCTGAACAGGTGAAATCAAAGAAAGGAAGAAAAATGAAGTATGTATCCAGTGATAGTAGCACTGATGAGGAAGATGTGGAACAATTGGAAGCATTGCTCACTAGAAGATTTCACAGGGGCAAAGGAAAATTCAAAGATAAGATGCCTATCATTTGTTTCAATTGCAATGAAGTGGGTCATATTACTGCAAGGTGTCCACAGAAAAAGGATTCCAAGGAAGGTAACAAATACAGAAGAGATGATGAAAAGAGAGATTACAAAGAAAAAGGTAAGAAGTGTTATATTGTTGAAAAAAATTATGATGACAATGATGATGAAGTTGTTTATGTAGCCATGAAGGACCAATCCGATGAAGAAGACCCCACAACACTGGTAACATGTATAAACAAGAATGACCGATGGATCATAGATAGTGGATGCTCACATCACATGACAGGAGACAAAAGTAAGTTTGTCAAATTTACTCAGTATGATGGAAATAGTGTTAGATTTTGTAATGATGCTCCATGTCAAATCAAAGGAAAAAGTTCCATTAAGCTCACAGAACAAATTTCATGTGACAATGCATACTATGTTGAAGGATTAAACTACAATTTATTGAGTGTGTCACAATTAGGTAATATAGGTTGCAAAGTGGAATTTGAAAACAAAACTACAAAAATCTATGATACTGATGGTAAACTGATAGGAAAAGGAGATCAAACAAAGAGTAATTTGTTTTACCTTGATATGGATGATTTTTCTTGTCTATTTGCAAAATTTGATGATGAATGGTTATGGCATAGAAGATTATGTCATGTCAATTTTGACAATCTAGTCAACATCAGTAAAATGAAGAAAGTCAGAGGTTTACCAAAATTGAAGAAGCCTAATAATGTCATGTAAACAATGTCAGCTAGGAAAGATGACAAAGTCAAGTTTCAAAAGCAAAAACTATACATCTAAAGAGATACTTGAGTTATTTTATACTGACTTATGTGGTCCAATGGAAATACAAAGTTATAGAGGAGATAAATACATAATGCTATTTGTTGATGACTATTCTAGGATGATGACTGTTATGTTCTTAAAACAAAAATCTGATGCTTTTCAAATGTTTAAGTGGTATGTGGCTAGAGTTGAAAAGGAAATTGGAAAAAGCTTGAAATGCCTAAGATCAGATAGAGGTGGTGAATTTACATCAAATGAATTTGAGATATTCTATAATGATAAAGGAATCAAAAGACAAATGTCAGCTCCTAGAACTCCTCCACAAAATGGAATTGTTGGGAGAAGAAATAGATCTGTGATTAACTGTGCCAGAACATTAATGATGGAAAAGACTGTTGCTCTAAAATACTAGAGAGAAGCGGTAAGTGTAGCTATTCATACACTGAACCGAGTACAAGTCAAGAAAGGTACAAATACAACACCTTTTGAATTATGGTATGGTTACTCACCCAATGTAAAATATTTCAAACTGTTTGGTTGTAAATTCTTTATCCTTAAAGATGCTAGAAATAGAAAATTTGATGCAAAAAGTGAAGGCATATTTCTTGGTTATTCCACTAGAAGTAAGGCATATAAGTGTTTGAATACTAACACTAACAAATTTGTGAAAAGTGCAAATGTAAATTTTGATGAGCACATAAAAGTTCAAGCTGAAGAACCAAAGAAAATGGAAGAGTACAGAACCTTTGTGTATTCTTATTAAGGAATGACTATTGATAAGGATGATGTCAATCAAATTGGAACTCAACAACAAATTTCAGTCTCAGCCGAGTCTTAACCAGTGAATGCCGAGTTGTAGAATGAAGGAAATGGACAATCTGATTCTAAAGACAGTACACATAATGAAGAACAACCTGACAATGAAGTGCATAGTGATCCTAAATTTGAAAGATCAAACATGGAAACAAGGACAGAGCCAAAGTTATCCAAATATTTAAAAAGACATCACCCTGCTGAACAAATAATTGGTGACAAAGATGCGAGACCAATGACAAGGAACAGACTAAGACAAGAATCATGTCTAATCAGCAAATCTGAACCCAAGACAGTATATGGTGCATTACAAGATGATGACTGGTATAAAGCTATGGAAGAAGAAATTGATCAAATAAGAAAAAAACAAAACCTGGAGTTTGGTTCCCAGACCAACTGACAAGAATGTGATTGGCACAAAATGACTATTTAGAAACAAACTAGATGAGAATGGTGAAATTACCAAAAACAAAGCTAGACTAGTATGCAAGGGTTATGCTCAAGAAGAAGGAATAGACTATGGAGAAACATTTGGTCCTGTTACTAGAATGGAACGATTAAGAACTTTACTTGCATATGCTACCTACAAAGATTTTAAAGTCTATCAGATGGATGTAAAATTTGCCTTCTTGAATGGTATACTTGAAATGTCCCTTTTCTGATTTTGTATGATATTTCCAACCTTTAATCAGATCTTTAAGATCAAACAACTGATATCACAAAGATCCACCAAATTTCTTAAGAAACCCCAAATCGGGTATGTCGAAAATAGTGCCAAAAAGCTTCACAGCTTCACCTGTTATTAATAAATCTGAAAGTAGAAATTTTTACAGAAATTTGAGCAGCATAACAGCCTATAAAATTTCATTTCTAGATCTATATATCCTTTACAAAACAGCTCACAAATGTAGGACAAAAACTATGCTCATCGGGCTCCCGAAATTAACAGAAAAATGCCCGGAAACACCACAAAAACACTAATAAACTATCTCAGAAGTTTAATCACGTCCCAATACATATATTCAGCTCTATTTTAACAGCTTAAAGTCTGAAATACAGCAGCAACCAAAACTGATATGAAATGCTCAACTGAAAACACCAAACTCATGCAAAAAACCACACCCAAAAACCCACAAATCTACACTGTTCAGCACAAAGGCAAACTCTGTATGAGCATGCACATGGAATGGATTCAAAATCCCATCCTTAGCCTTGCTAGAAACCTGAAAACTCCCATTCTTGGGTCTCCCTAGAAACCTACAAACTCCCGTTCTTGGGTCTCCTTCTCCACAGGTTTGGCAGCCTCTAAAGAATAACAAAGAATGAGCAAAAATCAAGTTCTGGAATGAGCCCAAAATGCCTCCAAACCCGTTAAAAGAGGGCATAACTATAACTCATGTCCAAGAGAGGTTAATGAAACTTATTTTAATAATAATTTTCATTTATTAGTCCAACGATTTCCAAAGATTAACCCCTTTTTTCCGAAACTTCACTTTCTTGGGCCTGCCTGCCTTAGCAAAGATTTTCTTTTTTAATTATTTGAAAAGGGGACATGACAATACTAGAAGAAGAAGTAAACATTGAACAACCAGAAGGATTTTTTGATGAAAACAATAGGGATATGGTGTGTAAGCTACATAAAGCACTCCATGGTTTGAAACAAGCACCTAGAGCATGGTATGAGAGACTTCACAAGTATCTAGTGCAAATTGGATTTGAAAGAACTAATGATAATGGCAACATGTACATCAAAGCAGAAGAAGGTAAAGACATTATTGTATCTGAAATCTTTGTGGATGACATAGTGTTTGGTGGTAAGGAAGTACTTTGCAAAGGCTTTGCTGACAAAATGAAACATGAATTTGAGATGTCTATGTTTGGAGACATCAAATTTTTTGTTGGGTTGCAAGTACATCAACTCAAACATGGAATATTTGTTACACAATCAAAATACATCAAAGAAATTCTTAAAACATTTGGATTGGAGGAATCCAAACTAGTCAGCACACCAATGGCAACAGGAAATAAGCTATCCAAAAATGATGATTGAGCTAAAGTCAATCAAACAATGTACAGATCCATTATTGGAAAACTACAATATGTTGTACATAGTAGACGAGACATAGCATTAGTAGTTGGAATAGTGGCTAGGTTCTCTACTAATCCTAGAGAAAATCATCTCATAGCTGTAAAAAGAATAATGAGATATCTTAAAGGAACTGATAACTTTGGTCTATACTACAAAAAGAATGGAAAATTTGAGCTCAATGCATATACAGATGCAGACTGGGGAGGAAACATTGATGATAGAAAAAGCACAAGTGGAGGTGCATTATTTCTAGGAAAAAGGCTGGCCAGCTAGACTAGCAAGAAACAAACATGTACATCCCAGTCCACCGTAGAGTCAAAATATGTGGCAGCCGCAATCAATTGCAAAAACATTTTATGGCTCACACATCTATTGAATGGAATGAAAGAAGAAGTAACAAAACCTATGATATTGTATTGTGATAATACAAGTGCTATAAACATATCCAAAAATCTAGTGATGCATGCAAAAATCAAGCATATTGCAATCAAGTATCATTATGTCAAAGAATTGGTAGAAGACAAACAAGTAAAGTTGGAATACATTCACACAAAGGAACAAACTACAGATATCTTCACCAAACCATTGCCCAAGGATGCCTATGAATATCTTAGAGGCAAGTTGGGGGTAATACCCCTAACTACCCTGCATCAACAAGAATAGATCATTAAAATATCAATAGGTTGATGCAGAGCATGACAGCAGGAGCAGAAACTCCAAATCAATCACAAGCATGGTGACAGAGGGAGAAAATCAACAAGAAGCCAAAGCTTATATTTTGCATGATAAAGATGCTAAATCTTTGGCATTTATGTCAAAGAGGGAGAAATATGCAAAAATCTGATCAATACAATGAAAGAGGGAGATATATGAGATCAGTAGTAAAAATACAGCAAGACAACATATACAATCTTGGTGGTAACTAAGTTGATTAATTGTACAGTTTGGTTTGCCATCAATGCCAAAGAGGGAGATTGTTGGAAATGATTGAAATGATCATAAGAAAAGTTGTTGGAATAATATATGGAACTGGTAAAGAATGTCATCAATCATTGCTTTGTCATTGATTTGTAGGAATGAAAATTTCTTTAGTAATCCAAATACTATCAATTAGTTGATTGTCAAGGAGGAGGCAATCAATAAGATGTAACTAGAACACCTAGAGAAAGGTTGAAGTTATGATGTTGTAATGAAGTACAAGGATCAGCTAAGCCATTGATGAAAAAGTGTATTTGATGACATACTATAAGATACAAAGAATGGGCACACTGAAACATATCAAAGATTTAAGGTTTTAGCTAAGTCTTTTTCAAAGCTCAACTAAGTTCATTAGAGAGAAGGAGCTGAGAAAGCTAGTAAGATCCGAGCAAATTCCTAGTTAATGTCGAGTAAACTTCAGATGTCGAGTAAACTTTAGATGTCGAGCAAGTTCAGATGTCGAGTAACACAGAGTTTATTAAGTGTCAAGCAGAACCAAGTGCTGAGCAGGTATAGGTGCCAAGTAACATAGAGGTGTCGAGCACCAGTGACCCAATAATGCCGAGTTGCTACATTATTTTGGAAATCAAAGATCTTCCAGATCTAAGCCGACAAGGTTGTTATCTAGAAATTTGTGAATTAAAAGGAAGATAAGAATGATGAGCTGGTGGCACAGAACAACATCTAGAACATTTTTTTTTTAGGATACAACTGGTGAAGTTTCTAGAAGACAACAAGATATGGAGTAGATACACTGTATCCTACCTAATCCATCTTGAAACCCTAAAATTGGAGAGGGAGAATTGAGCGGCAAAGGCAAATCAGATTTCTATTTAAGAAGACATAAGTTAATGAAAAGAGAGAGAGAGAGAGAGAGAGGTGGTCAAGCATAAAAGCATGAAGTACTAAAGAAAGTGCTAAGGAGAAGAAAGCACAGGAACTCTATTTGGATAGATGACCAAAAGGATGATTGCATTGGCAGAATGAGTAAGAAGACTGAAGGAGACAAAGCTTGAGAGGAAGACAAGCAGTTAGAGCTGAAGTGATTGAAGCCAAGCATAAGGATTGAACTGAAAGTGTGATATGAAATCTGCAAAGTATGTTGTAAGTTATATCAGATCAAAAGACCATTATCGTTACTTTCTAGCAATTGTAATAGTAAGTTTAAATCCTATGGACTTAGTTTGGTTTAATAGCCATAAGATAAATCCTTTAACAGGCTGACATTCCAAGTGAATGTTCTAAAGACCTTTAACCAGGCCCATTCCTAACAATTTGGTGAAATCCTCTAATAGGGTCACATTTAACAGTGTTTTGTAAGCCTTTAATAGGTAGGCTTTTAATAGGGCATCACTTTAGAAGAGTGAGAATCAAGTAGCATGTTACTGGTGGTTTTTCCCAAATTGGGTTTCCACGTAAATCATTGTGTCATGTGTTGATCTTTGTTGTTTTATCTTTGCATATTGATTTACTATAACTTGCTTATATGATTGATTTAAGTTTGGATGGATGAAAAGTGTATGGATTCATTAAAAGTACTAAAAAAGCATTAATAGGGAATTTGGACACCTGTATACATGTCAATTTTTCTCTTATGCTAGCCTCTTATGCTATTAACATAGCTAATTGACTTTATGTCCAAAGCAATGTATGAAAATGTTTCTCACTTTGAGTAGGGTTTTGAGATAACTTTGTACCTAATATGTTGAGATTTCTCTTCAAGCTCAAAATATGATGTCTAGTCTCTTGGATGAAGAGTGTAGGGTCACACAATTTGGTGTACAATGAGAATATATTCTCAAGTACCTTCTTTACATCCTCAACCTTTGTTTTCAATACAACTTGAGTGAGTGTTATATAACTAGATATCCCTTTATTTACCTTTCTCTAGAATTTTATTTCAAACCATTCTAAAATTTTAGCATTAGTATCAGTCTCTTCATTATTGACCTTTGCCACTATATCTAACAGTTGTTCTAGTAGTGGCTTGGTCTCTTTAGGAGTTGGTAGACTAAATGCATCTAAAATTATGTTGTTGATGTCTTGAAGCACTTGCTTCTGCTTATGTTCTCTCCTAAGTATTTCTTGATACCTTTTGTTCTCTAAAACTTGTTGCAAAATGCTTATTTGGTCTAGTGTCATTGTATCATAATCAAATTTTGGAATAAAAATCTCTTCATCTAGAGTGATATCTCCATAGTGAAATATCCTTTTCAAATTTTGAAGAGCTAGAGCCTAGCACTGAGATTTGCAATGGTATAGCTTCTATGGTCAGTTTCTGAAGAACTTTTGTAGGAGAAGTGCTAGATATTGATAGAGTTACCAATGCCTAGATGTCTTCCTACTCCTTTACCTTGGTGTTTTCTCACTCTCTTTAGATTTTCTCTTTTCGAAAACAATGAAATGAATAGCACCTAGTCCTTGTGCTTTAGGTACAAAATAATCTATTTGTCCTACTACTTGCTATTCAATAATAATATCTTTTTCTTCTTCTATTGTCTACCTCTACTCAATTGTGTCAACTTTAACAAATGTATCAACCTTAGTGCATGTATCTACTATTGTTTGGGTCAAAGGTTGTACTTGAGTAACTAAAGGGATGAAAAAAGGTGGTTCTTGTGGATTCACCTTGTCCCTTCTAACATTAGTTACTACCTTTTGGAACTCATTTATACTGACCAAAACTAGATTATCACATAACTTAGCTTGTAGTGTAGATTGGTCCAATATATTCTTCAAATCTTCTTCAATTAAGAGATTGATATTCTGAGCTAAAAGATCAGAGACATCCTTTACAATAATGGTTTTAGTAGACTTGATTGTGTCATGTGGGGGACTAACACTCGACACTTGTGTGTCCTACATACTCTGTTCATCTTGTTGTTGTTTAGTTGTTGCCTTGTCATCAGTTTTTTTTTTTTTTTCCCTCTTGCACTATATTATCTTCCTTATCATCCTTTTCTTTGGCATCATCATCATTGTCATCCTCTTTGTCATCAAGTTTACCTTTAGAAGGATCAACTTCTCCTTGTTTAATAGTGGTCAACCCATAGATAAGTTTCCATATTTGGGTAGATTTCTTAACCACATCTTCAATATTGTTTTGAATTATGTTGAAGGCTCTATATTTAGGTGTAAAATTAACTCCATATTTCTTAGTAGCCTTAGCAATCTTCCCTTTTTTTAGTTTTAGCATTACTTGGGCTAAAGTGGTTTCCCTTTTATTTTTCTAGATTTAAACAATAATACCTTTTTTGCTCAACTAAGTCATATAGATTATTGGGTACTGAGTTGGAAAATTCTAATGGTGTTGTCTTAAATTTTGACATCATTGTATATAGGGCTTCTTACACTAGATTTTGTTCTTCTTTCTCAAGTTTCTCAAAATCAATATGCTTTAAACCCGACAAATCTAAATTATTCTTCACATTTTCACACAAATTTTCAATATCAGAGAGTGGTTTGTGACTTACCACTTTGAATTGGCTTATATCATCTAATTAAGTCCTTTCTTCACATGAATCTAGCTGTGCAACATATTTTCTTTTTTATTTCTTTTGCACTTGGCCACCTTGCTATGTTTACTTGGATTTGTCCTTAGCCTTCTATTTTGTGGCTCATGTGTTGGCTCTAGTGGTAGGTGTTGTTGGCTTGGCTGGGCTTGGTTTAGCAATTTTATTTGCCTTAGACATTGGCTATGTCTTAGACTTTCTCTTCTTTGGCTCAGCATGTGTGGGTGCTTTTCTTATTTCTTCCTCTTTCATATCATCTCCCATGCCTTGAGTCAATGCAAGAGGTTCTTGAGTTTTCTCTTGTTTTTCCTCTTCATCCTCTTCATCTCCTTCCTCTTCTTCCTCATTTGTACCTTCACCAAATTTGTCCCTTAGCTTTCTTTAGTAGCTTATCTTTCTTCTTAAGTGCAGAGGCAGCTTTCAACTCCATTTTAACCTTTGATTTTACCATTTCATAGTTTCCAAATATCTTTGCACTTTTATCAATCTCCTTTGCTAGGAGTGTTGCGATGGCTATTAAAGCTTCATCAACAATGATTTCATACCCAAGTGGCCTTAACCATCTGACCTTTGGTGTGGTAGCCTATACAAAGGTGTAATTAGCATCAACTAGAAAATGTATATCATTGTAATGTTGCTCAACCAATGAAACAGGTATCCTCATTCTTTCCTTTATTGATTTCTTTAAATCATCAAAATAACTTGTCATCAATGATTCAAAATTTTCTCCCATATGTTTAATAAATTCATTGATCTATACTACTATTGACCTGTTTGTTTTCCAACTTATATTACCAAAGGAGGGAAATGTATTTTGCACATAAAAGAATATATAGACAAGTATTTAACCAAATTTACATTTAGCACTCTTGGTCTTTTTGATTGCTCCAAGATTTTCCATCAATTGTTGTAGTTAAAGCTCAGCCAGATCATAAGTATGATCTTTCTTCACAATCTTGTAGCCAACATCTACAACAATATAGGGTACACTATTCAATCTACTGGATTGATAGAATTTAAAGTTTATCAATGGATCAGCAATAGTATCTTTTGTCATGCCTCTTTTATTCTATTTAGCTCCATTATTTTTCTCTATTGCTTCCTTGGAATTACTCCTCAGAGTCTTGGGCCGATCTAGGGTTGGGTAGCTAGTAATACTATGAATCATTCTCTTGGTAATCTTAATTGGTCCACCCTCCAGCCATAAGGATCCATCATGTATTTGGCTCAACACAATTCTAATCCATTCAGTTTTAAATACACTAGGAAAATCTAGGGCACGGTCAAACCCTTCTTCTCAATGATTTTATACTCTTCCTTTAGAATACCATTTTCACACAATATATCATATGCTTCTCTAATTTTCAAGTCCCCGATGCTACAAATTTTGCAATTATAACATCTTCTTGCATCTTGCACCATTATGAAATTTAGCGAGATCATAAATAAAGTGCTAGAAGGATCTTATTTGTAGGCTATATCAGGAATGGCCTTAAATATAGGTGTTTTAACTTTGTTATAGACAAGTTGAACATTCAAAACCTCTTTCCCTTGTACATTCTTTGAGCTAGATGCCATTTGTCAAACTAGGGTTTATGCAAAGTAAAACAACATAACTCGGCTTGTGATAAATACCTTGTGAAATCTAGAGAATTGATGTGTGATCACTATCAAATTCTCTGCAAATTCCTTGAACAAGTTTATGAATCTCCTTTCACTTTACTTTCTCTTTGATCAAATTTGAAATGATGAATAATGAGTGCGGTTGATCATATATCCTTTGAAAAACCCTTGCATTTAAAGCTTAGTGCTTGTATAGCTGTAAACTCGACATCAACTCAATTTCAAAATCACTTGACATCTATAGATATTTCCATCACTTGGTAACTATTACATACTTGGCATCAACTAGCTAGTTTGGAAATTTGACATCAACTACCATTCCACTTGAGATACACAGAAAACATTTCATGCTCGGAAACAACATAAAAACTTTAAAGATTTAATTTGAATTCACAACAACATCGTGTAGCTCCATTCATGCTAATGTAGTCTTTTTAGTACTATCTCCCTTGGAACTGATGTATGATATTACACTTTAATATCAGTCCCACATACCGCTTGTTTCTTTAGTTTGATGAAGTGTGATCACTTGACCCATTGGGTGAAGTGATCCCTTCTCTATTTGATGTATTAAAAGCATCTTTCTTTTTCCATTTGTTATTCAATGTTCAACATCTGCCTTTCCTTTTCCTTTATCAAATTCACAACTAGGTGCCTTTGACCTAGATGGATAGTGCTTACTAATGTCACCAGTTTGCAAATAGCTAAAACATGTAGTTTAACTCAACCATATGTTGTAGTTACCACTTAAGTGTGTTCTAATATAATTCATAGGAACATGTCCATATTCTTGGCAATAGTGACAGCTATATCTTGTATTGTAATCCTAATTATAAAAGTTTCCATAGCTTCTTACCTTTGTTAGTTTGTTTTATGACTACATGGATTTGGATCTGCATTCAAAGGCTCTATTTCCACACTTCTAATAGTTGTAACAATATCCTTCAAATCTTTTTTTTTTTACATAGGCCTAGTTTTGCATTCATGTGCCTGATGACCTTGCTTGTTGCACTTATGACAATGAGTCATGTTCTTGGGGTTGACATTCTGATTTGCATTTTTTCTCTTGCACATATTAGCAGTATGCCCTTTCTTGCCATAATTATGATAAGAAGATTTAGAGTTCTTACCTTTGATGTTCCTTTCTTCAGTGACTTTGGATGATTCTCCTTCTTCAATGCTTGTGTAGCCCAATCCTAATGTATCTTTTTTGGATCTAGGGGGTCTCAGTAATTTCTCAAAGTATTTGATGACTTCATTCGGCTTATTGAAACTTTCAGCAAATTCCTTTTCTCTTTTTAGATCATTCTACAACTTCAATGTGGTTATTGCAATGTCCTTGAAATTTAGTTCATAGTTAGCATTCATCATTTGACTTAGAGTATCCAATTGCATGTTGGAGATCTTGGTTAGCTCTTTTGACTTCTCTTCCAATCTATTTTCTAGAATTCTTTTGTCTTCTTCAATCATGGCTTTGTCTTCCATGGCTTTCTTCTTTTGTTTAGTCACTTGACATAGTAGTATAGCTTGTGATTCTTGCTCCAACTTGAGATTTTTGATATTCTTAGCTTGGATTCTATTCTTTTCCATTAGATCTATAATTTTTGCATCAAATTCACTAGAGTTATCATTGTTGGAAATAAAAATGGGAAATGTATACTTCTGAGGGGTGTGTGTGTGTGGGGGGGGGGTGTGAATCTAAAGTGTTAATCTCTAAAAACTTTTAACTTTAAAGAAATCCATACATAAACATATTGAAATATCATGTAAAGTAAATGCATTCACATGAATAAACTTGACACTAGATATGATTACCTAGAAACCCTCCAATGAGAACGTAAAACTAGGGTGGGGATGGCACTCACAATTCTTCACTACTACAACAATAAAGTTCACTTGTTAAGGTTACATGGTTTGACCATTCTCATGATCTACCCTATGAAAGGCCTACCCTATTAAAGGCTTATCGGATTGTTAGATCCCACCCTATTAAAGGATTTTAACAACCTATTAAAAGTGTGTTTGACTAAAGGACTTTAGAACACTCACTTGGAATGTCACCCTATTAAAGGATTTCACAATGACTATTAAGTCAACCTTAATACAAAGGATTTCATTATGTTGATACAATTGTTAGAAATTACAATAGAATGTTTTCTCTTATACACTTACAATCTAGTATTGTTGATTTTAGATCTCAGTTTAGTCCTTCTTAATCCTTTATGATCTGATATTAAATTGATGTAACCTTCATCCTCTATTCTGATAACTGATTCTACAATTTTGTCCTTCTTCTAAGTCACCTTGAATGTATACTAATCAATTCACCCCTTTCACTTCCTTCAAATCTTTGCTAGTATACCTCCTTGCATGTATTCTCTAATGCTCTCTCTCATACATACTAAATTATGGGGCATCGTCTCCCTTTAAAAGACTTTGGTGGCTTAGGGTTAGGTATGAATCTACAATTGAGATTCATCCAATTTTCCTACTCAAATTCTTCCATTTTTTTGATTGGTTGCATGTTGATCGCATAGGGAATCCAAATAGTTTCAATCTTATCTTTAAATATTTGAGATCTATCCATATGTTGGCTCAAAAATGGATTACATAGTTGTTTGTACCATCACAAAAAACTAGGTCATTTCTGTGTTACTTGGCACTTGTTAATATTGATGCTCAGCACATACTATAATTTTGTCTCACTCGACACTTGAACTGCTCGACATCTACTCTACATGCAGCACTTGAAGCTTGCCTAGTGCTATTCATTTGGTTGGCATTTATTATTTGCTCAGCACATGAGTGACTTGGGACTCATTGCAACTTGTCATCTATACATATTATACTCAGCATATGTTACTATCTCAACATGAACTTAGTAAATTTCTTAAGTGTGCTAACACATAATTGTCAAAACCAATCTAAGATCAACAATCTCTCCCTTTGACATGAGTGGAAAAAACACTTAACTATACATGATGAATATAATCTCCTTGAGTATAATATACATTTAGTTTGGCATATATACAAAACTTCAAAATTATTCAAAATTTTGTAAAGAACTGTATACCTAAAAATTTTGTGACTCCCCCTGAGTAAATCTGTCTTTTTTGTATCCAAAATCTCTTAGAGTAGATTTGACTTTTTCTGATACTCTTTGTCTTCAATCATTCTAATACTTCTTTATCTGATATGTTCTGATATGATATGCCCTATTTCTACTTTCTTTCTATTTAGTCCCCCTTTCTTTTCTTTGTTTATTTTGTAACTCCCCCTTTCACATGTATCCCCCTTGCATATATCTTCTCCTTTAATATTTCTCCCCCTTTTTGACATTGATGTCAAAGGGTCTATACACTAAGAGTGTATTTATCCACAAAGTTCTTATTAGCTTCCATTACAATCTTGAGAACAACATCCTAGTTGTCTATTGCAACATCTAGTGATTTGATTTAGATGGTTATCTCTGCTGCAAGGTGAACTAAGTCATCCAATGTTAAAAGATTAGGATCTTTCTTTAGTAATATTTTAGCATAGGCTAGTTATTTCTATAGGATTTCCATGTGAGGGGTCAGGGAGGCCTGAATTGAACTAACTTAGCTCTTGTATTAGCCTCTTCTATTGTTAATACAGCTAGTTCCTTTTATGTGTGAAGCGTGGAATGAAAGTGCTTCTCACTTTGAGCTAGGTTATGTGGTAATTGCATACTAGATATTTTCAAGTTTCTTTCCAGACTCATAATCCTTTGGCTCATTTCTTGTATGAAGAGTGTGGGTTCACACAATTTGGTGTACACTGAGAATATATTCTCAAGTACCTTCTTCACCTTTTCTATCTTTGTATCCAATTCCACTTGTGATAGTGCTATTCCACTAGATATTCTCTCATTTACCTTTCCTTGAAACTTCATTTTAGACCATTCCATGAATTTTGCACTGGTTTCCTAGTCTTCATTTGTCACTTGTTCAACAATTTCTAATAATTGTTCCAATATTGGCTTCATTTCATCAGGTGTTTGCAATTTGAATGCATCTAAAAAGATGTCTTTTATCTCATGAAGTGCTTGCCTTTTCTTATACTCCTTTCTAATTATTTCTTGGTTTTTCTTCCTTTCCAATGCCTCTTGCATCTCATTGATCTATTCAGGGTTCATGGTTGCATAATCATACTTTGGTATAATAATTTCCTCATCTAATGTTAGGTCTCCATAGTGAATTACCCTTGCAACCTTTGTGGAGCTCGATCTTGGTGCTAAAATTTGAAGTGACATTGTGTCAGTGCTCGACTTCTAAAGAAATTTTGTAGGAGTGTTAGTAGTTGGTAATGTAGACACCTAAAAATCTTTTAAAAAATAAAGTATTTTTATTTTTTGAAAAAATACCTGATGACATCATCATTTATTAATTAATTATTTAATTAATTAATTAATTAATTTTTATGCCATTAAATCCCTTTATCTTAATTAAAAATATTTAATTAAGAAATCCCTCCCAAAAATGTTTAAATATTATTTAAACATTATTTCCTTATTTATTAATTATTTAATTAATAAATTGACCACAAATCCCAAAATAAATAATTAATTTATTTTTTTCCCAAAAGTTGGCCAATTTCCTTAAGACCAATAACCTCTTCCAAAATCTTCTAATCCTTCTTTAATTTCGATTAAAGGCTAATCTCATCATTTCCTACCCCTAATCCCAACTCAAAATATTTAATCAAGATTAAATATTAATCCTCATGTTTATTAAAAAAGTTTTAATAAATATCTCCTCAACCCAAACCCTTGAAATAAATAAAACTTTATTTATTTCCTAAAAATCTAATTTATCCTCATCCTAGGAAATTCTAGACTATTCTAGAAAGTCTTTATCCTCATCCAAAGTCTAGACTCTTCTAGAAGATGTCTTTAAACCTAATCCTAATCCCCTCCTAACCTTGTCACATTCCCTAAACATGGGTTAAAACTTACTAACCCAAGCCAAAGTTAACAAATATCTCCTCCTTCACCCACCCTCATTAAATGTCATCCACTTGCCTATCCCTAAGCTAATCCTAAACCATCCTAATCCATCCTCTGATCATTTGCACAAGCCTAAGCAAGCTTAAAACCCTCCTAATCAAGTCCAAGTCAAAATTTCTCTCATCACCCTCAAAATATCTCAACCATAAAACTTTATGAAGCCCACTAGGCCATAAATGACTCTTCCAAGCCCTTTTATTGCTCTTACAAGCCATTATGAGGGTCTTTATGAAGATTTTATCCCTTGAGCCTCCTTTGTTGACTCATCCTTCCCCTTTCCTCCATCCTCTCACCATGTGACATGTGTCACTCCTTGATTGGCTGTAAGGAAGCACAATCCATGTGCTCTCCTCTCATGCAATCTGAGCCCTCCATGAGCTTTTTCCCATCCTTGCATCTTAGCCCTCAATCCCTCAAGCCTCTTGCCTATAAATTGGATCCTTCCCCTTTGCAAAATAACACAATCCATGAATTAAAGTTATAATACTATTTTGAGAGCCAAATCCATACTAAAGCCATCTATCCACACCAAAAATCCACAATCATCCATTGAAGCCTTTGGAAGCATATTGAGCATACATCCTATCCATTTAGATAAAGCCACTCAACAAGAGAGCTTCTCATTGAGAGAGCCCATTAATGGTTCATATTCTCAATTGAGAGTTCATCTTAGTCTATCTTGAAGTTTATGAATTTTGTTTAGTTTGTAGAAGCTTTATTTAAATTTGGTTTCTATTAGCATACTAACATTGCTCATATACAGGTAAATTAACCAATGTTTGGATGGCTTCTTGCTCCTTTTCTTTTGGAATGTCCTTTTCTTCTTGAGATCCTCATTGATCAATCATAATTATTTGTGTTGGACCTTGTGTTTCTAGTTGTGCAACATATTTCCTCCTTAATTTCTTTTGCACTAGACGTGGTTGCTCAATAGCCTTCTTCTTCTCTTTTATTTTCTCTTTAACCTTCTGAGTGGTGGTCCTTGTGGTTGCTCTTATGGCTGGAGTAGTAGGCTTGGTTTTACAATTTTCTTACCCTTGGGTTGAGCTACAAGTTGTGTCTTAGCCTTTCTCTTCTTTGACTCTTGTTTTGTTGGTGCTTCCTCAGCTTGTTCCTCCTAAGCACCTTCTTCTTCTTTATCTTCACCCATACCTTGGGTTAGGGAAAGAGGTTCTTGGCTCTATTCTTCTTCTTCCTCTTCATCATCATCATCATTATCAATTTTGGCTCCTTCACCAAATTTTTCTTTCAACTTCTTAACCATTTTAGCCTTCTTTTTGAGAGTTGAGGCAGTTTTCAACTCCATTTCAACCTTGGATTTGACAACATCATAGTTTCCAAATATTTTTGTTGTCTTGTCAACTTCCTTTGCAAGGACTGTACTCATTTATTTGTACTTCCATATACCTATTGGTCTTCCATCCTACCTTACCAAAAGAGGGAAACTCATTTTGAACATAGAAAAATATACAAATCAAAATTGAACCAAATTTGCATTGAGCACTTTTTGATCTCCTTATTGCTCCTAAATTTTCCATGATTTGCTACAATTGTAGCTCTGCAAGATCATAAGTATGATCTTTGTTCACAATCTTGTATCCTACATCAATTGTTATACATGGAACACTATTTAGTTGGCTTGATTGATAGAATTTGTGAGATATGACTTTCACTATAAATTCAATAAGTGGATCCTTGATGGTATCAATGGTCATTCCTCTCTTATTCCACTTTGCCCCTATATTTTTCTCAATTACTTCTTTTGAGTCACTCCTTAAAGCTTTGGGCCATTCTAGGGTTGGATATCTTGTAACCCTATGCACAATCCTCTTTGATAGTTTGATAAATCCTCCTTACAACTATATGCATCCATCATGGATTCTACTCAAGACAATTTGCATCCATTCAGTCTTAAAGATAGTGGAGAAATCTAGGGCATGGGTTAAGTCCTTCCTTTCTACAATTTGGAATTCTTCTTTCAACACTCCATTCTCACATAGTTTATCATATGCCTGGCAAATTTCCATGACTCCTATCCCTCCAACCTTGCAGTTATAACATTTTCTTACATCCTGAACCATTATGACCTTGGGTGGAATAATATATAATGCACTTGTCGAGTCATTTTTATATACAACTTTAAGAATAGGCTAAAGTCTAATTTCTTAACCTCATTGCTAACCAACTAAACTTAAAAAGGTTCCTTATTCTTAGGATTTCTAGAGCTAGAGGCCATTTTGTAAACTAGGGTTTCAATAGATATTAAATTGTGTAACTGTGTAACTCAGCATTTGACGAATACCTTTAGATCGATAGCTTGATCTTTGCTAGAATCTATGCAAAAGCTCCAATCTCTACTCATCAATCACTTCTTCACTCTATTTGCTCTTGCTCTATCTTCATAATGACCAAAAATGAGAGAAAATCTACTTTATACACTTTCAAATTATAGCATTTAATGCATGGTGCATGTATAGCTATAAACTCAACTCCTATACAATTTTTGTTTCACTTGACATCCATTGATTTTCCATCACTTGATAGTAGTTAGAATTAGCCTTACTCAACTCCGATAGGAATTTCCTTTACTTGGTAGACACTACTAACTCTGCTTCAACTAACTTTGGTTGACAACTTGACATTTAGAATTTACTTGGCAATTGAAGAAAAGTTTTCACACTCGGCAACAAGATGAAAAATTAAAGTTTGATCTTTGTTTTTCTTTGTTGACTTGCATCTTTATTCATGCTAATTTTTCCTTTTTAGCAATAACTTTATCTTGGAACTGATGTATGATGAGGCATTTAAAAATCAGTCCCACATACCTCCTTTTTGTTAGTTTGATGAGATGTGATCACTTGACCTTTCAGGTGAAGTGATCCCTTTATTTGATGTGTTGCATCCATCTTTCTTGCTCCATATTTTGTTCATTTCTCCTCTAACATGCTCAATATCAACCTTTCCTTTTCTCTTGTTGAACTTTGAGTTAGGTACCTTTGTCCTTGTTGGGCAGTCCTCTCTGATATGATCAATCTTCAAACAACTAAAGCATGTAGTTTGACTCAACCATTTGTTGTAGCTACCTCTAAAATGTGTTCTTATGCAATTCTTAGGGATGTGTCCATATTCTTGACAATAATGATAGCTATGTCTTGTATTGTAATCCCAATTATAGAAATTGTCATGGCTTCTTCCCTTGTTTGATGACCATGTAAACTTGGATCTTCATTCAAAGGTTGTGTATCCAAACTTCTAACAATTTTAGTAGTGTCCTTCAAATTTTGGTGCATGCATGGTTCTGGTTATACATTCATGAGCCTGATGACCTTGTTTGTTGCACTTATAACAATGTCTCATGCTTTTTGGCTTAGTATTCTGACTATCATTCTTACTCCTATAAACATTAGTTGTATGTCCTTTCTTTCCACAATGATGAAAAGTAGGTTTAGAATTCTTACCTTTATTGTTTCTTTCCTCAACATCTTTGGATGATTCTCCTTCTTCAGTGCTTGTGTAGCCCAATCCTAATGTGTCTTTACTAGATCTAGTGGATTTTAGTAGTTGCTCAAAGCACTTGATGGCTTCATTTGGCTTGTTAAAAATTTCAACAAACTCCTTCTCTCCTTTTAGGTCATTCTATAGTTGTTCATCCTACAACTTCAATATAGTTATCTCAATGTCCTTGAAATTCAACTCATGATGGGCATTCATCATTTGGCTTAGGGTGTCCAATTGCATTTTTGAAATCCTAAATAGCTCTACTAATTTTTCTTCCAATGTGTTTGCTAAAATTATTTTGTTTTCTTCAATCATGGCCTTGTCTTCTATAGCTTTCTTCTTTTGCTTTGTCACCTCACATAGCAATATTGCTTGTGATTCTTGCTCCAACTTGAGATTTCTAATCTCCTCAACTTGCACTCTATTCTTTTCCATGAGATCTACAATTGCTTCATCAAACAATTTCTTCATCAAATTCACAGGAGTTAGCATCTACAAATAACTTTGTGGTGTCAATTTCCTTGTATTGAGTGTCATTTTCAGCTATAGCAATCTCTTTCCTTCTTTTTAGAAAACTTCTCAAGGCATCTTAGATTTCATCCAGTTATTGCAGTAAGATATATATCTCAATCTCTTGATTCAAACCTCCATCTCAGGATCTTTTCTCCAAGCTATAAGCCTTCTCCTAATGAGAACTTAGCTCTTATACTAATTTTTGGAAATAAAAATGGGAAATGTATACTTCTGAGGGGGGTGAATCAGAAGTACTAGTCTCTAAAAACTTTTAGCTTTAAATAAATGCATGCATAAACATATTGAAATAACATGTAAAGTAAATACATTCACATAAATAAACTTGACATCAAATATGATTACCCAGAAACCCTCCAATGAGAAGGTAAAACTAGGGTGAGGATGACATCTACAACTCTTCACTACTGTAGAAATAAAGTTCACCTATTAAGGTTGCATGGTTTAACCATTCTCATGATTTTCCCTGTGAAAGGCCTGCCCTATTAAAGGCTTACAAAGGATTGTTATATCCCACCTTGTTAAAGGATTTTAACACCCTGTTAAAAGTGTACCTAACTAAAGGACTTTAGAACACTCACCTAGAATGTCACCCTATTAAAGGATTTCATAATGACTATTAACTCAACCTTAATACAAAGGATTTCATTTTTCTAATCCAGTTGTTAGAAAATACAGTATAATGTTTGATCTGATACACTTACAATCTAGTATTTCTGATTTTAGATTTCAGTTTAGTCCTTCTTAATCCTTTCTAATCTGATATGAAATTTTTGTAACCTTCATCCTCTATTCTGATAACTAGTTCTGTAATTTTTTCCTTCTTCTAAGTCACCTTGAATGTATACTATTCAATTCACCTCTTTCACTTCCTTCAAATATTTTCTAGTATCACCTCCTCACATGCATTCTCTAATGCTCTCTCATGCATATTGAATTATGGGGCTTCGTCTCCCTTTAATATAATTTGGTGGCTTAGGGTTAGGTATGAATCTATGATTGAGATTCATCTAATTTTCTCTCTCAATTCCTTTCATTTTTCTTATTGGTTGCATGTTGATCACATAGGGAATCCAAATAGATTCGATCTTATCTTCAAAGCTTTGAGATCTATTCATATGTTGGCTCAAAAATGGATTACATAGTTTTTTGTGCCATCACAAACAACTAGGTCATTTTTGTGTTACTCGGCACTTGTCAATACTGATGCTCAGCATATACTATAATCTTGTGTGGCTCAGCTCTTGAACTGCTCAACATCTACTATTCACTCGACACTTGAAACTTGCTCGGCACTATTTATTTGCTTAGCATTTACTATTTAATTGGTACATGAGTGACTCGGCACTTGTTGCAACTTGACATCTATACATATTATACTCGGCATATCTTACTAGCTCAACATGAACTTAGTAAATTTCTTAGGTGTGTTGACACTCATATGTTACTAGCTCAGCATGAACTTAAAAAATAGCTTGGTGGCATCTATCATTTTGTATAGTGTGTCATTCTCTACAATAAAAGTCTATTTCCTTCTCTTCAAGGATTTCTTCAGTTCCTCTCTTGCTTCATTTAGTTGATGTAGTATGAGATGTATTTCAATGTCCTAGTTCTCAATAGTCTTTCCCAACTCATAGACTTCCATTTCAATATCTTTCCTCTAAGCTGCAAAGCTTCTCTTTCAAAGAACTTGGCTCTAATACCAGTTGTTGAAATTACAAGTGGGAAGAGAGTAAACTTCTAGGGTTGGGGGGGGGGGGTGGTTAATGAGGAGTTTAAACTTGGACCCATAAAACTTTCACCATTCATATACTACATGCATTAATATACTGAAATAACATGTAAGGCATATGCATCAATCATGTAAACATGTAATCAAACACACAAATAACACTAGATATGATTACCCAAAAACCCTCCAAGTGAGAAGGTAAAACTAGGGTGGGGATAACACCCACAAATCTTCACTACTATAGCAATAAAGTGTATCTAATGAAGGTTACAATGGTTTGACCATGAATCATGATCTTTCCTGTGAAAGGCCTACCCTATTAAAGGCTTACAAAGACTATTAAGTCCCACCTTGTTAGAAGATTTCAACACCCTATTAAAATATCTCAACATAGATCCTGTGGTTTGAACTAGCTTGCCTAATAACAGATCACCTCTATAAAATCTATGATTGATCCTTCATGATCTAATGTATCAATGTTGTATCCTTCTCTATCCTTTGTTCTTCTCTAACTGATTTAGCAATTTACTCTTACTACTAAGTCACCTCGAATGCTTCTACAATACTATCTTATTTTCTCTTCCAATTCGATCATTCACCCCTTGTACACTATTGTGATCATCAATAAAAATTTGGGGCTTTGTCCTCCTTAAGAAGACTCTAGTGGCTTAGGGTTAGGTATGAATCTACAACTAAGATTCATCCATTTTTCTGCTTAAACCTTCCAATTTTTTGATTGGTTACATGTAATTGCATAGGGAATTTGCATATATATTCATCCTTATTTCCAAATTATCAAAATCTATCCTGAAGTCAGCTCAAAAATGGTTGACATAGTTGTTTGTACCATTAGAAACAAATATGTCCAAACTATGTTACTCGGCATATGAAGTCTTTGATACTTGGCATACATTGTATTTCTACTTTTGACTCGGCACCTGAACTACTTGGCATCTACTATTTACTCAGAACTTGGATCACTTGGCATGGTCTATCTTCTTAGCACTTGACTGACTCGGAACTCATCACAACTTAGCATGGTCTAATATTTACATGTTGTGCTCATCATGTATTACTAGTTTGACATGAACTAAGTAAATGGTTTAAGTGTGTTGACACTCACTTGTGAAAACCAATCTAAGATCAACACAAGAGACCTAGATTAGTTTTGATATATAAAATGTTTATATAGGCACATGAAATACGTCATGTGGATCTCCCAGTTGTGTTGTGCCCCCTATCCACTTCTAGACACAACATGTTGTCAAACTTCAAACTAAAAACCAAAATCATACAAAATTTTAAAAAAAATCCATTGGAAGTGTCCTAATTTTTCACTAGATGCATCCCAACTATACATTTGCAAAAACATAAAGTCTTTTCAATTCTAGCAAGAAAACCATGTGACTACCCAAATGACTGATTATTGTCCAAAGTACTAATTTGATAACAATAACACATGCAATATAATGAACCCAGCATGAATGAATCTAGGTTTAAATGATATGTTATAAATCTTGAATGCAATATTAATTGTGTACTAATGATCTCCATATAAATAATGAAATCCGTTGAATTAAGATGTATTTGTCAATTGTATACCAAAGTTTGAAGCTTTTAGAAATTTAACTCAAGAACATGAATACAATGGTAATTGGACTATATACTATCTAGCTTGAATAACACCAAATGTCATAAAATTGAACATATTACCTTCTATAATGAATATCAATCCATAACCCAACGCCTATATATATATAACACACAAGTGAATCTCAATCATAACAGGATCACAAAATTGTATCGCATATGAAATAATCAATATCGCAATTCTATCGAGCTAAGATAATTGTTAGAAATTAATGTCCACCAAGATAACTATAAGTGGGGGGGCGGGGGTGGGTGAATCCATTGTCCAACTATTAGAACATTTATCAACCTTATTAATCCTTAAGTATGTGAGAAATATAATCAACAACCATAAGAAGATACTCATACACAATAACACTAGATATGTTAACTAGGGAAACCTTTGATTAGAGGGAAAGCCCCAGTGGGGATGGTACCCAAAAAATGGTCTACTAATATAAATGTTCCTTGTTAGAGGATGGACCCTATTAGGAGCCAATAAAATGCATTCAATACATATTAGTCCTTGTTAGGAGACTTTGAATCCCTGTTAGGAGTTGTAGAAGGTCGATGGACCCCTATCCAAACAACTTCAAGTGCAAGACCACTAAACTCACTATCCAAATGTTCTTTGTATTATTCCTTGTTGAATAATAGAAATTTATGGCTCCTTATTTTTCCTTTAACCAAACTTATCCTCTTTTGATCTCGATACTAGATCACCAAGTTCACATCCAATAATCCCTTTGATCACTTACTTGCATTTAGCAAATACTTCACATAACACTTAAAATCCTTACATCATCAAAAGGAAAATAATCTTCCTTTATACCATATCCTCAAAATAATTTCTTGAGTTAGCCTTGAGGCTTTCCCAATTAATTATAATAAAACCTTATTAAGATGTTATAGAATATTGCATCTATTTGTAATTATAAATCACTATTGGCTCACAACCTTTACAACTTCTCACATGTGCAACCTCAGACCTTGTGCACTCCTTGATGTCATCATCAAGCTATCTACAATCATTTTCTAACTGTATCATGAATCTATCTTAGTAAAGATATACAAATTAATCATCAGAAACTTCTTCTTAGATACTTTGTCTATAAACTGTCTTCTGTAAATAAAACATATCTTTTGCATGTCCTCAACTTTCTTCATGCAAACTTAACCACTCCATTAGAACACAATGTAGAACACATCCTTAAGTTTTCTTGACTTGATCATCAATACTTAGTTCTTATGACCTTGTTCTCTGGCTTCTACTCTGCTAGTCTTCACAAAAATAATGTTATGTTGACATCAATGACAAATACAGTCATGAATGCAACCTGTCAATCATGCTAAAAATATCTCCAAGTCTTCTAGCAATGCTTATGATACTCCCCTAAAGTAATACCATCACCATTCATGCAAATAATCTCTCCCTTTGGCATTGACGACAAGATAGATGAAAAACATCTAAGTCCCAAGAATACCAAATCAAACTCTCTTGATGTTGTTATTGTTGTTGTTGTTCTCATCTTTTTAAATCTTCTTCATCAATCAAATCTAAAACTCACTGAAATTTTTCTCTATCTTCATCTCTTTCTTAGGATTCGCATCAATTGTTCACACTATAATTCTTAGGAACAACTCTCATTTTTCATGGATGTCCAGAAATAAATTGTTCATAGCTTCTCCCCATTTATTGACATCAACAATCCTTCTCATTATAGCACTTCTCCCTCATACACAATCTCTCCCCATACATAGGAAATGTCTTTCATGTACACTCTCTCTCCCTCATTAGAAGATGTTTTTCATGTATACTTCTCCCCCATTGACATCAATGACAAAGGCTTCATTATGTTAATCATCTGAGCTCCAAGTCTTCAATCATCTCAAGTGTCTAAAAGCACTATTCTAAACTAGCTACCAAGAGTCCTTTATGACTCTGTTCATCTCAGATACTCCCCCATACAAGAAGCATCAACATTCATCTAGTCAAACAATAGTACTATGTACCACTAGACTAATGCAATCTCTACATCATCTACTCAAAAGTAGATAGGGGCATAACCCCAAGCATACCTCACATAAGCTCAAATGTATCTTTAGGCAAATGCTTCATAAAGATATCTACAATCTACTCTTTTGTACTTACATGCTCCAATCTAATTTCTTTCTCTACAACTTTCTCTCTCAAAACATGATACTTAATAGATATATGCTTAGTCTTAGAATGTAATGCCCACCCATAGTTTGCTTTACTTTATAATGTTGAACTCTTTTAGGCATATTTCATACATGTGTTAGTTTTAGAGATATATGGTATGATGTTATTTCATAACTTCAAAATATCATTTATGATTACATAGTTGATTATGTTTCATTTGATGTCTAATGATTATGATTACTCATGTGTTAATGTTTCTTTAATGATAGTTAGTAAATTATATTGTTTTTATAATGATGTTAGATGATATGTCTTTAATGATGATTGTTTTACATTCATAGTAATGCATTGTTATATATATATATGCATTTGCTAAGTTAACTCATGATTCATTATGGTACTTACCCCATACTTGCATGTGTATGGTGCGTGTGTCAATTTTACTTTTTTGTCTAACATTTATGATGTGGTTAAGGGAGGGAGTTTTAGTCACCTACTAGTTAGGATCTACATGACTTACCACTCCCTACCATTAACTATCTATTTTAAATATATATATGCACATGTACATGTTTGTCTTTTCTACAAGTTGCAAAAATTGGACATCAACTTCCCTGAATTACCAAGATGAGTGTTCCCTATCATAATAACTCAATGGTAAGAATGGGAAGATAATGATTAGGTCCAATTCCAACCATGGGTAAAAGCACAAACATGTGTCACCCTTTTATAAAGTAAAAGGCTAACAAAAGTATAACTATTCATCTTCAATGACATAACAATGGTAGTATTATTTAGAATTTGATAATAAAGTATACTAATGAAATGTATAGAAATGGATAAATTTTAGGATTATAATTTTTAATAATTATTTGGAATAAGAATTGATATATTTTCCTTATTTTTAAAGATAATTTTTTACTTGCTAAAAAATGATGAAAATTAGGGGTCTAGTTCCCACCACAAAATAATATGGAAATATACACATTTCCCTTCGATCTTAGATTATGTTATAGATAACATGTATAGCTAGAACAAACAAAAATAAAAATTGGCTTCAGACCTATATTTTATCTTTTATAACGATTCAAAATTAACTGATCTAAAATCGATAGTTTTCATCCCCCATCACATTTTTGAAAATAAATCTTTTCTAAGGAAAAGAAAATTTATATATTCTTGAAGAGGATTCTCTCTTCTAGAACGTCATGTAATTTTTAAATTTTTTTTATATGACATTTTTCCCTTCCTCAAACTTGACATCTTCTTAGGTGTTAAAATACATACTTGTAGAATTTTTTAATTACAATATACTATATCTAATTAAAATACTATAAACTCTATATGAGAATGTTCTTGACTTTGAACTCTATAAAATGATGTTTATATGTTACTAAAAGAATATCATAAAAATATATTAAGAGTTATTGATATGTCAGTTTTCTGAAATAATTTTATTTCTTTAGTAATTGGATATAAACTAGTATAAAACATGCATTTAATAGACATTTCCAATTGGAAAAGTGTGAGACCATATATAACTTAGCTAGAGTGAATTTGTCTAGATCATATGTTTGAACAAAATTGATTTTAGATAGAAATACTCAAATTCAGTCATTCTAATAAGTCAGCAAGAAAGGTGACACATCTTTGTACTTTTACCCCCATACCCTAAACACTTATCCTACAAGGAGGACTCGTATCTAACTCTCCAACCCTTTTTAAACCCTTGAGTTTATCTTTGTGTGTGTTGTGTGAGTTTGGATTTTGAATGGTTTTGCTTATGTGGAGTTGACTATGTTATTTATTTGGTAAAAGGTTTAATTATGATATTTAGATCAATCACATAATATTAGAATTATTAAATCCTATTTAAATAAAAGGAAGAATTATAATATCAAGATATTTAATTAATTGGGAAATTAAATTAATTAAATATTTATTTATTTTATTTAAAATATTTGATTTTAAAAGTCTAAATGGGGAAGTTAGAAAAAGATAAATTAAAATATTAAAGACTAAATATTGATTTATCATGAATATTTAATCAATGATAATAAAATTAGAGTTGCACATAATTAGTGGGCTTTAATTATTGTTATTGATTAAACTATTTGTATGCAATGTAATTGCCAATTAATTAATAAAATAAAAATAAAAATTTTGAGTGGGGAATAAGTTATTTAATTTAAAAGAAATCATATTTATTTATTTTATTATAAAAAGATAAGTCTATTTTTGTGAAAAGAAAGTAAATAAATAAGGAATATTTATTTATTTAATATTAAAAGAAAGGAAAAAAAGAAGAAATTGTGTATTTCTTTTCTTTAAAAAAAAGTAAAGTTATATTATTTATTTTTTAAAAATATAAGAAAACAAAGTAAAACTATTTATTTTATTTCAGTTGAGTTACCTTCTTTTGTAAGTTTACTCATTTTAGAAACTTTAGTTGATTAGTTTTATTTATTTATTTTTCTTTATTAAGAGGTCATTCTGGTCATTTTTTTAAAAAAATAAAAAATTGGGAGAACAATAAGATAATTTAGAATAGAGATTTTAGAAGACAAGTTATAGGTTATGCATTCAAGTTTTGAAGTAAATTTTTTTTTTCAATGCTTGGGAGTAAAGTCTCTAATTGGGTTTGGTCAAGGCAAGGGTAAGCAGAGTTTTTCTAAAGGTTGGGATGAAAGGAAGGGGGAAGAAGGTGTGGTTAAAACAATGCTTTTTTTGGATGAAAAGAGTAGAAAAACTATTTGGAGGAATTTCCATGCAAGTATAGCCAAGATGGGGCTTATCAGAGAACACATAAACCTGGAGGTGCTCAAGGGTAGGGATGGTACTATTCAACTAGAAGAGCTTATTGATCCTAGTCTAGTTATTCTAAGTGACAATGCGTGGGAGTTGGGTATGAATTTCCTAAACAATGCCAAAAATAGCCTCGTAGATAATTTTTGGTCCTTAAAATGGATATTTCATGAAATTGAGGAAATAAAGTATATATTGCATGGTTAGGATAGGCTAGAAGGGGTGGGAGAGAATGTCAAATTTGACAAACTAGAAGGTAGGGTTTCATAAATTAAAAAAGGGTGGAAAGGATGGAGAGTATGCTTCACAGCTTGGATAATCAGAGCCTTAACATTAAAAAAGGTCTAAATGATAACATCATTCAACTATACAAGATGATGGAGGAAAAGGACATTGGCAGGACCAGGGTGACTGAGGAGGACAAGTCCTTGTAGGAGGAGAGCCTGAGAAGAAAGAGTAGAGTTTAAAAGAGAAAGTAGGAAGAGTTGGCTTCTCAAGACGATAGTCACTCAAAGACTGATGAGGTAGAGGACAAGGAAGAGATGGAGTTGAAGAAATAGGAGTTGGCTAAAGATCTTGTTCCCTAATTGCTCTTCCTAGTTTTTGTTGTTTTCCTGGTTTTTGGCCCTTTGGTTTTTGTTTGTATTTGTTGTAAGGTTGGCCTATTATTTTTCTACTACTTAGTTGCTAGACCTAAACTGTTATTTATTTTTATATTGTGAATTGGTGGGTTCCAAGAACCCCTATAAAAAAAACATATTTTACTTAATAAAAAATGAATCAACTTGGTGTTTGAAGGTAAGGGTTTTCAAATCTCTTTGTAATTTCAATTGGAAATATTGTAATCTCTATGTTTTCTTGATTATAAAAAAAATTTTTGTAGTTACTTGTGTGTTAGCTCGAGGGTTTGAAACATGGGATTTTGCTATAACTTTTATTTAATATATTTTATCAAAAATGTAAAGATACTTTTAGATACACCTTTGGATTTTATTTAACATATAAAAACTATATATGATTGTTTTGTATAGACATGGTTAAATGTTGGTTGTCATGCTAAACTATGCCTATTTGAACTTGATTTTTCAATTAGAGACACACAAATAGTCACTTGTAACTTTTTTATATTAAGATCATTTACATATAAGGTGCTCCTTAAGAACAACAATTACAACTTATTCGAGCTCATTTTGGGCAATCACACCAGAAACAAGAATTGGAAGAGTAAGAATCGCTACTTAGAATCCACTTCTTACAATGAGATGAATACAATCAATAGAAGACAAAGATTCACAACATAGAATTCCACAAAGATGTCTCTCTTGGGAGTTGAACCTAGGTATCCACAATGAGAACTCATTGCTTCAACTAACTAAGCTAAACACCTTGGATTCTATCACTTATAACTTTTGCAAAATATATAGTTACAAAAATATATTCTTTTTAATTGTAAAGTATTCTATTATGAATACTTTTCTTGGTTTTCATGAAGATCCAATAGTTCAAAAAAAAGTTATGCTCTTTCTTTTAAGCTAGTAACCTTCAAATATGAATAGTGCTAAGATGATTCATATTTTACACAATTCAAATGAAATTTTTTCAAAATTATCTTTCCAAAAATATAGGTTGCATATTTGTATCATTCCATGTGGGATTATAACATTTAAATTACCAGCTAATTTACATAGAGAATATGCATAAAGACTCATTGTTATGAACTTTGAAAATGTTTTATCTTTATTGTTAATTATTATTGATTTAACATATAATAATTAATTCTAAATTTATTAGATAATCAACATACTAATTTATCTACACTTTTATATCCTTTATGTAATGAAACAAAACTTTTGAAAACAACCTAATACAAATAATTTGATGGAACCTTGTATTATTTACTATGTGCTTATTTGAGGATTTTTGGTATTCATTTTGTGATGGGTTTTGGAAATTTTAATGTGATGTTTTATTTTTTGATTGCTTTTATGTGAACTATTTGGTGGGTCAAACAAGGATGTGCACAAGAGGCATCTTTCAAGATATTTTTAGTGACGACTTAGGTTTTGAGAATCAAATTATTTTTGGGTTGCCTATTAAAGAACCAAGTTCTATCATTACGGGTGTTGTGGTATAGGACACAACTATGGTTTATATGCTTAGGGAAGGTTTTCTAGGCATCTATCTTTGGAAGTGGCTTACAATAGGGGTTTGCGCCCCAAAGTGGTCAGTGCCAGGGTAACTTATTATAAGTTGTGTAATAAGTGATAACATAGCAATTAAAATATCTTTCCTAGCACTTTTCCTTGAGTTACATTAAAAAGATAAGTTAGAGATGTATCTTTCTCATGCCTTGAGTGCTTGTATAGGATAAGGATGGGAATGAGATAATACCTAGTGAAAGGTATGACTAGTTTTCCTCATCTTCATGAGAGGGTATTTTGGTTTGGCATGTTTCATGTTGAGGGTATGGGATCTAGAGTGACCAGTCCAAGATAACTCAACATTTGAGGGTCTAGGGTCTAATGAGAGACTAGTCTAGGGTAACTCAAGTAGTTTGATCTTGTGATGACACTCCCTAGTATGTAGCACGAGGCTTCTCCATAGATTTTATATTTTCCTCTAGTGGTGCAGTTATTGGTGTTGTATTATTGTTGGTGTTTACTTTCATTGATGATGATTGGTGATTCATGGTGATCGTTCTTTTAACATGTGTCTTGTAACTTGAGGTGGATATATTTTTTGGACTTTATCTCATGATTTTAGTACTCAATATATACTTGGTATATGTATGTTGACTTGATATGTGTTGATTTTGAATGAGTGTTCTTTCAACTTTGGTTATCTTTTCTTCTTGAGTAGTTTGTGTTACCCTTGAGGTAGATTTGGCTATTAGAATTCCTTTCCTAAATTTTTTTATGGTTGTATTTTCTATATGTGGATTTTTTATTATCTTCCCTAGATGGTGGGAGTGGAAGCTTGACTAGGTAACTACATAGTTAGAAGGTAGAGACTTCTTACCATTTGGGTCCCCCTCAGATTTATAGATTTTTGAAGGTTGATGTTGTAGTTGTACCTCTATCAATCTTATCCTTATCTTGGAGACTTCTATTTAGTTGATGTATTTAGATGGTATCATGTATCTTATATTTTGATGTACTTGTACCTATTCCTACATACCCTACAACATGTGCAATGGATGTTATCCATTAGATGTATTTCATTGTATGAGTTATATTCATGCATTTTATTATGAGATTAATATGTTATATTTTCATGACTATGGACATTTTACTTAAGACTTGAATGATTAATAATAATAAAATATTAAATGTGACATGAAGGAACCCTTAAGGAATGAAATCTATATTGTAATTGCATGTGTAAATGTTGTGTTTGTGTATATTACTTCCACATTATTACTTTCATGTTGTATAAACTTTAGAACAAAAAATAGTTTAGTAAAATTTATAACATATTATGTTTATTTCATTTGGGTTCTTGAGCAGTGCATTACATAGAATGCAATGCAAGATTCTTTTGTACTTGTGTTATCACAATGTATTATAATAGGTTCTGAAAACTCTATCCTCATATCCTTCAACATCTGCTTCATCCACTTTATCTAATTTTAATTGTTTGTTTCTACCACATACTCTACTTTAGTTGTACTCTATGAGATACAATCTTATTTCTTGCTTAGCCAAGAGACTAGTCTTCCTTGAAGAAAAATTCTCCACCACTATTGCCTTTTTTCTTATCCATATTGCCTACTCAATCCATATCATTATAAGCACACAAAGTGAAATCACTTGATATATCATACCATAATCCATAATCAAGTGTACCCTTTAGATATCAGAACATCATCTTTACTACTACATAACGAGATTTCTTAGGATGAGCTTGAAATCTTGCTACTATCCCAATTTCATTTTCTATATCCAATCTAGTGTGAGTGAGATATTTCAAACCTCCAATCATAGATCTATACTTCTTCTTCTCCATTGTAGCTATTTCATCTTTGCTAGATAACTTATGACTAGTTATCATAGGTGTACCAATGGATTTACAATTTTTCAAACCAAATCTTTTCAGCAATTCTTTAAAATAATTATCTTGTGATATGAAAATACCATCACTATTTTTCACAATCTGTAAACACAAGAAAAATCTCATCTCACTAATCATACTCATCTTAAATTCATTCTTCATCTCAACAACAAATTTATCACTTACTTCATCATTACCTCCAAAGATTATGTCATCAACAAATATTAAAATGATCAATAATTCATTCTCTACTTCTTTCAAATATAAGTTATTGTATGTCGTACCTTTAGAAAATCCCAATTTTTCCAAATATTTGTTCGATCTTGCATACCAAGTTTTAGGTGCTTACTTTAGACCATACAAGGTTTTCTTCAATCTACAAATCATGTCATTTTCTTTAGTCAAAGGAAATCCTCCAGGCTCCTAAATATAAACTTCTTCTTCAAGTTATCCATTCAAAAAAATTGACTTTACATCCATCTAATACACTTTGAACTTCTTATTTGTTGCATAAGCTAGGAACATTCTCACTACTTCCATTCTAGAAACAAGGGAAAATGTCTTTTTACAATCTATACCTTCTTGCTATAATATCCTTTGCATACTAGTCTAGCTTTATTCCTTACAACTTCACCTTGTTCATTCATTTTATTTCTAAATACGCATTTATTTCCTATGGCATTCTTGTCTTTAGGCCTAGGAACCAATTCCCATGTCTCATTCTTCACAACCTAATCTAGTTCTTCTTTCATTGCTTGAATCCAATGATCCTTCTTGCATGCCTCATCTGGGCCTTTTGTTTCAACTTGAGAAATCATGCATAATTACTCATGTGCTATGTTTCTTTTCATTACTCATTTATCTTTGCTTCCAATAATTTGTTCAACAGGGTCTATTAGGTGTAGGAGTTACTATCGCAACTCTTGTTTATTCTCTTGGTTTTGACCTATATTCTTTGCTTTGTTGAACATCATTCTACAAATCAATGTTAGTCTCAAAGAAAAATTTGACATCTTCTCTAATAGGCTTAGGATTTTCTTCCTCTTCATCAAAAATATAATCCAATATTCTTTGTTTAAATCCAAACTTTTCATCCACTATCACATTTTCACATTCGATAACTATCTTGATTCTCTGATTAAAACATCTATAAGCTTTTCTTTTCAATTAATAGACAAGGAACATACCTTCATCACTTCTTGGATCAAATGTTCCAATATCATCATCTCTCTTTATATAACACTTACTTTCAAAAATTCTGAAATACTTTACTAATGTTGCATCTCCAAACCATAATTCATAAGGATCTTGTTGGTACCTTTCTTGATATGTACTCTACTCATGATGTATACTACTTTATTTTCTACTTCTCTCCAAAATGTCTTGGATACATCATTCTCAAACATCATTGCTCTTGTTGCCTTTGATACAACCTGCTCCTTCTTTCTGCAATCCCATTATTCCTAAGAGTTTTGGGTGATGATAATTGTCCTTTGATTCCATTATCTTCACAAAAGATGTTAAACTCTCTAGAAGTAAACTATCCACCTCTATCAAATCTCAAACATTTAATCTTTACAATAGATTCATTCTCAAATCTATTCTTAAAAACCTTAAACTTCTCAAATGCCTTAGATATTTCTTTAAGAAATTCTACCCACATCATTCTAGTGAAATCATCAAAAAAAATCATAAAGTACCTTTCTCCATAGAATCCTCTTGTTCTAGTAGGACCACTTAAATCTGTATAAATAATCTCAAATTTCTTTGTGGTAGTGAACTTCTTATTGGGAAATGAAACCTTCTTCTTCTTAGCCATAATACATTCTTTGTAAACAACATTAGTAGGTTTCATGATTCTAGGTAAATCTCTAACTACAAATTTACTACTAGCCTTCACAAAATTATCAAATTTTATATGACAAAACCTTCTATGCCATAACCAATTGTTATCCACTTTTGCAACCAAACAAGTCATCTCACTAGGGTATAATTAAAACACATTGCCCCTAGATCTCATACCAGTTCCAATCAACTTACCATCTTTGTCTTTGATAATGTGTGTCTTCTTTGTAAATTACAACTGATAGCCTTTATCAACTAGTTATCCAACAATCAATAGGTTATACTTTAATCCATCAAAAAAATAAGCATCATCAATGTTAGTTTTTCCATCTAGAATAATAGATCCTATTCTAGTGATATGATAGGGTACATTGTTACCAACTCTAACAATTTCTAAATCATGATTTCTAAACTTAACAAACTTGTTCATATCACCAGTCATATGATGTGAACATCCACTATCTATGATATAGTTAGATTTCTTTTCAACTTGTGAAACTAAAGCTTTTTCTTCTCTAATTTCCCTTTTATGATTCTTTTCTTTTAGCCACAAATCCTAACTTATCATTACTTTCTCTCTAAATTATTTCCTCAAATTCATCATCTTCATTTGCATACAAACAATCTCTAGGTCTTCTAGGCTTGAAATTCCTTCTATATGTTTTCTCTCTTTTAGGGCACTTATAAGCATGTTGACAAAATTCATTACAAGTCCAACATTAAAAATGAATCTTTCCATCTAGTTCTCTTCTAACAAGAAGGGTTATTCCTTCTTCAATTTTCATGTCTTCTTCAGATCTAGATCTATTGTTGCTAACATAGTCTTCATTGGTGCTTGCACTTCTTGATAAAGAAGGATGGAAACTTAATGCACTAAAATTTATTTATATTCTGGTCAATTCTCCATATTGCCTCAAACTTGATTCTATTGCTTCCAATCTTCCAAGTAGATGTTCCCTGGTGAACTTCTTAGTGTAGGGTACCAGAAGTTCAATCATATGTGCTACTTGTTTGAATTGTGGTGTTAAAGGGTTTCAAAATCTTCCACACAATCTCATCTTCCTCTTTAGATCTTTCATAGGACTTAATTCATGTAACAATCTCAGATATTCTTCCAACATAGCTTCTCATAGATTCCTCTTGCATCATTCTACCATCTTGAGAAAAACATATCCAATTATATAGTCTTACTCTTTTAGCATGCTTATCTCCTTCAAAAATAATTTCTAAATCCTTCCAATTTTTATGACATGTTTCTAAATACCTTACTTGACTATATTCATTTTTTGGAAGAGCTAACAATAATGCTTCTTTGGCACACATATTGCGCATAAACAAATCTCTTCTAGTTTCACTACATTCCTCAAGCTTGCTTTCTTCCACAACCTTTTTGTCATTTTTCATCAAAAGGAAATATCATGGACCCATACATAGAAAATAAGCCTTCATCTTCTCCTTCCATCTATCATAGTTAACTCTATCAAGTTTAGGACTTTCTTTTGTGAACTAACCCATCATTGATCTCACAAAGTTGTTAAGCTTTCTTTTCAAGGACGTAAGGCTTTGATACCAATTGTTAGAAAGTAAAGTCTAGCAAGATAACTGAGAGGGGGGGGTGTGAATCAATTATCCAACTAATAGAACATTTATCAATCTTATTAATCCTTAAGCATGTGAGAAATATAATAAACAACCACAAGAAGATATTCATACAAAATAACACCATATATGTTAACTTGGGAAACCCTTAATCAAAGGGAAAACCCCTATGGGGATGGTACCCACAAATTGGTGTACTAATATAAATGATCCTTGTTAGAGGATGGACTATATTAGGAGCCAATGAAATACTTTCAATACATATTAGTCCCTATTAGGAGACTTTGAATCCCTGTTAGGAGATTCCAACCTTGTTAGGAGTTGTAGAAGGTAGATGGACTCACTATCTAAATAGTTGTTGGAAATCTGATTGAAAATTTCATTATTGAAGATCAAAGAGGGAGATTGTTGCAAAGAAGGAAGATTGTTGTAAAAGAAGGTTGTTAATCATTGTTTTTTCATTGATGTCAAACCAACTACTTGTAGGAATGAAATTCTCTTATAAAGATCCAAGTACTATCACTTAGTTGATTGATGAAGAGGATTCAATCAACAAGATGTAACAAGAGCATTAGGAAAATCCTAGTTGGTGCCTAGTGAAGATCAGGTGTCGAGCATCAAGAAAAACATAGTTGATGTCGAGTAACATGGTATGTGTCGAGCACCAATATTTCAATAGTGTCGAGCTGCTACACTATTTCAAATAATGAAGATTTGCCAAATCTAAGTGGACAAAGTTGTTACCTTGAATTTTTTGAATGAGTTGGAAGATAAGGATGATGAGCTGGTGGCACAAAATTTTGTGTAAACCATTTTTGGGCAAATTCTAAAGGATTATTCAAGAAATTTCTAGAGGAAACAAAATATGGGTTAGATACAATGAATCCTACCTAATCCATATGAATTGAAATTAAAGAATGGAAGAATCAAGTAGGAAAAGGACTCCAAGACTTCTATTTAAGGAGTCATACACCAAAAAGAAAATGTTGCTGATACTATTGCTACTAAAGAGCCAAATTTGTGAAGTGATTTGAAGGGTTTCAAGGAGGAGATATCTAGGAGAAGGAAGAGCACAGAGGCTCTGCATCTACAAGTGGTCATGAAGAGATGATTGCATTGGTACATTGAGCATGGAGACTCAAGGAAACTAAGCTTGAAAGGAGGGCAAGCTGTCAAGAGTTGTAGTGATTGAAGGCCAGGAAATGGTATGAGTTGAGAAGTGATCTAAGATCTGCAAGATAACTTGTATGTTTTAGTCAAGTCAAGATTTTCTAATACTCTCTAGCAATTGTATTAGATCTGAAAATCCTATCAACTTAGGTTGGCCTAATAACCATTTGTAAATCCTTTAACAGGGTGGCATTCCAAGTGAATGTTCTAAAGTCCTCTAACCAGGCCCACTTCTAACTGGGTGGTTAAATCATCTAACAAGTTCACATTTAACAGTATGTTGTAACCCTTTCATAGGGCATCACTTCAGAAGAGTGAGAATGGAGTAGCATGTTACTAGTGGTTTTTCCCAAATTGAGTTTCCATGTAAATCGATGTGTTATGTGTTTATTTCTTATGTGTTATGCTTGCATGTTGATTTATAGTAACTTGTTGGTTAGAAAAGTTAAAGCTTGGATGAATGAATGGTTGAATGGGCTCACTATACTTAGGGAAAAGTTTGACTAGGACATTTAGACCTTGAATAACTGATTCACACCCCCCCCCCTCTTAGTAATTTTAAAGCATTTCTAACAACAGCTTCAAGGGCAAGACCACTAAACTCAATTTCCAACTGATCTATATATTATTCCTTGTAGAATAATAGAAATGTATAGCTCCTTTGGTGTCCTCTTACTAGACTTATCCTCTTTTGATTTCAATACCAGATCACTAACTTTGTATCTAATAATCCCTTGAATTGCTTACTCACATTTACCAAATACTTTTCCTATCACTTCTCAAATTCACATTGATTCCTTACATCATCATAAGGAAAATAACATTCCTTTCTATCATATTTGCAAAATAATTTATTGAGTTAGCCTTGAGACTTTCCCAATTAACTATAATAGGACCTTATTAAGATATCACAAAATATTATGTATCTATTTGTAATTGAAAATTAATTTCATCTCATATTCTTAACAACTTCTCATGTGTGCAATCTTAGACCTTGCACACTTGCTGATGTCGTCATCAGGCTATCTACTATCACTATCTAATTGCATGTATCATGAATCTATCTCAGTAAAGAGATACAAATCAATCATTAGAAACTACTTCTCAGGTATTTTTTCTATAAACTATCTTATGTAAATCAAACACATCTTTTACATGCCTTCAACTTTCTTCATGCATACTTAACCACTTCATCAAAACACAATGTAGAACATGTCCTTAATTACACTTGACCTGAGCATCTATACTCAGTCTGTACAACCTTGTTCTTTGTCTTCTATTCTACTAGTATTCACATAAATAATGCTATGTTGACATCAATGACAAAGACACTCATGTCAATCATGCTAACAATCTCTCCAAGTGTTCTAGCAATTCTTAGGATACTCTGCCAAAGGGATGCCATCAACATTCATGCTAACAATATATGGTATGGCTAGCTATGCCATGACCAACTTAACCAAATACTACAATACCAATGTCAAAGTGTCATTAAGTCTAATGTAAAAGTACCAATTAATTCATGTCAACCAGTGAAATTAGAGTATCAACCATAGAAATTCACAACATACTTCTTAAAGTAACTACATCTTCTTCACTAGGGTAAGAGATAGATTACCATAATAAACTCCCCCAAAATTTGTGCTAATTTCTTCAAGAATCAAGATATCACAACAAGTACAAGGAGTGCAATTCATCTTTTCATCTTGAATGTCCCCTTGATTTATTTTCCTTCTCTAGATCATGGTAAAAGAAATCTTTTTGTCTTGTCTACTAAGTAGTTTAGCACAATTATTTCTACAAAAACATGTTATATGGAAAGACTAGTTAAATTGATAACACTTTATTTGTTTTTCTTTTATGAGTTTAAAGCATAGTGACAATGATTCTGATATTTAAAACATGTTTGACTCTTTCATGTAGAGAATCTTCTTTTCAAAAAAAAATGTGACTTATCTTATCAAGAAAAAACTACATGATGCAGATTTATGACCATAGGCATAACTATTGAAAAAATGTCAATAAATCCTTGACATCTAGTATACACTAAATCATGTACATATACAATTGGTTTGATTATTTCTAAAGTGATCAATAGGTCAACATGGTTAGTCTAACCATAATGACATGAACAATGCATCCTCATAGGCTAGCTAGGAAGCTTGTGCCTTCAATAGCATACCAAGACTTGATTGTGGGATTGTGGCCTTATTGAGAAAATGATGTTATTACATAACCTCTAAAGAGTTTCTGATTGACATCTGTGCTAGCTAACTCAAAAAAACATACACAACAAGAATTAGTTATTTCTAAAACAAATTGATACCCCTATTTAGAGGATGGATAAACATAATTCATGTATGTGAGAACTAATCCAAACAAAGGAAAATCCATTCAAAATATGCATTAGAAAGAGACAACCAAGATTATACATAATAATTAAACTACGAGCAGACATGAAATATTCCAAGGAACAAGTTACATGATTACATCACTTGAGGAGTTACTATTTTCATAAAAGTTTCATCCTTGAGAAAACTCTTACACCCAAACTCTAGAGCCACACACAGAAAAAAATAAATAAATAAATTCACTTTGAAAAGTTTATGTTCCAAGGAGAATATTTATCTCACTACATAGATTGGCATCTTCAACAATGGCCCAAAAGAAAATCCTTGCTAGCATAAAATTTTAATTCTTATTGTTCCATATTCTTTGAAGTTTCTTCTTGTTAGAATATAAGATAAACTTTCAGAAAAATAAGAAATATAAGAGAAAAGATACCAACATGAGTCTTTTAATAATAACACTCTCATAGAAATAAGAATAAAAAATTAAAGGGAAAAATTCAAGTAAATACAACAAATGAATCATTCAATAATTCACAGATAAAAACATATCCAGCCAAAGGTATTCGAAGGAAGTGATGGTAGAATTTAGTTGGAGGAAATCATCAACCCAACTTTGGTGATACTAAGCAATAATGCTAGGGAGGTGGGGCTGAACCTCCTAAACAATACCAGCAATAGTATGGTGTAAAATTTCTAGTCTATTAAGTGGAATTTCCATGAAATAGAAGAGATAAAGATTAGGATGTAGGGGTAGGAAAGGAAGGAAGGGGAAGATAGGACCATCAGAATTAGCAAGCTAGATGTGAGGGTTACTGATATGGAAAAAAGAATGGAAAGGATGGAGAGCTCTCTCCATAGCTCAGCTAACCAGAGCCTCAATATTATCAAATTATTAAATGATCATATAAAATAGCTACACTCAATGATGGAGGAAAGGAGTAGGGGGAAAGAGGATAAGGACATTGAGGATATCAGGGTCGTCGATGAAGAGGACAACCTTCTGGCTGAGAGTCTGAGCAATAGAAGGAGATCAGACAAGAGGAATAGGGAAAATAAGAATTCTCAGGATTATATTCATTTGATGATTGTTGCAGCAAATACCATGGGAGAGTTGGAGCTCAAGGCTACGAAGATGGTCAATGAAAAAATTCCCTAATCAACATTCTTGGTTTTTTGTCTTGCCCTTGGCTTTTGGTGGTTTATGACTACTTGTTCCTCTTTGTGGCTATCTTTTCTATTGTTTGGTTCTGTTGGCCTATTATGGCCTATTGTTATCTATTTTTATGTAGCTAGCTTTGAACTTTTTTTGTCTTTTGATGTTAGCTGGTGAGTTTTAGGCATTCCTTTAAAACCAATTTTACTTAATCAAAAACAATTCACAAATAAACCATTTTTGTTTAGAGCCAATCCCATTCTATATTGTTATATTGTCAAACCTAGCACTTCCCAATTTCTTAAACATGCATAAATAAGAAATTTCTCTCTTTCAAGAATTTTGGAGGATAAAAACCCAAAAGAGTATAAGAAATGGATTATAGCATTAAGATTTGCATTAGTTTGAACAATTGAACAATTTTCGCTCAACAAATGTTTCATGGCCATTTAGCCCCTCCCCCAAAATTTTTTAGCTAAGATCATCATCCTACAGCAATTAATAAAAGGAAATTTACATTACTGGGTACAGTTTAAACAAATCTATGGTTTTAATTCAAGCTAATGTGAATTTTTTTTATTTAGAGTCTATACAAATAAGAAAACACTAATCAACTTCTTTTTAAAGATAGGAATAACTTGTAATTTTTTATGTTACCAAGTAATTTTGATTAATGAAATGGTCATGGGTTAGGCCTTTTACCAATAATAAAATGTACTAACTAGCTTTGATGCAAATAGATTATGGAATTATTTTCTCTTACTTGACTTCATATAAGCTCAATATGCCCTACATGAGAAGCTATGAAAAGGGTTGTAACATTAATTTTAAAATCCTCATAACCAAATCAACCTTTATCAGATAATTCCTCATGATGAATAATATCTATAGACTTCACTTGGAAGCTTGTAACAACTCTATAATTTGCGTCCATAAGAGGATTAGCAAGGAAATAAACCACAACCATAAAATATCCTTTGTGGGATGCTTCTACAAATCTCTGAGAGTCATGATCCACCTGAACCACCTACCTCATCATCTTATAGACTAGAAGAATCTCCTCTTTAGTTGGATGATATTAGGCCACAATTTTGAAGAACTCTAGATGCTACTATTTGAAAAGACTCCTAAGAAAGATTTATACTACATTCATTCTTTTTTTAAGAGGGCATGAATAATTAACCCTTTCTTGTGAGTCTTCCCAATTAGTAACATCCAAAGTGCTTCAAAATTGTGGCCTAATGCAGTGTAACCCTTTCTCAAAAACTCATCCTGACATCTCATCATCCCAACATACCCTAGTATTGGTGTTACAATACAAATCCCAAATATAGTACTTCAATCATTTTATTTTCCCCCAATTAATGTAATCATGCAATGTCTTCTTCTTGTCCATTACTAGGGTATGTGTAGGATCATGATGGTCCAAAAAATGTCAATATGAAAAAAAACACTTTTCATCCAAATTTGATGAAATGAAAAAGGGTTATTAAGTCTATTATCAGCTTTCCATTGATATAATTTCTCTCAAATTATGAGTTTAGTAAGTAATTATTGCTTATTTTGTAATGGAGTTACCTATAAATTGTTGATTTGCATACTGATTGAAAAAAGTTATACTTTCAAATGCTATCAACTTTTCAAACTAAAAAGGAAGTGCCACATTCTATTTTTTTCCTACTATGAGGAAAATTATTTTTTTATAATTTTTTTATATAGTTTTGAATGAGTTAAGGTAGTCAGACACATGAGTTGTTTTATTCCAAAAAATGTTGTAGTAGAAAATTCAAAATTAATTATTTACTTGGAATAAATTATGCATCACATTCGAGTATGATTCCACTTCTTGTATCTAGAATCTCAAAAGAAAATATTATCATTTCATTATGATTGAGGTGGTTAGACATACACCTACTTCTTATGTTTTCCTAAAATTTTCCTACTTTTGCATTGAAATTCTAAGTTTTGACCAGTCAAATTATTTTTTATCAGAAAAGGGCTAGTATTTTAGAAACTACGTTAAATTTACTATAGATTCTATTCTTACCATTTTTATATAAGGTTAATAACTAGTTCAATATTTCACATCAAGTTAACTAACACTAATGTCTTGATTTTTCATTACCACTTAAGGCCATAGTTTGGCCCACCATGATCCTACACATACCCACTATTGATAAATTTTTTTAATGTCAAATCCCATACATATCCCCAACTTTGACTCAAAAATGATTTATGGATATAGATAAAATTATTAGTTTCCAATTGGGTCTGAGAGATTTGGTTTCTAATTGTATATTTGAATATACGAGTACAATATTATTTATCATCATCTTCTTTTGGTTATCATTCTTATGATAAATCATGAATTTGATCTAGACAATCCATGAAGTCAAAAAGTTCACACAAATTTAAATTAGAAATTTGAAAGATCGATTAAAAGAAGTATAGATCACAACAATATTTTATAAGAAATCTACAAGGTATAATTACAACTCAACCTTGTAGATCTAATCTACATAGAGAAAAAAAACCATATCTTGTTGCTAAACACCTTGATATAGTTTCCAATTGGATTTTAAGAGGCACACATAATAATACTAGTAGCATAAATCCAATAATTCAATGTAACATAACCCAATTAAGTTAATTTGTATACAACCCAACTTAATTTAGTCTGTATAGAGATAAGAAGTCGGCCTACCAATTCAATGTACCCAAAATTTTAAAGTCTTATGTAGATAGAAAATGAATGAATATTACTTCAACTTAGTAGGAAAAGATGTTGCATTATGTCCATCTACTATTCAAAAAATGTCATGTTGTATAAATTTTAGATATTCACCCACTCCAATCTCAAGAATACAAATTTTTTCTGACTATACTCCCATTACAAGAACATAAGCAATAGTACATATAATCCTAATTAGGCTGAAAAACTACTAAATGAAATAGTGGAATATCAAATTTCCTCAAAATCCAATTGCATAATATTTCTAGAAAGGTGTAATTTAAGAAAGAAAGAAAAAATGTTAGTTCTTTAAATGATAATTTTTATACTTATGACCAAAGAAATGTACTAATTGGGCTTCAAATGTTGATTTTGGTGAAACCTCAGATGAGTTCTATCATTCTTCAATTGTTTGGGTGAATGACTCTGAAGGAGATATTAATTTTGGTGAAATCTTGAAGAAAATCTATAGTTCTTTGATTGTTTGGGTAGATGATCCCAAAGTGGTTCACTTTTTAAAAGGATGTTGTTCAAGAAAAAAGGCATTGTTGTACCCAACTGGGAAATGGGAATGTTCAATTGTTTTCATCTTAGGAGCATAAGGTTCTAAAGAATCTAAAGATAGATTGTGTAATAGAAGGGACCCATTCTGAACATGCATAATGTGCTTCATAATCAATCCCCTAGTCACCTCTGATTTGACAACTATCCTCTCTTTGAAACCATAATGCATTACTCAAGAAAAGTAGGAATAAAAGATATCACAAAAAACACAACTTAAGGAGAAGATGCAAAATGGAAAGAGGAAGTTTTACCATATCTAGACTCTAGTGCCACAACGATGTAAGCCTTCTCAATCTTAGTGTTTGAGAAAATAAGGACTCAAGATCCATGCACAAAGCTTAACAAATAGGCCACATTGCATGAAGGGGAAGAAGCCCTAATCACCAACTATTATTTTTGGTCTTCCCATAAGAAAGAGAGGCAAGACTTTGGTAGTCATATGAAAAACATGTCAACGATGAAGGTTGTCTACAAAAATGCTAATCTCAAGATGGTTAGCTTGAGTCTTGGCTCTTCTCTTATGTTGAAACTTGTATAACCATTGATTTGCATAACCTATGGATAATTTTTATCATTTTATTCAATTAAAAAAAATATTGAAATTGAAAATCAAGAGAGGGTAATGATGCTTTATTTTTCATTAAGTAAAACATGTTTTAACGGGTGCCTAAAACCCAACAGTTAACAAAAGAAAATGACATTAAGTCTAGAGCATGAAGATAATAACAAAGAAACAATAGGCCATAGAAGGCCAGGAGAACATAACAAAATAAAACATAGCCTTTGAAAGAGCAAGAAAGGCTAGAAAACAAAAAACCAAAGGAAAACCTGAAAAGCCAAGGGAACCAATTAGGGAGTCATATTCTTGACTAGCTTAGCTTGAGCTCCAACATTTCCATAGTCTCAGTTGCTTCACTAGTCAATTGAATGTCATCAGGAGAATCTTCCTTGTCCCTCTTCTTATTGTTCTATCTCATTCTATTGCTAGGGCATCATCTTGGGGGTTGAATTCATCTTTTAAATCCATATTGTCCTCATTGACCCCTATGCTAACCTCCATCATAGTATGTAGGTGTTTGATATTATCATTTAAAGCTTTGATAATATAGAAGCTCTAGTTAGAAGTGCTATGGAGAGAGCTCTCCATTTTATCCATTCTTTTTTCCATCTTGGTTATCATGTTATCTAGGTTATTGATTCTATTATTCCTATCTTTCCCATCCTTCCTTTCTAGACCCTACAACCTATTTTTTTATCTCCTTAGTCTCATGAAAATCCACTTGATAGATTGGAATTTTTTCACCATGTTGTTCTTGGCATTATGATGTAGGAGCATCTTATGTCAAAAAAAATATGGAGTAGAGAGAAAGTGACAAAATTTAGAGGAAAATAAAAATAAATAAAAAAGGGAAAAAAAGGAGAAAAAAGGAATTTCTATTTTCAAGGTGCATGGGTGGCATAAATAGAAAAATAAATTAAAATGGTTGTCATTACATTTATAAAGGTGTGTAGGTGGAATTCTAGAAGTTTGTAATCATGCATTTAATATTTGTTAGGCCACATGGTGGTGCTCATTTGTATTTGGGTGGGAATTAAATATTTTTTGTAAGGTATTTGTATTTACCTTTTATCCCACATTGGTTGTGTTTGTAACATCTTGGGTGGTAAGTGCCTATTTAAGCAAGGCATATGAACATTGGTAATCAAGCTTCAAGGTGTGATCTCTTCTTAGTAGAATCTTGGAGAGAAGGAGGAAGCTAAAGGGTGAGTCTTCCTAAATTTGTGGATAGAGCACCAAATGTGAGGTAGTTTACAGTAGGATTCTAGTAGAGTTGTAAGTGTGTGGATAGAGTGTGAATGTGAGGCAATTTACACTTGGATCTTGGGTAAATTTTTTGAGAAGAGCTAGTGGCTATGATTTAGAAACAAGGAGGTTGCTTGGTGGCTTGCGAGCACAAGTTGAGATCCTGGAGGTTTCTACCAAAGTATGGATCTAGACTAGCGAGTGTTTGGGTTGGATCTTGAGGGATCTTGTAGAACTGTTAATGTAATTTCTATTATATTTAACTATAACTAGGAAGACCTTATAGCCTGGCACATTGCATGCAACAATTATTTTATGAATAAAGAGTTGCATTTGGTATCAGATCTTGCATTTTTGTTATCTTGTGTTTTGTTTTCATTGGGTGGTTATTGCTAGGGGCTAGGACATCTCCTTTGGGGATTCTCCTGCCTTGCACTGCATCACATTATTGAGGAGATTCATCTCCACTTCCCTAACATTATTACTAAGAATCACCATCATCAGATTAATGAGCACATCTAGGTGAATTATGTCATCATTTTTCCCCAAGATCTTGGGTTGTATAGTTTCTTTAATAATTCCCATTTTTGCAGTCTAAGTTTCAAAGTTTCTCCAGACCATTTTCCTACCCTTTGAGCTGAAAATATAGGTATTTTTTCCATCCCATAATCCTCATTTCTCTCTTCCTGGGCATGGAGGGTGGTTTCTTGTCCCTTACTAGAATCCTGATCTACATCGATGTTGTTTCCCCTTCTCTTCTTGGCCAGTCTTTCCACCTTCCTACGAATTGGGACATTGCTTGTAACCTCCTTTCTCACATTATTCTCCTCCTCCATGTCTATTCCCTCATCCTCCTAATTATAGTCCTCCACAAAATTAACATCAAATTTAATAATTTTACCTACTAAACCTTTCCCAATATTTATTATATTCTTCTTGGGTTTATTTTTCTTTTTGTTGTTTCACAAAAACTTTATAATCTTGGCTACCTCCTCTTGATCATCTGAATGAAGCACAGTGCTATCCTTAGTGTTAGACAAGAGATAGGAGCTTTTTGTGTTCTCTGAGGACTTAACTTTTTGGGCTATGGATCTATGATAGGTTTGAGCCTTAAAGTGCTCATAAATTAGTAACAACAATTCCTCATGGAAAGTAGGGTTGGCATAAGATTTATTTTTATACCCTGTGATATTCGTATTAACAAAAAAGAAGAGGTGGTAAGGGATGGAGATCTTAGTGTCATACCTGAAGTGGTTAAGGATGAAAAAGTGATGGGTATGGACTCTATCATACCTTGTGTCTAGCATAATGTAAGAGATGATTGCCCTAAGAACAAACCTCTAGAGTTTTTTTTTGTAGAAGCTAGTTCATAGTATGCTCTTGTCTTTACCAAATCCTTCATCTCCTTAGCATTCTTGGCAAAATATTTGATAGCATTAAGGAAAACCTTCTTATCCCTAAAGAATTTGATGCCCTTAGAAGGGGAGTTAGTGACCTACACAATAACACTTTCATTAACCTAGAATTCAAATCCATCAATTTTAACTTTCCCATCTCTCTAATAGGTGACCATAAGTTCAGTCACCGTTGGGTTCCAACTATGCAATTTCTCAATGTAATTTGAAATGCCTCCTTCCTTCAACTTCTCCCATACCTTTGACCTCCTTTTCCATTTTTTCACTTAATTTTCTTCCTCTCTAAGATGTCTTTCTCCCACCATAGTATTGTTATGAGTTGAGATGGTTCTCTGCAATCTCTAGAAGAAATGAACAAACCTTTGATATTTCTCACCAAAATTAAGCTTTCTTTTGCCATCAAGAATACAAGAGCAATTGTGATTACAAAACATCCAAAAAGCATGCCAATAAGAAACTGAATTAAGTTTCCTTGTATTCGACCCATGCTTCACATTCATTAAATGGTATGTGGAACTGACAACATTACCTTTCATGATTACTTTTTATACTATTAGTCCTTCCTAGATTCTTTCTTTCTCAATCATGCTTTTAACTACCACCGATAGCCCATCCCCATTAATCCACCTAGTTGACATCTCCCTTTTGAATTCTTTGTTATCCATCTAGTCAGCTACTAAATTTGCCTCTCTATATTCATGTAACACATGGACCTTCTCAAAGGTAAGCAAGATTTGTTTAGTTTCTTCCACCATATTTTCAATAGACTAGGAAGGAGGATGTTCACCTTTCAGGCACTTATTGATGTTATTAGAATCCCCTTCAAGCTAGAGGCATCTTACACCAATTTCTTTAGTAAGCTTAGTAGTGTGAAGGGTAGCACAAGCCTCATCAAAGTGATTGGTTTGGTTCTCTAGAGGGAAGGTGATAGCTGCAATGCCATAACCAAAGAAATTTCTAATCACCTGACTGCTACCAGCTTCTCCTAGATTTTGTTTTGTCACCCCACTAAAATTATCTTTGTGCCATCCATCTGGGAGTGAAGACCATTGACATTCTTTTCTTCTTTTATGTCTGTCATTACTTCTTCTATTATCTCCTACAAATAGATTAGAGCCTTTGCAAAAAAGAAAATTTTCCATAAGGGCATTAAGAATTTTACCCAATAGAATCTTAGCAGGAAGGATGGCATCCCTAAAGATATGATTATTGTATTCTTTCCATATCTCCCAACCAAATTGGGGAAGAGACCATTTTCTAATGGTATAAAGATTATTTCCCTTCCAAGAGTTGTCCCATTTCCTAAAGAAGTCTATAGTCGTGGCTAGGGCACACTAATCAAAACAAAAACCTTCACTAAAACTAGACCACATCTCTCTCATAAAAATGCAATAAATAAACAAGTGATCCATAGACTCTACCTAGTTTTTGCACAGAACACATCTCTTAGGAATATAGAGGCCCCTTTTGTGGAGATTATCAATAGTTAGAACCCTATTCTAGAGAAAAATCCAAAAGAAGATGTTGATTTCAGGAATAAGGCTAGGGTACCAGGAATTCACCTATACTAGTTTGGAATCTTTCTTCATCAGATCTTGGTACCCAAAAGCCATTGACTAAATGCCATTATAAGTTTTCTCCCACAGTAACTTGTCATGATCATGTTAGAAACAATAGTCCACAAAGATAACTGGGGGACAGGGGGGTGGTGGGGTGGGGAAGTGAATTATTTATCCATAAATTAAAACATTTATCTTCTTTAAACAAACTTAACCATTTAGCCAAAGTGAACAGCAACCATAATAAAATGCACATAGAAAATTGCACCAAATATGTTGACTAGGGAAACCCTTGATTAGAGGGAAAACCTTGGTGGGAATGATGCCCACAAGATGATGTACTAATATAAATATTCCTTATTAGAGGATGGAACCTATTAGGAGTCTATTACAACATTTAGTACAATGAGTCACTATTTGGAAACTTTTGAATCCTTATTAGGAGTTGTGCTACAATGTATGCAAGATAAGCCCACTACCCAAACATGAAATTTCACCTACAAGAAGACCTTACTGTCCAAACAAGTAATTTATTATTATCTTCCTCTTTCCCTTGTTCTATTAGCCAAACCAATCACTTCCAAACCTTGTATACTAGGTCATAAATCTCAGATTCAAATATCAAACCTCGGATCACTCAACAAAACCTCAACAATGAAGTTTCCTTCACTTCCACACTGCTCTGGTTGACTTCGCATTCCACACTCTCTATTGATTATCATCAATCATAAAATTATATCATCACATACATCATGATAAAGGAAAATTTCCTTCCTTTATACTAAGTCTATAAAGCAATTCTCTGAGTCACTTGTTAGACCTTCTCAATTAATTATTATAGGACCACATTAAGAATATGTTACACTTAGTGATAGCATTAATCTTTTTCCTTTTAACTTGAATAAATTTGTGTATACACAATATTATGATGAGTAAACTTAGCCACATCATCATCAACATGTCTTCTTCATGTCCTCAACCTTGATCCTTAGAATATCAACTCTACTAAGAGATATAAGTTTACCAAAACATGCCTCTATAAACTCTATCTCGGAAAAAACATCACCAAAACTTACATAACTTCTTGTAGAATTATTCTTTCTTATTTTGATGTTAACAACATATACTAGATACTTAGAAGTATCTCCCATAACCTTAGATAGTTAGAATACTCAACTAGTTGTCCATACCAACCTGATCTTTTTGTTGTTCTTCTATTAGATACCATAGAAAACTGTTATGTTGACATCAATGACAAACTCAGTCATTAATGTAACATATAATCATAGTAGTACTCCTGCATAGGAATATCATCAGCATTACCATTCTTCTAACAATCTCCCCCTTTGGCATTGATGGCAACATAGATAAAAAAAAATCTAGTTCCAAGAATACTAACAAAAGACTATTAATCTTCAAATCTTCTTCATCAATCATTCTCTCCCATTAATATACCTTAATGTACTTTCTACCAAACTATCATTCCGTGTTGTGCATATGTTGAATATCTTCCTTGGCATAATGTTTTCATAATATTTTGTCATGAAATATTCTCCCCTATTAACATCAATGTCAAAGCTTTCAGCAACTGGCATGTCCACATCTGCAACAACTGATACTTACTAGCTCTAGTTTCAAGAGATGTTGTTCAAAACAATATCAACAAGAGTCTTGGATGACTCTATCCATCGTAGATACTCCCCCATATAGGAAGCATCAGCATCCAGTCCAAACAAATAATGGTTCCCTGTTATCATGGACTAATGCACTCTCTGCATCATCTACTCTGAAATAGGCAAGGGCATAGCCCCTAGCATACCTCTTAGGTACTCAAAAGTCTCTTTGGGAAGAGGTTTAGTGAAAATATCTGCAATCTACTCTAATTTTGTTATCTAAAACTTTCTCTCTCAACATGTGATACTTAATAGAAATGTACTTAGTCTTTGAATGCAACATTGGATTCTTAGACGCATTTACTCTGCTTGTGTTGTCATAATGTATAACAATAGGTTCATTGATTTCTATCCTTATGTCCTTCAGTATTTACTTCATCTAAATAACTTGATTGCAATTATTTGTTGCTACAACATACACTACTTCTATTGTACATTGAGATGTACAATCCTACTTCTTGGTTAACCAAGAAATCAATCTTCCTCCAAGAAAGAAGGCTTCTCTACTGGTGCTTTTTCTGTCATCCATACTGCCTACCCAATCTACATAAGTATAAGAACTAAGAGTAAAATCATTAGATATATCATACAATAATCTAAACTAAGATGTTCCCTTCAAATATGTAAATATCTTTTTTACTACTACATAATGTGCTTCTTTGCGATTATCCTGGAATGTTGCAATAATTCCAACTGCATTTTCTATATCCAACCTTGTGTGAGTCAAATATTACAATCCTCCAATCATAGATATGTACTTTGTTTGCTCAACAGTAAGTGTCTCATCCTTTATAAATAATTTGTGTCCAATTACCATAGGTGTTCCAATATGTTTACATGCTTCCAAACCAAACACTTTCACTAAATCCATGAAGTACTTAGTCTAAGAAATAATGATTCCTTCTTTATTATATACAATCTACAATCCTAGGAAATATTTCATCTCTCTTAGCATACTCATCTCAAGTTCTTTCTTCATCTCTTTAGCAAAATTTTTTCCTTCCTCATCATTTCCTCCAAATATGATATCATCAAAAAATATTACCAAAATCATCAAACCATTATGAATTTCTTTCCAATACAAATTACTATCTACCATAGCTTTTCTATATGCAAGTTTTTTCAAATGTTTGTCTAACCTTTCATACTAGGTTTTGGGTGCTTGCTTCAATCCATTCAATGCTTTCCTTAGTCTGCATACTATGTCCTTGTCATCTATCAAAGGATATCCTCTAGGTTGTTCAATGGATACCTCTTCTTCAAGTTCTCCATTTAGAAATGTTGACTTCACATCCATCTAATATACTTTGAATTTCTTCTATGTTGCATAGACAAAGAATAATATTACTACTTCTATTCTAGCCACTGGAGCATAAATCTCCTTATAATCTATTCATTCTTGCTATGAGTAACCTTTACATACTAATCTTGCTTTTTTCCTTACAACTTCTCCTTGCTCATTCATCTTGTTCCTGAATACCCATTTTGTTCCTATCACATTCTTGTCAATTAGTCTAGGGACCAATTCCCATATCTCATTCTTTACTATCTAATCCAATTCCTCTTTCATAGCTTATTTCTAATAATCATCTTTACATGCTTCATTTGCATTCTTGGGCTCAACTTGAGATATCAAGCATAGTTCTTCATTGACTCTACTTCTTGTCATCACACCTTTATCTTTTCTTCTATTGATCTACTCAAATGGGTGATTCTTTATAATATTATTTCTTGAAGTAGCATTTGTTATCTCAACTCTTGGCTCTACTGAAGGTTCAAAGCTTTGTTCCTATCTTAACTCTCCTTTATTCTACAAATCATTGTTAGTCTCAAGAAATACTTCATCATTCCTTGTCTTATTAATAACATCATCATCTGAATTGTAATCAACTATTCTTTCTTTTATTCTAAATTTCTCATCAATTCTCACATTTGCACTTTTCATAATAGTCTTAGTTCTCTAATGATAACATCTATAAACCTTTCTTTTCAATGAATAACCAAGAAACATACCTTCATCACTTCTAGCATCAAACTTACCAATATCATCATCTCTTTTGATATAACACTTACTCCCAAAAAAATTGAAATACTTAACTGTAGGTGAGTGACCAAATGGAAATTCATAAGGGGTCTTGTTTGTGTCTTTCCTAACTTGCACTCTATTCATAGTGTAGACTATTTTATTCACAGCTTCTCTCCAAAATGTCTTGGATACATCATTCTTTGCTAACATAGCTCTTGCAACTTTTGTAACTAACTTTTTCCTTCTCTCTGAAATGCCATTCTGTTCATGGGTTCTCAGAGTTGATAGTTGTCTTTTAATTCCATTTTCTTCACAAAACATGTTAAACTCATTAGAAGTAAATTGTCCTCCTCTCTCTGATCTTAAACATTTAATCTTCATACCAGATTCTGTTAGAGAAAAAGGTTAATTTCATTTCATTTATTAAATTACCTTTTCACCCTTTTTAAGATTTCACTTTATGCATTGTTTGCTTTCTCTATTTAATAATTATTTTGTAATTATTAAATAGCTTTCACCTTTAGGTTACACTTTGTAACTTATTAGGTTACCCTTTTTGGGTTTTGATCTCCTTTTATAAGGATTGATCTCTTTGTAATTAATTATCTCTTCTTCATTTGAATATACAATTTACATGTTTTTAGAGCAAACCCTTGCCTCTTCTTGTCTTTTTCTTCTCTATGATAGGTTTTCTACATGTAGTTATTCAAGGGCTTTGTGGATTTGATTTGCATATTTTCTCAAATCCTACATGGTGTCAGAGCCAGATATGTTGTAGCTTGTTCAATATTTGGAGAAAAAAGGAGAACAAGGGTTTGACATATCAGATCTAGAGTTTTTCAAGTATTTCTTGAGAAAATAGGGAGGTCATTGATTTTCAGAGTAGTTTGAGTCAAAACAGATTTCATAGATGGATCCAGAAGGTGTCAAAACCCTTGTTTCCATATAAAGTTTGTCCAATTTGGAAAAGATCGATCCGAGAGGGAAAAAATAAATTTCCCAATAGAGTCGTATAGCCTCTACACGTAGTTTGAAATAGAGAAAAAAATTAAAAATCACAAAAAAATCAATTTTTTGGCTATCACAATTAAGGCAAACTAGCTAGTGGTTGCAGCAACTGCCAATAGTCCCACCGATCATTGCAGTCCCAGCACCGCCAACCATCAGTGGGCCTCCTTCTTGTCACCGTGACATTGCCTATGACACCCGCCTCCACCTAGACTCCACCCTCAGCACCACCCCTGTGGCTACCCTATAGCATCTTCCCACATGGCACTTTTTGCACTTGCCACATGGCATTGGTGCCATGTTGACACCTGCCACATTGCAGTGCCATGTCATCTAATTTTTGGGTCCCACTGCCATGTGGATGCCATGTGGTAGTTCTTTTTTTCTGCAATGGCCTCCACGCCATTAATTTTTTTGTAGTGAAATTATGATATCAGTGCTACATCAGCCCTCCTACAAGCCCTTCAGGTCCTTTTTTGACCTATTGTTGGTTTTTTGACCATAACTTGAGCATACTGATGTATTTTTTCAATTTGAAAGAAGCTCTAGAAAGCTAGTTCCAAGATAGAGGTGTAGGAGTTTTTTGGTTTTGATGTAGTTTGGTTGCCTGTTTTGGCAATCAAATTTGGATGTTTAATTTTTCACTTCGTAGGGAATATCTTGAGTGTCCCATCTCCATTTTTTGAAAACATTGTATTTTTGGAAAGCTGGTTTTGTTTACTTTTCAAAAATGCTATAATTTCTTCTAAGTTGTACTCCATGATCTTTCTATCATGTTTTTTTCTTTTTTGCACTCTGGTGGATATTTTGGGTGTTTCAAGTTTGGGGATCATTTTCATGGCATGAGATCTCTTCATTTGGGTTGTACTATATATTGTATCAGCTCTTTTCCCCTTCTAATCATTGTTGATATTATTCGTAAGAATTTTTAATGCGAACACACTAAGATAAAGTGCCACTCCTTGCTTTTTGGGATCTTTTTCATCTTTGTGACTTATTGTACTCACACTATATTATAAACTGTCATGGGGGGGATAGTTGTTTTCCTTTTAGTGCCCTCTTCCTTTGTCAAGTAAGTGTCCTTTCCATGACATTAGCCCCATGATGTGTCTATGACATGTGCCTTTATAGGTGTATGTACCTCTTCCTCACTCTTGATGTTCTTGGTTCTTTCTGTTTTACATGAAATTTTTGGCCCACTTTCTCAGCTACCTATCACCTCACCCTTGTCTGCATTGGGGGGGGGGAGCGAGTGTTTTTCTTTTATTTCTAATGATTCCTTGGTTCATTGGAGTGAGCTATGTATTTAGTATTTGATCCCATGTACTAGGAAATTGCAGTGGCTAGATACCTATGCATTTCAATGAGATGGATCATCTACCATATAGATACTCTTCTTTTTGTTCCTACTTTGGTTGCAACCTTCCTTGGTTCGATCAATCAGCTCTGTAGGCTTTGATGTTTCATGCCATCTATATTTTTGAGTTTAGTTGTTTTCCTTTGTTTGTCTCCTAATTTGATGAAAATTACAGTCTTCTCTACATGGTCAAGTTCTATTTTAGATGATGTTCTATAGATTAGTAGTTTCCTTTCAGAAAAGTTTGTGGCTTCTTCATGCTTTAGTGGTTTTCTTTGTGATTACTCTTTGTTCCTATTTTCTAGAACATTCCTATAGTTGGAGGCTTCTACAATCCTTTACTGGATTTTTCAGCTATCTCTTTTTGGAGTAGATCTTTTCCCACTAGTTTTCTCTATTTCTCTGTTTCATAGAGATTTTGTTGTGATTGGGTACCTCATCATGCCTTGTTGCCAGAACCCAAGTTTGCTTTCAGCATTGCATTGTAGTTTCCTTTCTCTTTCTACATTGTTGCTCATCTTAAGGGTGGGTCTTAGAGAAAAAGGTTAATTTAATTTCTTTTATTAAATTACCTTTTCTCCATTCTTAAGATTTCACTTTATGTGTTTTTTTCTTTCTCTATTTAATAATTATTTTGTAATTATTAAATAGATTTCACCTTTAGGTTACCGTTTATAACTTATTAGGTTACCCTTTTTGAGTTTCAATCTCCTTTTATAAGGATTGATTTCTTTCCAATTAATTATCTCTTCTTCATCTGAGTATACAATTTGTGTGTTTTCAGAGCAAACCCTTACCTCTTCTTGTCTTTTTCTTCTCTGTGATAGGTTTTCTACATGCAAGTATTGAAGGGCATCATGGATTTGATTTGCATATTTGCTCAAATCCTACAAATTCATTCTCAACCCTATTCTTGAATATCTTGAACTTATCAAATGCTTTAGATTTCTCTTTAAGAAATGCAACCCACATCATTCTGGAAAAATCATCAACTAGAATCATAAAATATATTTCACCATAGAATCATTTAGTCTTTTTAGGGCTACTAAGATCTATGTGTACAATCTCCAACTTCATTGTAGTGGTAAACTTCTTGTTAGGAAAAGAAGTTCTGTTATGCTTAACCAAAATGCATTCCTTGCAAATTGTGTAAGTAGGCTTAACAATATTTGGAAAATCTCTAACTACAAATATTCTACTAGTCTTCACAATATTGTCAAATTTTATATGACAAAATCTCTTATGTCATAACCAATTTTCATCTACCTTTTCAACCAAACATGGCATTTTAGTAGGATTCAACTAAAACACATTAAAACTAGATTTGGTTCCTATTCCAATTACCTTTCCATCTTTATCTTTGAGCATGCATGTATTTTCTATAACTACAACTGATAACCTTTGTCTACTAGTTTTCCAACACTCAAAAGATTGTGCTTTAAACCATCAAAAAAGTATACATCCTTAGTGTTAGTTTTACTATCAAGAGTTATATATCCAATACCTTTAACTTGGCATGCAGCATTGTTTCCAACTTTGACAATTCCTCCATCCTGACTTTTGAAGTCAATAAACTTGTTTGTGTCACCAGTGATGTGATGTGAACAACCACTATCAATTATCCAATTAGATTTCTTCTCAACCTATGACACCAAAGCTACCTTCTCTAGACTTTCTTGTTTAATTTTAACAATCCAATTTCATCATCACTAGCACTTAATGCTTGTTCATCAAAATCATTGTCTTCATTTGCATACAAGCACTCTCTATCTTTTCTAGGTTTGTGATTTCCCTTATACTTTTTCTCTCTTTTAGGGAACTTATATGCATAATGACCATATCATCACAAGTCTAACATTTAAAAAATTTCTTACCTCCTTTTTCTCTTCTTACCAAAAGGGCTACTCCTTCAATCTCTCAATGTTCCTCAGATCAATTGATGCTAGCAAAATCTCCTCTAGCACTTGTGCTCCTTGATAAGATAGGTCAAATATTCAAGGCACTGAAAGTTGTCTCTATTTTGGTCAACTCTTTGGACTATCTAAATTCATTCTCAACTGCTTCTAGTCTTCCAAGCAATGTCTCCTTTGTGAAATATTTGGTACAAGATATCAACAATTGTATCATCTGAATTGCTAACTTAAATGGTGGTGTTAGAGTCTTGAATATCTTCCATATAATCTCATCATCTTCTTTGGTTCCTCCTTGAAATCTAATACCTTATATCCTACCTATATATGTTCTTATAGATTCATCTTCCATCATTTTAGCATCTTGAAACATACAAATCCAACTTTGTAGCCTCAACTTCTTAGAATGTTCATCACCTTCAAAACTATTTTCTAAAGCTTTCCAAATAAAATGTGAAGTATCAAGTGATTTTACCTGATTGTACTCAATTTTAGGAAGTGCAGTCAATAGTGCTTCTCTAGCTTGCATGTCACACATGAAAAGATCTCTATTTTCCACGGTGATAATTTCCAAATCCTTTTCAACAATGATTATTTTTGGTGATTAAGTCAAGATCCAATACTTGGACTCATAAATAACAAATGTTTCTTCATCTTTTCCTTTCAATTTTCATAATTTTTTCCATCAAACTTCAAACTATCTTTCTTGACCATGTTCTCCATGCATCCCCCAAAGTTGTTAAATTTTTCCTTCAAGGACTTGATGCTCTGATACCAATTGTTAAAAACAATAGTCCACCAAGATAACTAAGAGGAGGGGGGTGAATCAGTTATCCATAAATTAAAATATTTATCTTCTTTAAAAAAAATCAAGCATTTAGCCAAAGTGAACAACAACCATAATAAAATGCACGTAGACAATTACACTAGATATGTTGACTAGGGAAACCATTGATCAAAGAGAAAACCCCGATTGGAATGATGCCCACAAGATGATGTACTAATATAAATATTCTTTTTTAGAGGATGGACCCTATTAGGAGTCTATTAAAATATTTAATACAATGAGTCCCTATTAGGAGACTTTTGAATCCCTGTTAGAAGATTCCAATCCTGTTAGGAGTTGTGCTACAATGTATGCAAGATGAGCCCACTGCCCAAACATGCAATTTAAACTATAAGAAGATCTCATTGCCCAAACAAGTAATTTATTGTTATATTCCTATTTCCTTTTTTTTTCAACTAAGCCAATCACTATCAGACCTTGTAGACTAGGTCATGAACCTCAGATCCAAATATCAAACCTTGGATCACTCAGCAAATCCTTGGCAATGAAGTTTCCTTAACTTCCACACTGCTCTACTCAACTTTTCATTCCACACTCTTTGCTTCTTATTAGCAATCAAAAAATTATATCATCACATACATCATGATAAAGGAAAATTTACTTCCTTTATACCAAGTCCATAAAACAATTCCTTGAGTCGGCTATTAGACCTTCTTAATTAATTATTATAGGACCACATTAAGAATATGTTTCACTTAGTGATAGCATTAATCTCCTACCTTATAACTTGAATGCCTTTCTATGTACACAATATTATGATGAGTGAACTTAGTCATGTCATTATCAACATGTCTTCTTCATGTCCTTAGAATATTAACTCTGCTAAGAGATATAACAAGTTTACCAGAACATGCCTCTATAAACTTTATCTCAGAATTGACATCACCAAAACTTACATAACTTCTTCTAGAATTATCCTTTCTTCTTTTGATGTTTACTAAATATACTAGATACTTAGAAGTATCTCCCATAACCTTGGATAGTTAGAATAATCAACTAGTCATTCGTACCAACTTGATCTTTTCATTGTTCTTCTGTTAGATAGCACAAAAAGCTCTTATGTTGACATCAATGAAAAAATTAGTCATTAATGTAACATATCATCATAGTAGTACTCCCTAATAGGAATATCATCATTATTCATTTTTCCAACCAATCTTCTAACAGATCATTGTTCAAAATCATAGAGTGGAGGATAGTCATCATAAGTTTGAGATCCCTAGAGATAGAAGAAAGGTTGCTCCACTCTTGGCCTAATTTGTAGTCACTAACTTTATTACCAAACATCTAAATGCAAGTATTAACCCATCTGTCCAAAGAAAGAAAATTGAGAAGAGGCCCTCAGAATAGCCAATTTTTTTGCCAAAAAACAATGTCATTGTCATTCCCCACTCTCCAGTTCACATTTCTTTTGGCAATATCTCTGGCTTTGAGAATGCCATTCCATATATTTGAACCCTTGGGAATGGCTTCTTCATTGAACATGTATTGAATGGAAGGTCTCCAAAGATATTTTTCCTCCACAATAACTCTCCAATCCCCCTTGCTAGAAAAGATTCTCCATATTTACTTAGCTTGAAGAGCATTATTGAAAGGTCTTAGTTTTCTGATACCCAAACCACCATACTATTTGGGGAGGCATACATTTTCTAAGGCAGTGAGAAAAATCCTCATGTGATCTTCTGAACTAGACCATAGAAAATTCTCCAGATCTTCTCCATAAGGTCGACATACTTTTTGGGAATCCTAGAGAGGCTTACTACATAGGTTGGAAGATTTTGAAAGATGAATTTGACCAACTAAATTTTTTTAGCTTGGCTTAGGGTAATACTCTTCCAGCCAGCCAATTTCTTATTAAATCTATCAAGAAGACTAATCGAAAAAGAATCAGGGGGTTTGAGGCCCATAGGGAGACCCAAATAAATAGAGGGAAGGCTATCAATGCCACAACCCAGAATAATAGCCATCTTCCTCTATCTCATAGCTAGAGTACTGATGAAAAAGATAGAGCTCTTGTCCCAATTGATAAGTTGCCTCATTCCTCTAGTGTAAGAGCTCAAAATAGTTTTGACCACCCTACCTTCCACAACTAATGCTTCACCCCCAAAAATGGTGTCATCCATGAATTTTTCATGAGAGAAAACTAGGGGACTAGAAGAAGGTTTGACTCCTTTCAAAGCTCTTGAAATTATGTTAGCTAAAATCATCCTACCCAGATGCTCAGCCAAAATGATGAAGAGAATGGGTGATAAGGGGTCCCCTTGCCTTAACCCCCTTGAGGGTTTGAAGACAATCAAAGGAGAACCATTGACCAATACAGCCAAAGAGGAAGCAGAAAGCAGTTGGTTGATAAGCATGTAGACCTTTGAATTGAACCCAAAGGCTCTAAGAACCCTGATGAGAAAAGACCAATCGACCCAATCAAAAGCCTTGGATAGGTCTATCTTGAGAAGAAAACATTTTTTCTTTCCTTCTTCCAAAGAATGGATGACTTCATGAACAATCATGATAGAAACCAAGATTTGCCTTCCTAAAACAAAGCCAGAGTACTGAGGAGCAATGATAATAGGGAGGATCTTGATAATCCTATTAGCTAGGACTTTAGAAATAAACTTGTAGAAAGAGTTATAGAGGTTGAAAAGTTTGACAAGATCCATAGAGACCAACCCAAAAACTTTATGGATAAGCACTAAGAATGCAACATTAACCTCCTTCAATAAAATTTTAGCTTTGAAAAACTATTGGACTACTTTTATAACATCTTATTAATCACTTCCAGAACATTTGGATGAAGAAAGTGGGAAAACCATCTAGTCCTAGGGATTTATCCATAGGCGAGGAGAACACTACCTACTCAATTTATAGAGGGAAAGGAAAAGCCTCAATCATAGAGTTGTGCTCTATCTACATCAAAGCTAGGATGTTGGAGATAATGTCCTACTGATCTTATTCCAAAATATTGAGGTCTCTAGACAAAATATTAGAGAAGAAAGAGATGGCCTCAGTAGCTATATAATTTCTTCCTCCAAAACAAAAACCCCCTTTTTGTTCATGCTAATTCTATAATGGACTCTATGTTTCAAGGTAGAGATATGGAAGAATCTAGTATTTTGATCTCCTTCTTTTAACTAGATAGCTCTTGATCTCTATTTCTAGAAAGCTTCCTCTTATTTAGTAATGTTGTGAAGCTTAGAAAGAATAACTTTTTCCTCCTCCAACCTTTCCTCATTATAACCCTCCTTTTGAATGACACCCTGAATGATGTTGAAGTCCTTTAAGATCTTACCTTTGGATTGGATGAAGTTACCAAAATTTGACTTATTCCACTTCTTGATTTTGTTTTTGTAAGAATTTGGTATAGCTCTAATACCATGTAAGAATTTTCCTAAGGGAAAAATTCACCAAGGAACTAAGAACTCAAACACAAGCACAACTATAGACCAAAAAATAGATATGATCAATTACTTAGAGTATGTCTGAATACATTGCTCTATTTAGTATATGATGTGTTGTGCATAGTAGGAGTGTCTGTATACAAAGGCCTCTTAGGAAGCACCTAGAATGTCTCTAGAAATAACCAAGAGATAAGATAAGCATTGACAACTAAGTACACACCTTATCCAACATTCTAGATGAGTGGATAAGATTAGAAGGTTGTGGACACCATGTGCTTAATTAGTGTGCTAACTCTTGTGTTGTCAACATGACAACTCACAAGAGTGCACAAACTCCTAGGTGGAAAATAAATAAATAATAAAAATATGCATTAACCTAAGTAAACTTAAGTAAGTGTAAATAGTAAATACTTTTTCACCAATAGTTTTCATATGTTTCAAATTCTTGGCCACCTTGAACATTGCAGTGCCCTCTATGTGAATATTCCACCACTCTAAGATACAATGAGAGATATCTGGGTGGGGAGTCCACATTTTTTTGAATCTAAAAGGTAAGTTATGTTTGATGGATAAGGGGTCAAGAGTATGAGAAATGATTAAGTGATTTGATCAAGTCCAATCCAATCTAAAGATATGAGAGCCCTATCAAGATGCACTTGGATGCAATCTCTACTAGCTCTTCTATTAGACTAAGTAGTCTAATAGAAGCCTCCCTGAAGTTCAACATCTAGCAAAGCCAAATCAGTGATAAAATAAAAAAATTCCTACCTACTATCCAAATTTGGAGCCAATCCACCATGTTTCTCATCATTCCTTAGGAGGCTATTAATGTTCCCCTAATGAAATTCCTACTCAAAATCTAGATAAAAATATTTCTAATATTTACCCAATAGTTCCTTCTATCGATCTTAGAATTAGGAGCATAAATAGTCATAAGATACTAGCTCTCATTATATTTGATGCTAAGAACTTGGAGTAAAATATTACCTTCACCATATAAGACTTGGGGCTTGAAAATGTTAGAGTTACAGAGGGTAAGTAGACCCCCCAAGGACCCATCTAAGTTTGTGGCAAACTGTGTTGATATATGATTGAAAATATCATTTGAGTAGAAAAATTGTTGAAGAAGTGTTTCAATCATTATTTTGTCACTAATGTCAAACCTGCTACATGTTGGTAAGATAATTGCTTATATGTTTCAAGCACTATCACTTAGTTGATTGATGAGGAGAATTTGATCAACAAGATGTAACAAAAGCACCTAGAGGAAAGGTTGAGTTATGATTATTTATTGAAGTGCAAGAATCAATTAAGATAGTGATAACATAATGTATTGATGATTCACGTGAGGTTACAAAATGATTGGTTGCACTTAGAAAGTTAAGAAGAATAAGGCTGAACAAAGTTCATTTTTAAAGATTGACAAAGTTGATAAAAGGTGCCAAGAAAAGCTAGTGCAAGCAGAGCAAAAAGTCAATTGGAGCCGAGTGAAAGCAATTTCTAGTGGATGCCAAGCAAGTTAGTAGATGCTAAGTGATTTTTAGTTGATGTCAATCACCAGTAAAATCTAGTTGATGCTAAGTGATTTTACAAAGATGTCGAGTAACACAGTATGTGCCAAGCATCAGTAAATTGATAATGTTGAGCTACTGCATTATGAAAAAGATCGAAGATTCACCAATTAAAAGTTGACAAGTTTGTTTTCCTAGAATTTGTGAATCAGGAGGAAGATAATATTGATGAGCTAGAGACATAGAATCCTATGTAAAATATTTTGGAGGTGAATTCAAATGGATTCTAGGAGAAGTTTCTAGAAAAGACAAGATATGGGGTAGATTCATTGTATCTGTTAGTGTAGTTTTTTATGTTTCCTATTTTGTTAGTTTTTTCCTACACTTTTAATATTTTTTCTTAGGTTAATAAAGCATGTCTTATTAGGTGAATGGTTGTGAGGTGTCACCTTCCTACATGTGAGCATCTGTTAGCTATCTTGGGAAGATACTTTGCTATCTTTATTCTGATAGATGGTTGCTCCTCATTGGTTGGTGTTGCCACCTCCTCCCTCTTCCTAGCCTATATAAGCATGCTACTTGGCTTGTATTTGCATCTCTTATTTTTGCATCCTCTTAATGCTATTTTGCTTCTAGCATTTGCATTTCTCTCTTGGAGATTAAATCTGTGTTGCTATTTTGATTTTGTATCATTTGCATTCATAATTTAGATATTTATTCTTTGCACTAGTTTTCTGGGTTATTAATCTTTTCATATTCTAACATGGTATTAGAGCTTTTCTATGTGCAAGAGTATATTTTAGTTTCCTTATTTGAGAGATTTGGGGGGAGGCTAATAAATTTTATTGTAATTTTTTGAAAAATGAAGTATGCTCTTCTCTTGCATCTTTGGATGATCTTGAGAATTAGAAAAGTTTTGACAAAAACATTTTTTCTCTAGGGTTTCAATCTCAAATCTGACAACCAACATGCATATTTAGAGTTTTCAATCAGTATTGCAAGTTCTAGCATGCCATTGATGGACTTAGGAAGCTGATCCAGCATTTGCATGTCATCTTTTCATTTTTGGGGTCATTTTTTGGTTGTTGGGGCCATTTTTTGTTGTTAAAGGCATTGAATTTACACTACAACTACATCTTCTGTACATCAGCAAGAGAAACACTTTCTAAGTTTTGTTTGCAGCCCCAAAAAATCATCTGGGTATCTTTTAGATTTTGTATGCAATCTATATATTTTGTAGAATCAAGCACAGAAAGCTACAAGCATACCTCTCTCCATTGGCAATCACAAATTTGAACGCAGTTTTCAAATGTCTTGTTCTTGCTCATAAAAACTCCAATTTTGACAATTCTTATTGTGACCTTGGCTTTTTTTTTGTGCTCTATCCACTAGTGGAATTGTTTTTTAATTTTCATGCATAAAGTTTTCAAAAATTATAGATTCTTGGCCGTAACTATGCATAGTTCTCATTTTGAAAACTTCGAAGGATCATAACTTTTTCATATGACCTCGTATCAAGGCAATTCTTTTTTTTTAAGTACATAATTTTTTGATTCGATCATAGTGGTGCTATTTGTTTCCTTGATTATTGTGCCTAATTTTCACTTTCAGCATATACTCTTCATGAGGGTTTGTAATGAATTAAAATCAAGACCACTAAGTATTTCTTTGTAGTGGTTGTTGTAAATGCACTAAAATAAAGTGCCAAATCATATTTCTTTTGGGGGGGGGTGTTCTTTGATTGAGTAAAAAGGGGGTGGGGTCTTTGTCATGGCTGGGTTGTCTTCTTTTTAGCATTTCTTCATCATGGATCAAACAAATATGCCTATCCTAACTCCATACAATTACTTTGAGTGGAAATCACGCATGACAATTCACTTAAGGAAAGTTAGATTAAATAGGATAACTATGGGACTTGAAACTGAACTTGATAAAGATGAAGATAAGCCTAAGTGGTTTAACAAATGTGATGAGGCATATGGAACATTATGTTTTTCTATTTCTCCTGACTTGTTATTTCACATTGAGTCTTTGGATACACCAAATGAAATATGGGCAAAGCTAGAAACACTATTTGGCACACAAGATTCAGTGAGGGGTCATATGTTGGAAAATGAATTATTTAGTTTAAGTCCAAGAAATTTCAACATAATCCAAGATTTCTTCACCAAATTAAAATCACTAAGGTTGCAGTTAAAACAACGTGGAATTGAAAAGAAAGATGAACATCTGATTCTTAGTATTCTCTCTAAGCTAAGTTCAGAATATTATGTGTTTGTCTCTACCTTCTATGCTACTAAGGGTGCACTTGGTACTCAATTCACTATGCCATCTCTAGATGATTTTGCTGTCAATCTCACTCAAGAATAGGACAAGCTAATCTAGATGGGCACTCTTAAGTCCTCTAAGTCACATGCCTTAGCTGCCAACCAAGGCACAAAAGAACAAAAAGGAGAAAGTTGTAACAACAATAGTAAGGATGAGAAACAAAATAATAGTTAGGAAAAGAAGGATCAAATACCAATTACTTTAAAAGCAACTATTGATACCTCATGCTCTAAGGGCGATAAGCCTAAGAAAGAAAAGGTTAAATGTGCCTATTGTAAAAGACCCAGTCATGATGAACATAAATGTTTGAAGAAACAAATTGATCACTTGACATACATTCTTGAGAAGAATAATATTAGTGTTCCTGAGTCTATCAAAAAAAGTTCTAATGAAGAGTCTAACAAGGCAAAAGAAAACAACAAGGGGAAAGGAAAGGGAAAGGCTCTTGTTGTAGTTGCTTCCTCACCATCCACTTGGGTTCTTGATTCGGGTGCTTCGCACCACATGGCTTCATCTAAGGAAGAACTTTCATCCCTTGGAGCCATGTACTATACCTTCTATTTTGATTGGTGATGGCACTCCTGTTGAGGTGTGTGGGAGAGGGTCTATTGATGTGGGGGATGGCACATTCCATGATGTTCTTTCTATACCTTCATTATCAACTAATCTCCTATAAATATACCAGAACACTCACATCGGTTTAGGCAAGCAGGTTAAGTTCACTCCTAATTCAATGGAGATACGTGAGTTGCATAGTGATTATGTAGTTGCAGTTGGGAGAGCAGATCATCAGTCACAACTCTATCTATTTTCTCACTTTGTTCTTGATCCTCTTTCATCTGTTTTTCTCACTCACTCTAATGATGTGAGTAAATTATGGCATGAGTGGTTTGGCCATCTTAACTATTGCAATTTGCATCAACTCAACTAGCAAAGCATAGTCACAGGGTTGCCTTCGATTCAATTCTCAGGAGGTGTTTGCCAAGGTTGCATTCTTGGTAAGCATCCATAGAAAATTTTGACAAAAGTAAGGCATGGAGAGCTTCACAAATACTAGAGTTAGTTCACATGATTTGGTTGGTCCATTTCAACATCCTTCTTTCAGCAAGGCCGATATGTCCTTGCATTCATTGATGACCTTTCTCGATACACATGGGAGTATTTTCTCAAACAGAAGTCATTGGTATTTGATCATTTTCAAGACTTCAAAATTTTTATAGAAAAGCAATCTGGGAAAGACATCAAGGTTTTGCGCCCAAAAAATGGCAGTAAGTATGTCAACCATCAGTTTGAAAGATTTTGCACTTTAGAGGGGATTGATTTACATCATTTAGTTCCATATAATCCTCAACAAAATGGTGTTGCAAAATGGAAGAATAGATCCTTGAAGGAAATGGAAAACTGTATGATTCACTCTAAATCTCTTGCACAACAGTATTGGGCAAAAGCCATTAACTATGCTTGTTATATCCAAAACCATGTTCCTCACTGAGTCTTGAAGGGAGTTACTCCTTTTGAATCTTGGAGTGGTCAGAAACCATCAGTTAAGTACTTTTGAGTTTTTGGCTCCCATGCATGGGCCCACATTCCTATAGAAAAACATAAGGCCCTTGATCTGTAAAGAATACCTTGCATATTTGTAGGTTATCATGATGCTGTGAAGGGTTATCGGTTGCTCCATCCTACTACACATGAGTTATTCATTGAGAGGAATGTTCAATTTGAGGAGTGATCTTCAAGCTCGCTTTCCATCACTTCTCCAACTCCTACCTTGACATTAGAGTCACTTGGAATACATGACAGATCTTCTAATGAGTCAGATTCACCTGAATAGTCTTCTACCTCTACTTCTAATGTAGAAAGTGATTCAAAGAACTCACCTCCTTCCTCTCCTAGTCATCATTCAGAGGTTAATGATTCCCCTCTAGATTCTCCATATTCCTATCCACTTTAGGCTAGATAGACCTTACAGTCTATAGGTGATTGGTTTGGGGATCCATCAGACACCAGGCAAACTCATTCATAATTCTAGGATGCTCCACATGTCTTCATTGCTACTATCTTAGATCCACATTCCTTTCATGAGGCTTCTGGTATTCCTAAGTTGGATACAGTTATGCAAGAAGAGTATAGTTCCTTGATGAGGAACCACACTTGGGATCTTGTCCCTCTTCTTAAAGGAAGAAAACTTGTTCGATGTAAGTGGATCTATTAGAAAAAAATTGTAGAAGATGGGTCATTTGACAAACATAAGGCTCGCTTGGTCACCAAAGGATTCTCCCAGGTTCTTGGGATTGACTATTTTGAGACTTTTGCACCAGTTGTCTGAATGAATTCCATTCAAATTATTCTTGCCATTATTGTAGCTAATCATTGGGAAGTACATCAGATGGATGTGAAGAGTACTTTTCTTCATGGTGACCTTCATGAGGAGATCTACATGGAGCAGTCATAGGGCTTCCTTCAAGATTCTTCACTTGTGTGCCATCTTCAGAAGTCTCTCTATGGCCTCAAAAAAGCTCCTTGGGCCTGTTATGCCAAGATGGACTCCTTCCTTCTATCAGTTGGGTTGACTCAGTGCCATTCTGATCCTAATGTCTACATTTTGCAACAAGGTAATTCACTTCTATTTTTGGTTTTGTATGTTGATGACTTGTTGATGACAGGAAGTTCTTCACCCACCATTAAGGCTATCAAAGTGGCCCTTCAGGACAATTTAATGATGACTGATTTGTGCTTGTTGCATTACTTTCTAGGGATTGAGATCCTTTAGTCTCCTTCTGGGATCACCATCACATAGTCCAAGTATGCTCTATATTTACTCTCGAGGTTTCATATGGCTGACTGTAAGCCTGCTCTAACTCCCTTCCTTTCTAGAGTCAAACTTGAGGCTCAATGTTCTTCTCCACTTGTTGATGGCACTTTGTACTGCCAACTTGTTGGGAGTCTCATTTATCTAACTCATACAAGACCTGACATCTCCTATGCTATAGGCATGGTCTCTCGATTCATGCAGGAGCCCCATGAGCTACACTGGAAAGTAGCCAAGTGGATCCTTCACTACATTCAAGGTTCTCATAGTTGTGGGATTCACTACGTAGCAGGTATTGAGCTTGATTTGGTGGTCTACACAGATTCAGATTGGGTAGGTGATTCTAAGGATCTCAAGTCTACTCCAGGGTATAGCTTCTCACTTGGGTCAGGTCCTATTTGTTGGTCAAGCAAAAAGTAGTCTTCTATTGCTCTATCTTCTACTAAGGCTAAGTATCAGGGGGCTATAAATATTGCCACTGAGGCCATTTGGCTTCAACATCTTCACACTGAGTTTGGTATCCAGATTAGATGGCCATCAGTCATATTTTATGACAACTAGAGTGTCATTCAAATCTCACAAAATTTGGTTCATGACCAACGGACCAAACACATAGAGGTCCACATGCACTACCTTCGAGAGCTCATCCATGGTCATGTCATTGACCTTTGCTATTTTCTGACTTCTGAGCAAGTTGCCAATATCTTCACCAAACCTTTCACTAAGAGCAAGTTCTTTCATTTGCAAACTTTTTTGGGGGTGCAAAATGCTTCATCTTTTGGGGGGGCCTCTTCCTCTCACTCAGAGTCCTAACTTTTTTTTGGGGGGTCTCTTTTCTCTCTCTTTTGGGAAATCTTATGTACATGGGCACCTCATTAGGCTTGACTTGCTGGGACCCATTTCTACATCCACCTAAGCTTTTCTTATGGGGGGTATTAGTGTAGTTTTTTATTTTTCCTATTTTCCTAGGTTTTTCCTACACTTTTAATAATCTTGCTTAGGTTAATAAAACATGTCTTATTAGGTGAATGGTTGTGAGGTGTCACCTTCCTACATGTGAGCATCCATTGGCTATCTTGGGAAGATACTTTGATATCTTTAGTTTGATAGATGGTTGCTCCTCATTGGTTGGTGTTGCCACCTCCTCCCTCTTCCTAGCCTATATAAGCATGCTACCTGGCTTGTATTTGCATCTCTCTTTTTTGCATCCTCTTAATGCTATTTTGCTTCTAGCATTTGCATTTCTCTCTTGGAGACTAACTCTATGTTGCTATTTTGATTTTGTATCATTTGCATTCATAGTTTAGATTATTATTTTTTGCACTAGTTTTTTGGGTTATTAATCTTTTTAGATTCTAACAGTATCCTACCTAATTCATCGAAAACCCTAATTTTGGTGATGGATAATGAGAGGAAAAAGAGTTCTAATTTCCTATATGTAGGGTTGTCTAGTCATGAAGAAAAGAGGTTAAAGAGTTTTGGATGCAAAAATCTGACAAGGAGAATGAAGAGGGTTTGCTTCATCTAGTGACCCAAAAGAAGAAGTCTACAATGGTGAACTAAGCAAGAAGGCTTAAAGAGGATGAATGCTTGAAGGGGGAACAAGATATTAGAGCTACAAAGATTGGAAGCCAAGCAGAGTTGAGGACTAAATAGTGATTTTTAATTTGCAAGTAAGGTTTTAAGTAATATCAGATCAAAGCTCTATTGTTACTTCCTAACAATTGTATCAACATAGCCTAAATCCTTTGGAGAATGCTTATTATGTTGAAGGATTGAATTATAAATTTTTAAGTGTCTCACAATTGAATAATTTGGGGTGAAAAGTTGAGTTTGAAAATAAATCAGCAAAGATATATGATATAAATGGAAACTTGATTGGAAAATGTGATCAAACTAGGAGTAATTTGTTCTATTTGGATATAGAAGATGCTTGTCTTATTGAAAAATTTGATGATGTATGGATTTGGCACAAGAGGTTATGTCATGTTAACTTTGATGATTTGATTAGTATTGGCAACATGAAAAGAGTTAGAGGTTTTCCTAAGTTGAAGAAACTAGAAAATATAATGTGCAAACAATGTCAACTAGGAAACATGACAAAGTCAAGCTTCAAAAGTAAAGATTATACCTCTAAGGAAATACTTGAAATTGTTCATACTAACTTGTATGGACCTATTGAAGTGAAAAGCTATAAAGGAGATAGGTATATAATGTTGTTTGTTGATGATTAGTCTAGAATGATGAGAGTCGTGTTTCTAAAACAAAAATTAAATTTTTTTAAAATGTTTAAATGGTACTTGGCAAGAGTAGAAAAAAATATAGGTAAGAGTTTGAAATGCTTGAGATTAGACAGAGGAGGTGAATTCACTTTACATGAGTTTGAGATGTTCTACAATGACAAAGGAATCAAGAGATAGACATCTATACCTAGGACCCCTCCACAAAATGGAATTGCTAAAAGAAGAAACAAATCTATAATGGACTGTGCCAGAACACTCATGATGGAGAAAAATGTTGCTCTAAAATACTGGAGAGAAGCTATAAGTACTATTGTATACACTTTTAACTGTGTGTAAGTAAAAAAAGGCACTCACTCAACACCTTTTGAACTATGGTATGGTCATCCACCTAATGTTAAGGTATTTGGAAGAAAATGTTATATTCTTAAAGATGTTATGAATGGAAAGTTTGATGCAAGGAGTGAAGAAGGTATCTTACTTGGTTACTCCACAAGAAGTAAAGCTTACAAGTGTTTAAATACTAATAATAACAAAATTGTGAAAAGTGCAAATGTGAATTTTGATGAGTTTATAGAAGCACATGAAGCTGAACCAACAAAAGAACTAGAATATTACAAGTCATTTGTATACTACTATGAAGGAATGCCTACTGAATAAGATGTTATAAATCATGCAGCAAATCAATTGCAAGTCTCAACAACTGTCGAGTCACATCTTGTGAATGTCAAGTTGCATTCAGATGCCAAGTTGTAGAATGAGGACAATAGACAATCTAACTTTGAGATTAGCACACATGAAAGAGATGTTGAAATACCTGATAGAGATGCACATAGTGATACTGAAGCTGAGAGACAAAAGGCAGCCACAAGAATTGAGCCTAGCCTATCCAAATATATCAAAAGACACCATCCTATAGATCAAATCATTGGAGACAAATATTGAAGGCCAATGACAAGAAATAGATTTAGAAGTGAATCATGTTTGTTAAGCACAAAGGAATCTAAGATATTGAGAGATGCATTGGAAGATGATGACTAGTACAAGGCTATGGAAGAATAAATTTAGTAGATAGTAAAAAACAAGACCTAGAGTTTAGTTCCTAAACCAGAAGATAAGAATGTGATTGGCACAAAATGGGTATTCAAAAACAAGCTAGATGAGAATGGTGAAGTGATAGGAAACAAAGTAAGACTAGTCTACAAAGGGTATGCACAAGAAGAAGGAATTGACTATGGTAAAATATTTTCCCCTATTGCAAGAATGGAAGGAGTAAGAATTCAGCTTGCCTATGTTGCATATAAAGGTTTCAAAGTTTATCAGATGGATGTTAAGTCTGTATTTCTAAATGGCATATTAGAAGAAGAGGTCCACATAGAATAGCAAGAAGGTTATGTTCAACAACATGGTATGTAGACTGCACAAAGCCCTATATGGATTGAAACAAGCACCAAGAGCATGGTATGAGAGACTTCATAATTATATTGTTAAGATTGGATTTGAAAGGACCGATGATAATAGAAATTTGTACGTGAAGATAGATAAAGAAAAAGGTATAATGTTATCTGAAATATTTGTTGATGACATAATATTTGGAGGACAAGATGCTTTGTGTAAATATTTTGCAAATCAAATGAAGCAAGAGTTTGAAATGTCAATGTTTGGTGAGATCAAATTCTTTGTGGGATTACAAGTCTATCAAATGAAATATAATTTATATATCACTCAGTCAAAATATGTCAAAGACATATTGAAGACATTTGGACTTGAGGATTCAAAACCAGTAAGTACACCTATGGTAAAGCACTCAAGCTATCAAAGAATGATGCTTTAGGTGAGGTCAATCAAACATTATATAGATCCATGATTGGTAAATTGCAATATGTAGTACATAGAAAACCTGATATTACATTAGTTGTGGGGATAATTGCTAGATTCTTTGCTAACCCTAGAGAGAATCACTTGATGGCCATGAAAAAGAATAATGAGATACTTGAAAGGAGTAGAAGAGTATGGTTTATACTATAAGAATGAAAATTTTGAACTAAAAGCCTACACTGATGTCGATTGGGCTAGAAATATTGATGATAGAAAGAGCACTAGTGGAGAAGCATTCTTTGTATGGTAGAAAACTTGTTACATGGACAAGCAAGAAATAGAGTTGTACTTCCCAATCTGTTGTTGAAGTAGAGTATGTTGTTGTTGCTATTAATTGCACAAACACTATATGGATCAAACAGTTACTTAAGGGAATGAAGGAAGAAATCATATAATTGGTGACACTTTATTGTGATAATACAAGTGCTATAAATATATCAAAGAATCATGTAATGCATACAAAGACAAAGCACATTGCAATAAAGTATCATTATGTAAAGGAGTTGGTTCAAGACAAATAGGTGAAGATGGAATATATCAACACAAAGGATAAAATTGTTGATATCCTCACCAAAGCATTACCTAAGGATGCTTATGAGTATCTAAGAAGTAAACTAGGGGTGATACCCCTATCAAAGGCTATGTAAAAGACAGAGTGAGTACCCTGCATCAAACAAGCTAACATTCATTTCATACAAATTGATGTAGTGGACCTTACTTTAGGAACTACCTAAAGTAATCATAGAAATGGAATTTACAATTTGTCATAAGCAAGGTGACAGAGGGAGAAAATTGAAGAGCCTACAAAAGCCTATGTCTACATAGATCAAGATGCCAAGTATTGAGTATATGTTTTTGGCATTATTGTCAAACAGGGAGAAGTTCAGTTTGGTAAGAAAGAAATAGGGAGAAAGTAGAAAGCACTCAGAGGAAGGATTAGAACAAAAAGAGGGAGTTTTATTTTGTAACCTAATTAGAAGAGGGAGTTTCTGATAGAGAGAAGTTTTATGGAGATGATCAAGGGAAAAAGCACACCAAAGGTTCAGTTTTGTAAGAAAGAAAGATGGAGAAAGTAGAAAGCACTCAGAGGAAGGATCAGAACAAAAAGAGAAAGTTTTATTTTGTAACCTAATTAGAAGATGGAGTTTCTGATAGAGAGAGAAGTTTTATTCACAAACTTCCTTTTTGGTATTGCCTTACTATTTTAACTAGTTAGTTTATCATTTGTTTGACTAGTTGATTAGTTTGGTTTGCCATCAATGCCAAAGAGGGAGATTGTTGATATATGATTGAAAAGATCATTTGAGTAGAAAATTTTTTGAAGAAGTGTTTCAATCATTATTTTGTCACTAATGTCAAACCTACTACATATTGGTAAGACAATTTCTTATATGTTTCAAGCACTATCACTTAGTTGATTGATGAGGAGGATTTGATCAACAAGATGTAACAAAAGTACCTAGAGGAAAGGTTGAGTTATGATTATGTATTGAAGTGCAAGAATCAGTTAAGATAGTGATAAAATAACATATTGATGATCTACTTGAGGTTACAAAATGATTGGCTACACTTAGAAAGTTCGAAAGAATAAGGTTGAACAAAGTTCATTTGCTCAACTTGACCAAGTTGATAGAAGGTGCCAAGCAAAGTTAGTGCAAGCTAAGAAAAAAGTCAGTTGGAGCCGAGTGAAAGAAATTTCTAGTAGATGTCAAGCAAGTTAGTAGATGTCGAGTGATTTTCAATTGATATCAAACATGAGTAAAATCTAGTTGATGCCAAGTAATTTTATAGTATATGTTGTGTAACACAGTATGTGTCGAGCATCAATAAATTGATAATGCTAAATTGCTGCATTATGAAAAAGATCAAAGATTTTCCAATTAAAAGCTGACAAGTTTGGTTTCTTGAACCTTGTGAATCAAGAGGAAGATAACATTGATGAACTAGAGACACAAAATCTTATGTATCTACCCCTTATCCTAATATTAAATAATTACATCAAATATTATCACAATGTTACAATGCAACTCATCAAGTATATCCCATGGGAATATTTACATGTTGCATGTCCATCTAGGTGCTCCAAGATTTAACATTACATAATAAAATAAAATAATATAATATAAGCAATATTATACAACGTATACAACACCCATAATCTCAACAATCTCCCACTTGTTGTATACATTGCATAGGGTCAATTTGTAGCCACGTTAATGAACAAGGAAACAATTCCTCCTAGCACATCCACCATCATGGATCAAAGTACATGAAGTGCTCCATCCTAGTACCCACAACAAAATCAAAATATCTAGCATCTAAAACATGAAAGATCTCACCTCCTATTATGCCACTGCAATGAAACATACATGGAAGTCATCCAAAGAGAAAGCCACCCAACTTGTCACATTAGATGATCATAAAATCCTATGCCAACTAAAATGCCAAGCACAAAAAACTTGATCCAAAGGTAATCTCACATCATCAACATATCTAATCTATAACCTCCAATCACAAGTCTCAAGAGAAATATGTGCCATATATATACCAGGAATCTCCCACTACAAAAGATAATGCCAAATCTATAACCAATCCACTCACAACATCTCAAAGAAGTTAATCCATATAGTCTCAATGACATCCACAACACATAAACCAATAACTTGCAAGAAAAACTCTCATAACCTATCTCCAATGCTCTCCCAAGTTCTCCACAACCAACAAAGAAAAGAGATAAAGGAATAACCATGTCATCTCTCACATGAGATACATGAGCACAAACTAGTGACCACAATCTCTAACCAATCTCAAATCCAATGTAAGTAAAATTGAACATCTAGGTAGACAACCAAGACCAAAGAGAAATTGTGCAAATCGTAACCTATATCATGTCCTTCTATACACACCTCTAGATGTAAATTGTGCAAGTATGATCTCCTCCATAAAACCCTAACCAAGAAGTCTCAACCACACCCAAACCATACCATATAACTAATCATTCTTGTAAGCCTCTCACAACAAGATCAAACTCATAAACCATTCCTAATCCAAGGAATATGCCCAATATAAAACCATCTCCCAAACTTAACCAACATAACAACATATGCAAATGTAGATAACCAATGCTAAACCATCTCTTGAATGAACCCTCTAGAACTAAATCATGTACCATAGCTCAAGATCCATATCCATGAAAGGCAAGCATAAACATAATGTAGCTAAGAGAAACAATGAGCTATACCTCTCAAGTAGCAAACCACTGAATAGGCCAAGAGTTGGGAATGAGAATTCTTATCAAGATATCCAAGTCTCCAACCTAGACTCATCTAAGAACAATCTCCTCTCAAGTCTATATCAGGTTAATGCCCCTTAGACTTCCTACTGAAACTAAATAATTATCCCAACAAATAATTTTCTAATTCAAAAGAAATCAACATCACCACTATCTCTAAGTATCCATGAGCACTTGTAACCAATCAATATATGCCAACTCCAAACACAACATAGAAAGAAACTAAACCAAGATCAATGTCAAAATTCCAACCATGGTCTCAAGAACATAAACATGACAGCATGATCTAACTATCTCAACCAAAGAGATAACATACTCCACATAACAATTTGATAACATGTCACAACTCTAAATGCTTATCAAGAGTATATCATGATATAATAATGAAACCATGCTAACTCCAAGGATAACATGCCAAATTAAAGCATAAACCACACCTTTAACAAGAACTCCATAAGTCCTCAAGATGAAACCATCTCCACACACCATGAAGATATCCAAGAACTCCATGAGTCCTTAAGATCTAACCATTTTCACACACCATGAAGATAACCAAGTGCACCATGCAAATTTCAAAGAGACCTCTACAGTAATGGGATCTAAGACTAACCTCCAACATTTGAAAACACTCAATAAATATATCAATACCAAAAAATTCTCACTCAACTGTAGTACCAAGTCACTTATGGCATCATAAAATCCATCTTCTACATGAATATCCTCTAGGTCTACAGTCACACAACCAAGTGTTAGCACCAAATGAATCCAAGATCTCCAAACCCAAGAAGATAAAAACCAAACTAGGAACTAATCTTGCACTATCACCTTATCACTATCACAAGCTCAAACTAAATTGTATATCTAAGCTATCCATGACATCATGATGAAAAATCATCCTCTAAGCATGACAATCAACCAAGGCATCAAATCATCAAAGAACTCAAAGTACACATCATGAGCTCCTTAAAATAAACCAAATAACCATGATCCTCAACCAAGAAGATATACCACCATAACCAAATTAGGAATCCAAGTCAATGAATATCAAGGATCTACCTGTATATCCAATCATGTCATGCAAAGATTCATGGCACCATGACCATATCCATGAACTGAGCATCTAACTCTCAATGTGTCCAACTTATCAACATAAAATAGTCAGTCACGATTCTCCACCATGATTGTACCTGGTAACAACATCTCATCCCATGTACATGAAGAAAAATTAGAAAATCATGTGAATTGGGTCTAAATATGCATCAATAATGGAAGATCAATGGGCAAAGACAATTGATAACCAAGTTATAAATGCAACTTCTAAGTATAGACCACTTACAATGTTGCACAACTTGTAGAGCCAACAAGTCACCATACATATCCAAACCAAATACTGATAATCATATCATCATGAGACCAATCTAAAATATGAACTGAGTATACAATGACATCAAATCCAATCTTCAAAATATACAATGTCATAAACTCAAAATGCTATCATAGTTAATATATACCATAAACTATTAAGATTAATATATCACCAAATAAACCATGCCAAACCTACACCAAATCTGAACCATTATGTAAAGCTCTCTAAGAGTTTTCCATTGATTACTAAAAATCCAAAATCTGACTCTATATGCCTAAGTTATGCCTTAATTTGTGCTCAAAATAAACATCAGACTTTCGAGCTCTTAAAACCTGACAAAATGTCAAAATCACATAACCAAACCTACACTAATTTGTGCTACTCTAAATTATCTATCCAAAACCTATAAAAAGTTTTAAATTTGATATCTTGAGAGAAAGTTGTGGTTGTTTTACTAAGATAGTATTTTTACCATTTTCATGACAATTTTTTTTGCAATGAAAATTCTGACAGGATTAAATTTAATGACCATCATGGGCTAAAACTAAAAAACTCTTTCATTTCCTCTAAAAATGGCCAAACTAGGGATATTATATATCAAAATTTATGAAAACATCAACCCAGATCCAATGGTGAGGTTATCTTTTACCCATGAGGTCATTTTTGTAAGCTCCCCATAAAACCTTCATTTAAATAAAACATCCAAAAAATCCATTTGACCAATAATTTCACATGCGCAAAACATTTCAACATCCCATCATAACAGCAAACCTAGAACCCTTAGATTTACAATAAACAACTCATATATCTTGCCCTTTCTTTTATCCTCTCATGTATTCTCATGGATTCAATCTAGAGTTACAATAATAAAACCATAGCTCTAATACCACTTGTAAGGAAACTTACAACAAAAAATAAAACTATTTCCACATAACCCATAATAGATCTAAAATAAATAAGTAATCAAAATCCACATGCGAGAGAATAGACAACATACCCACAAATTTGTGACACAAGATATATCGTGGGAAACCCTCACTGAAGGAAAAACCTAGCCTCCAAAAGTATCCATCGCCATGTATTATTTAACAAAATATTATTACAATACAACCATGGAACACTTCAAATCTATAGCCACAACCAAGAAATCCATGTAAACAAGCATGAGTCCACACATCACATACCATGCTTCCAACCTTCACAAATGCTCCCTTGGTTAACCTGTCAAGCTTTGTCCCACTTGACTCTTGCCTTTTTGTCTTTCTTCTTTTTATACCAACTACCCTTGTGGCTACTTATAGTAGCAAGTCCCACAAAACCACTAAGTATTATTACATAAACCATGTGCTACCTAACTCATTGACTCCACATTTAATATTGGAAATTTAATTCTTTTCCCTAATATTAAATAATTACATCAAATATTATCATTATGTTATAATACAACTCATCAAGTATATCCCATGATAATCTTTACATGTTGCACGCCCATCTAAGTGCTCCTAGATAATATAATAAAATAATATATTATAAACAATATAATGCAATGTGTACAATACCCATAGTCTCAATATAAAACTGTCAATACTACTATATATTTGATTAATAGAGGTCCCTCTACTCCTTTGGGTTGTGGCATTCTAGATGAAGCATAGTCTGGTAAGAAGGTGAGTTATTCTTTTCTCAAAACTTTTGGTTGTGAAACATTTTCTCATATAGATTCTGAAACTAGAACCAAGTTGGAAGCTAAGTCAAAGACATGTATCTTTGTTGCATATGAAATTGATGAATTTCATTATAGGCTTTGGGATTTTGAAAATCGTAAAATTGTAAGAAGTGAAAATGTCATATTCAATTAGAAAGTGTTATACAAAGATCTATTGCAACAACATGAGAAGAAAGAATATGATTATGTAGTGTTGGATGACACTCCAAAATATGATGTTCTAGAAATTTCTCATGATCAGAAATGACCACAACAACAAATACCACACACACCAGTGAATGTTAGATGGTCAACAAGGCTAAGTAGACCTCCAGAAAGACTTTTTTTCCTCTTTGTATTCTATTTTACTTACTGATGTTGTTGAACCTAACTTTTATGATGAAGTAGCATAGGTGGATACTAAGATTCAATGGGAGTCTGCAATGATAGATGAAATAGACTCCTTGCTGAAAAATAAGACTTGGAATTTATGCAAGTTTCCTATAGGTAAACGAGCTTTATAGAATAAATGGGTTTATACATAGAAAGAATAGGATGGAGGTAAGAAAATATTTAAAGCAAGATTAGTTGTAAAATAATTTTCACATAAAAAGGGCATTGGTTTTGATGAGATATTCTCACCTATTATAAAAATGACTTATATTCGCACTATTTTAAATATTGTGGCTCCTAAACATTTGCATTTGGAGCAGCTTGATGTTAAAATAGTCTTTCTTCATGGTGATTTGGATGAAGAGATATATATGGCACAACCATAGAGATTTGAGGTCAAAAGTAAAGAGAACTTAGTGTGTAGATTGAAGAAACGTTTATATGGCTTGAACCAAGCATGTCAGCAATGGTATCTAAAATTTGACAATTTTATGCATGAGCATGGATATAGTAGGTGTCATTTAGATCATTGTGTTTATTTTAAGAAGTTGGATGATGCCAACTACATTATTTTATGTTTATATGTTGATGATATGCTTATAGCTAGGTCTAACATGGACCACATTAAGGGGATAAAATTTTAGTTAACACATGCATTTGTTGGTCTCAGATTGGTTTTGACAATTGAGTGTCAACACACTTAACCAATTCTTAGTTGATGTCAAGTATAATACAGATGCATAGCTATAGTGTGTACCAAGTCAGAGATTCAATAGGTGTTGAGTGAACTTCAGGTGCCAAGTGAATTTCAAGTGCTGAGTGATAAGCGATGTTGAGTCACCATAGGTGCCAAGAAAAGTATAGATGTTGAGTGAACCAGAGTTACTATAGGAGCCGAGTGAGATAGAATTCCTATATATGTTGAGCATTAGCAAATAGTAAGTGTTGACTAACACAGAATTAGTATATGAGTTTGTATCTTCAAAAACTCATATGTAAACCATTTTTGAAGCTGAATTAGGATAAATCTCGAAGGATCTTGAAGATAAGATCAAATCTTTTGCATTTCCTATGAAATATACATGCAGCCAATAAGAAAAATGGGGAAGGCATGCAACCAATAAGAAAAATGAATAGATTAAGCAAGAAATGAAGAGTGAATATGGATCATAGATTCATACCTAACTCTAAGTCTTTGAAGCCTTTAAAAGGAGGACAAAATCCCATTATGCACAAGTATGAGAGAGTGCAAGAGAGAAGTGTATGGGTGAATTATAGTGAATTTTAGAAGAGTGTTTAAAGACTTAGAAGGAAGAGCAGCATTGCAGCATTCAGTTGATCAGAATAAAGTATTAGAATTTTGAGAAGAGATACATCAAATCAACAAGGATCAGAGTAGACTAAGCAGAACAAGGATCTAGAATCAACAATTAAATATTGCAAGTCACTAGGTCAAGACATTCTACTATACTTTCTAACCATTGTATTGTAAGAATGAAAATCCTATGATGATAGGTTGACTTAATGGCAATATAGGTTTAATAGCCATATTGTAAATCCTTAATAGGATTGCAAATCCTTTAATAGGGTAACATCCCAAGTGAATGATTGTAAATCCTTTAACCAAGTCACTTTTAGCAAGGTGTAAAGTCTTTAATAGGACAGGCCTTTCACAGGGCAGACCATTGGAAGTGGTCAAAATTTTTAACCTTGAACAGTTACATATTGTTGCAACAATATTTTGTGGGTGTCATCCCCAATGTTGGTGTTTGAAACTATTAAGCAACAAAATGCTCAATACCAGAATGAAAAACTCACATAATCTAAAGATTAGCCAGTTCCTATAATCAATGACACAAGTAGATCATCTAGACCCAACTGAAATGAAACCAAGGATGGTTTCCTACTCTTTAGGCCCCACTAAACCAAGGCAGGTATACCTAGGGATGATTCTATTTGCAAACTGTGGTATGAAATCATTTTAGTTTCATTTTGATTCTCATCTTTTACCCTCAGGCACATACATAGTTTGCCAATTTTCTTTTAAGTTCTCAAATATATATGTATCCCATATAAGCAAATATGGTCATAATTCTTCTTGATTTCACAAGCATTCCTAGAAATAGCGGCTATTTAGGACCCAAGAAACTGAATGTAAACAAGTGGTGACCAACATTACAACCTTGAACAAAATAGAAAAAAGAATGACTCTGAATTTATAATTTTTTTGACATGTAGAAGCAGAATATACTTTCAATCATGTCTAATTTATATGAAAAGTACCTTATGCATTGGGAAGAGAATAGGCTTTCAGTGGGAGATCTAATTCAAATAACTTGTAAATGAATTAATCAATTATAATCACCCATTTCCATTCTTAAGAAAATCCCTTTTATAAACTCACACACCCCACTGGTTTACTAAAGCATTTCTATAATTCCTTGAAATAAAAACAACAATGAAACTAGCATACAATCCATATAGGTTACGTTTAGCCAATTTAAACCTTATTTAAATGACATCAAAGTAAATGGACTCATAAAATGGAGACAAAAATTAGTGACACAAATATATCATAAATGCCCCTTTGTATTATCTTTTTGAAATTGACTAATACAATAACCAATAGAACTCAAAAAAAAAATCCCTAACATCTTGTTGATTCTGTCATTCCAATACATCCTTAGGGAGTACAATTGGAAGCAAACTCAAAACCAAACAACTACATGCTATTGGACCGACTGTCTGTACTTTTCTTGAGAGAAAAAAAAATTATACAAGTTTTTAAGACCATCACATTGCCTTGAAAACTCTTTTATATAGGCATGAGGTGCAACAAGAAAAGGGAAAATGTGATTGACAGGTGTCCTTCAAAAGATTTTTACATACACCTATCACAACAAGACAAAACTATGAATAACAGAAAGATGGGTACATTGAAAATCCATTTGTGGGTCCACTTTTGTTAGTCCCTCTGGAAAGGAAAAAAATACTATGATCAAATTCCTTTAACATTTTGGTTCCTTAGGATAGGTGGCCATCAAATGTGATAGTGATTAGTCCTCTCCTGCTACCTGAGGATTCTCTTTGTCTTTATCATCAATGGCAGAGGTGGCTTCTACTTTTTTACCTTCTTCTTCATCATCATCCTCCACCTCATCATCTCCTTCTATTTTTTCTATAGACATAAACTTTTTCTTTCACTCATTGTAGATAGTGTCCTCTAGCCAATCAAAATTCAAAACCTCTCTTTGTATAGCTACTAAAGAAATTGTAATTTCTTCTAAAACAAAAAAATCCTTCCTGACAGTATTATAGAACAATTTTATTTTGACCAACTCCTCATTTTTCATTGCCCACAACAAGTGGCTCATCTCATTTATAACTTTATTTATTCTTTTACAAAAGACTTCATCCACCTCCTTCTTCCATTCTTCCTTTTCCTTTATTTTGTCAATTGTTTTTCAAGCACAAGGGAATAAATCAAAATTTTCAGCAAAATAATTGGAAAAACAAATAGTTAATCTTTTTTGGAAAGAATCTTTCTTATCATCAAAACCTTGCAACTTATTTAATAAATCAAAGATTTTTTCTATTTGATGATATGTTAGCTGAATAACAAACATACACATAGCAATGATATCTTCATTTCTCTCTGTCCATTTCTGTACAATGGGTCTGAATATAGCATCATTTTGCTTCAATTCATTCCTAATAGCTGAAATCCTCACTAATTGATCAAATAATGTGGGCCATTCTATCCTATCTATTAAATACATGATACCCTGCCTCAATTTTGCTTCATATTGATTATTAAGTTCTACATGCATTGCATATAACTTATTTTTTTCCTCTTCAAAATCCTTTGCAGTATAAAACTAAAGCCTTTTTGGGGTATCAGGTATCTCAATAATTGGTGTTGATTTAAAAGGCTCAACAGGTGGTTGTGGGGGGTATGCAATCCCGAGTTTACTGGTCTCTCCTAATTTTATTTTCCCAAGAATCTTCTCCATTTGAGTTACTTTATTTTCTAATGATTATATTTCCATACCCCTCTCCTCATATGTTTTCAAAACTTCTTCAAACCTAGCATTGAGTTGGGAAAATTTATCTTCCTCTTGGCCAGACACCATGCTACCAAATTTTAGCATCTCTGATGCCATCCTAATTATTTGTTTGCTACCTATCTCACCAACCTTGAACATTTTCAATGCACCAGTAAGCTCTATAGTGAAAATCTCATGCATTCTGGTATTGTTCCTTTTTTCCATGGACCATATAACAAGGGCTTGGTGGTCATCACTAAACTTGACTCCTCTATGAGCCTGTAGTATTTCTTTCGTAGTCCTTAGTTGAGCATCCCTCTATTTCCTTATTGAATAAAAAACAATGGCATTTGCTATATCCCATTCTAGTAGAAGGAGGACTCCTGACTATCTAACTATCTGCCTCCCAGCTTCAGGAGTAAATTGAGCAAAATCATTCAAAAATTTAGACTTCACCTCTTCCTTAATATCTAAATTTAGTTTGTCTGGCTATTCTTCCTTTATCTTCTCATAGGTTTTCTCAAAATTTCCCATGTTTAATCTCCACAAAAATTGAGCAAAAGCCCTAGATTTTACAAAATTCTCATCATTAATAAACCTTTCAGAGGTTTGGGCAACTATCAAATCAATTTCCTTACCTTGTTAATCAGCAATAGTTAAATCCAAGGAAGGTATAGGAGGTTCTTGTGGTTCTCCAATCTCCAAATCTTTGGAGGTAACAATTACATCCCCTTCTCCACCAATTTTTCTAAGCTACTCCTTTAAAGATGTTTCATCATCTATCTAGATTGGGGACTAGCTTGGGGAGTATTGTTCTATTTGAGAAGCAGAAGACCCCCACTCTAATTTTTGCCTTTTTGGAGTGCTGGTTGCAGATGGACTTCTTGGTCTTGGCCTCTGATGAAGGGGTGCATGTTGCACACTTTGAACCCTCACATAACCTGCCCTTCTCTACAAGGTATACTGGCCAAGAGCCACTATATTTTTGTTGCTTATCTTCCTTTGTACTTTTGCAACCTTGTCTGGATATGTCTCAACATATGTGGCTTTCTTTTCATTCATAGTTTGGATGATCATAGAAAAATTATTCATTAATGCTTGCATTTTGGCTCCCCAAAATTTTTTATCTTTCAATGGGTCATATTGGGGGTCAAAAGCATTAATAAATTCTAGGATCTTGCTGAATACTATCCATTTTTTCTTTCCTTAGTTCTTGTTCTTGCAAAGTGAAAATATTTTTGATTATATCCTCTGGATAATAAACTTGTTGTACCATGCGAGAAGCTTTCACCCTCTCTCTTAAGAGGTCATAGAATCCTTTAGGATCAATAAATTTGGCATGAGATTCTACCATGTTATATATATCTAGAAACAAATTTGGGTGTTTCCACCCTTTCCTCACAAAGACAAAATCATGTACCACAGTAACAATTGGAAAAAAGGTACCCTTCTTAGACAATTCCCTCTCATCTATAGTGCCTATTTGCCATAGGAGTTCAACTATTCCTATCTTTAAGGGCACATGAAAAAGCAACACATGTGGCTTCCCCAAAAAGCCATATACTCTTATTACAGTTGAAACATTATAAGGGATTATATCCCCCCAATTATGACTAACCAATAGTCCTTGTGCATGGTCCTTGGGTCTGACCAATTCTAATAATGCTTGTGGAATTCTGGGGATGTCCCCTTTCAAAAGAAACCTAAGCTTTGATGCAAAGTATCTATCAAATCTCACATAACAGGCATTTGTAGCTTTTGAAGTCATATCTACACTCCACAGCTACACTAGATTCCTCTCTCCATCCCTAGTCATTTCTAGCTCCATACCCTTGGAGAAGAAGGTAAATCCCTTGTACAAGCATACATGCATAAGAAATGAATACCAATAGAATGGTTTGTCCACTTTTCTCTTTGCTATCCCCACCAGACCATTTTGAATTTCTTTCACAAGAAAGTAGCAAAATCTAGAATAGTGCTCATCCCAAATTGAAGAGTTTGAGCCATGATAAGGACAATAAAGCCTAGGATTTGATCAACTTCATCCATCCCAAAAATCTTGCAAAGAGAAAAATATAATGCTTGAGCTCTAAGGTTGAAATTCCTTCTTAGCAATGTCTCTGGGGCACTGGCTATAATCATAGGCAAAGTGCCAATTTTAGTGTCATGCTCTTGCAGTGGCCTTGTTCTTAGGTAAATCCTTTGTGCATCATACCTTTCTTGAAGGTCATCCATATCAATAGTTTCATGCATAGCATGGTTAGGATTGAGATTGAAAACCTCACTAATTAATTCTAGGAAAACCCTAAAAATATTCACTCTAGCATGGTTCTTTACCCACCCTGTAATCGGATCATTTTCTTGGCCAAATCCATCAAAAAATCACTGTCAAAGAAAACTATGGGGACTATTAATTTACCGATGTCAAACTCCCATACATTGTTCATAGGAGTGTCAAGTTTTTGCTCTGAAAACCATTTCTTAAACAACTCTAGACCCCCCATGGAAACCTGGGCATCTCTTACCCAATTTTCTTTGTCATAAAAACCTTCTACTACAGCTACTCTAGGGTGTTTTGGAATGAGTTCCCTCCCCTTAGTTATTTGTTCCAGAAAATCATTATGCACAAAATGTTTCAAATAATCCGTTTGTCCAGTGAACTCTTTTTGGGGAGGCATTTTGAATAAAACCCTAGAAATTTTATAAAAGTAGATACTTGAAAATTTTAAAGAGTCATAGAGTAATTACCAACTAGAATTTGCACTTCTACACTGTGTGATTTCTTCTGCAATTTTACTAGATCGCTAGATAAAACTTTCGTGCCCTGGCTCTAAATTTTTTTTATGCATTGATGTTCTTTCTACGCTTTGGTGATTCATTAATGATGAGATCATGAGTTCTTTTTGTCCATTGAAATCACACGAATGAAATTTGAATCATATTTACTCTCAATAATCGTTACCTCCAAATTGCAACCAAATTTGAATCCTATTCATAGATTTTCACCAGATCAGATGGTTTTGATTTGAAAGGCAACAAGCTTTTGGCTTTAAAAAAAGGCCACATTTCACAATACCACTTACCTACATTTCTTAAATTTCTTTCACCTTAGAATTGCGGGGAAGCACCACTCGTTGATCAAGACGGGATCAATGATCAGATCAGTTTAGTATTTAAGCAAAGTCTAGTCAATTATATTGACCAATAGGAAGCCTTTATATGAGTTTTCACCTCCTAACAACTTCCATGCCAGTGGGTTCCATATCTTCTTCTGAGTGAGCAGGTGCTTGATGTCATTCTTTCCACGTGTCAAGCTAGTGCATTCCTGCTTTCCTTATTTGACAAGCATCTTCAAATTGTGGGCTTGCACCAGTCGTCGATCTTCAAAAGATCAATGATGGCAATGTTGGAATTTCGTAAACCTTACAAGATGGGAAAAGTGATGTTATCAAGGACACATGTCTACAAGGCACATACCTACTTTGTTTAAACTTCACTCAAGTTCTTTATATGGGAAAGCACCCTTTGTTGATCAAGATATGATCAATGGTGTGAAAAATTTTGCACTTTATGATAGCATCATCCACTTGGACCAATGAAATGACTCTTCTCAACCCTCATGCTCTAACCCAGCTGACTACTACATTAATTTTTGAGGTTTTTGAGCCCATAGCATAAGTACTTCCAGCAAAGCACAAGTGGCAGACCACATGGCGTGACTCAGTGTTCTTCCATAATTTGGCCCCACTATGACATGCATCACAAAGGTGCAACCTGCATTCCTTATTGAACTAGTAGCTTCATAATGCAAGATTGCACTAACCCTTGATCTTTGAAAGATCTATGGCTGATAAGGCTTCACTTCCATTTGGCAGACAGACTTCTTCAGTGGCACATCTGGCAATACATATCAGCGATCATTCTATAGTGTGGCACACCACAACATATAGTTAGAGATTCTCGACCCCACCTTGCTATGTCTCAAAAAATTTCTTGCCCACATTATTTATCTCTTGTGCAATTTCAAAATGTGGGCATGCGCTAGCCTTTGATCTTTGATAGATCAACGATTGATAGAATCAAGCATCTTAAATACCATGTTGGCTAAAGTGATGAATAAAATATTTCCATCCATTCCAACTCATCTAACACTTGCCATGGAAGACATCTTAACATCATCCTTGGGAATGGTAGGCCCATCTTGTCAGACTGTGCCACTTGTCCCATTGATGCTTCCCCACATTATTTATTTCATGAGCATCTCCTTCTTGTGGGAAAGCACTAGCCCTTGATTTAAATGAAATCAATGGTTGATGCTTCTTGGTGATAAAAGCATATCTCTATTAGTAACTCAACCAATGACATCGTAGGAAATCTAGAACATGCACGAAAAGTACTAACAAACCTACAAAAGTTTCTGACAACTTATGACTCCCCACAAAATTTACAGTTTACTGAAACTTAAAAAGGCAAGGGCTATGTGTCACCAAGTCACATGCCCACATTATTTTAAAAACTTTGTATCTCGAAATTGCAGGAATGCGATACCCATTGATCTGAACAAGATCAATGATTATAAAGACTTTGTATCAGCAGAGGTATTTCTTAATAGGATGATCAAGCAATTTGCAAGTCAACCATGACCACGTAAGGTTTAGACAAAATTATAATGAATTCATGCTTGCACAAGCCCTTCCTTGGGGTAAAAGTAATAAACCTTAAGGGTATTTTTAAAATTAAAATAAAAATTTGAGGGTTGTCAAGGTTAAGGTAAACTTTAATAAGGCATTTAGGGTTTTTCAACTGATTGCTCTGATGACCAACTTTGAGAAACTAATAAAAATTCAACAACATAGAGATCATGAGATGAACTAGGAAAATTTAAGAAATTTAAGAAATACAATGAGCAAACCCTAAAATGCATAATAATGTCCACAAATGAATTTTCACTCATTTTTTCAAAATTTTCTCTGTCCTATGAAAAAACAGACCAACACCCACCCCAATTTTAGCTTCTCAATTTGGAGGGTTTCTAGGTTACCAAATTCTTGTGTTATCTATTTTCATGCATGTCTTTACTTTTATGTTTATTAGATGGATGAGATGCATGTGAATGATCTCAGCAAAAATGTTTTAAAGGGATAAAGTTAGTTACTTCTGATTCATCCGCTCCTCTCTTAAGTATATCTTCCTACTTGTAAATTCCAACAATTGGTATCAAAGCCAAGTTCTCTTAAGAAGGAGCCTTACAGCTTGGAGAAAAGATTTAGAAATGGAAGTCTACAAACTTGGGAAGATCATAGAGAATTAGGTAATTGATATACAACTTGCTCTACACACTTTGGAAGAAGCCAGGGAGGAACTGAGAAAATCCTTAAAGAGAAGAAGAAAGATTGCCTTAGATGAAAATGATACACAATACAAGGAGATTAACACCACAAAATTGTTTGCAAATGGAGATTCCAAAGAGTTTGATGTAGCAATATCAAACCTAATGGAGAAGAATACAACTTAAGTAGAAGAAATTAGAACACTCAAGTTTAAACAAGAATCACAAGCCATGATGCTTTGTGAGGTGACTAAATAGATGAAAAGAGCCATTGAAGATAAGGCTATGCTTGAAGAAGACAAGAGAAACCTTGCCAACAAATTGGAAGAAAATTCAATTGAGCTTGCAAGAATTTCAAACATATAGTTAGACACCCTAAGCCAGATGATGAGTGCACATCATGAACTAAATATCAAGGACATTAAAATCTCTACACTGAAGATGCAAAATGAACAACTACAAAATGATCAAAAAAGAGAGAAGGAAATTATAGAGAGCTTCAGCAAACCCAATGAGGCCATCAAATACTTTGAACAACTACTAAAATCACCAAGTGCTAGCAATGATACTTCAAGACTAGGATACACTAGCACTAAACAAGGAGAGTCATCCAAGACTGCAAAAGAAAGGAGTAACAAAGGTAAGTACACTAAACCTACTTGTCATTTCTGTAGTAAAAAGGGACATACCTCTAATGTATGCAGGAGCAAGAATGCCCATCAATATGATAAATCGAATAATGTGGGTTATTGTCATAAGTGCAAAAAGTAAGGACATCAAGCACATAACTACAGGACTAAGACTATCAAAACACCAAGATTTGAAGGTCACTACTACAATTACAAAAAGTATGGACATAGAGTTTTTGAGTGCAAATCAAAGCCTATGTGGACACCTAATTAGCAAGCAAGGGGAAATAACCATGGACATCACTATAATTGGGACTACAACACCAGGTATAGTTGTCATTACTGTCAAGAATATGGACGCATTCCTAAAAATTGCATAAGCACACATTTCAAAGGAAACTACAGTAGATGGCTTAGTCAAACCACATGCTTTAGTTGTTTGAGGACTAGTCATATCAGTAGGAATTTCCTAATAAGGTTAAAGGCACCCAAACTAGAGATCAATAAAGGAAAAGAGAAGGTGGATGTTGAACATGTCAAAGGATAAATGAATAAGACTTGAAAGAAGAAAGATGGGAGTAGCACATCAAATGAAGGGATCAGTTCACCTAAAAGGTCAAGTGATCACACTTCATCAAACTAAGAAAAGAGAAGATATGAGGGACTAATAAATAAAGCTTTATCATACATTAGTTCCTAAACAAGCAAGTACTAAAAAGAAGTGATCAGCATGAATAAAGATGCAAAGCTAAAATTTCAAAAATTCATAAGTGTTGCTGAGTTACCCTCAGATGCTAAGTAAAATATCAAAAGTCGAATGACTAGTTACAATCAAGTTGGTAGTGGAAGTCGAGTGAAGATAAATTTTAGTGGAAGCTGAGTAAACAATACTTCTATGGATGTCAAGTGGTGAAAAGACAATGGAAGCTAAGTAATGTAAAAATGCTTAAGAAGCTGAGTGGATAGCTATAAACACACTAAGCATTAAATGCAATAAAAATAAGGTATATTATTCTATTTTGAATCATTTTTCTTCATCATGAACATAAAGGAAAGATGAAGAAGAGTGCAAAATAACTTCAAAGTAGAGAATCTAGCATATGAATAGATTTCAACAATGAATTAACATAATTTCATTGAATTTGAGGTATTTACATTTGTGTCGAGTTATATAGTTTCACATTTTCTTTGAGTTCAAACCCTAGATTGCACAAATGGCCTCAACTTCTAGAAAAATCCATGACAAAGAGTTGTTTGAAGTCCAGCTAGTGTCTAATGAGGTTAAGAAACTTGATTTTCAGCTAATACCAAAAGTGGCATATAAAAATGACCCAATTGGAGCCCTATCTATCATACCCCCTAAGGTAGTTATGGTCTAGAATGTTAGGAAGTGTTATAATTATAAGATTTGAGCTATTGGAGGCATGGAGATGAGGGAAGCATATGAGAGATTATGTGATAATGGAGTTTTGAAAGAAGAATATCATATTGTTGAGAAGAAGGGTTTGACGCATGCCCTAGAATTCCCCACAGTTTTTAAAACTAAATGGATCAAGCTAGAGCTTAGCAGAATACATGATGGAATTTTATAGTTGGAGAATGGTCCAATAAAAATCACAAAGAAAATTGTAGATAGAGTGATAGGGTACCCAACCCTAGATTGGCCAAAGACCCTTAAGAGTGATTCTAAGGAAGCTATTGAGAAGAACATTGGTGCTAAGTGGAACGAGAGAGGAATGACAATTTACACCATTCAAGACCCTCTTGTTGATTTTGTTGTTAGATTCATTGCACACAAATTCTACCAATCTAGCAGATTTGTACCTTGCATTGCAGTGGATGTGGGTTACAAATTGGTGAAGAAGGATCATACTTATGATCTTGCTGAACTCCAATTGCAGAAAATCAATAAGAATTTAGCAGCAATAAGGAGAACAAAGGGAGCACAAGGAAAGTTTGAAACAATTTTGATTTGCATATTTTTCTATGTGCAGAATGAATTTCCATCTTTTAGTAAATTTGATTGGAAGGCAAACAAGTCTATTATAGCTCAGGTTAATGAATACATTGAACAAATGTGAGCTAATTTTGAGACCTTAATGACTAGCTATTTTGAAGACTTCAAGAAGTCCATGAAGCAAAGGCTAAGGATACTAGCTTCATTAGTAGAAAAGCATGTAAATGATGTTTTCTTTCTTGTAGATATTGATCACACTTATATGCAAGTAGCCACACCAAGACTTAGATGGCTAAGACCTCTTGGCTATGAAATAAATATAGATGAGGCATCAACAACTATAATTGCACTATTAGCTGAGGAAGTAGACAAAAGTGCACCACATTTTGGATCTTTTGATGTGGTCAGATCAAAGGTTGACATAGAGTTGAAGATTGCCTCCACACTAAAGAAGAAGGATAAACTTGTAAAGAAGTTAAAGGCCAAATTTGGTGAGGGCACTATAGAAGAGGAAGAAGAAGCTAAGGATGATGAAGAAGAACAAAGGTAGGAAAAACTTTCTTTGACCCAAGGCATGGGTGAGGATGCAAAAGAAGAGGAAGGTGCTGAGCAAGAAGCACCCAAGGCTAGACTAAAGAAAAGAAAGGCATAGAAACAACCAGTTGCATAGCCAAAGGGAAAGAATGAAGCAACAAAGTCGAGCCCAGCCAAGCTAACTACAAGGGTAGATACCAAGGCAAAATCCCAAGTGGCTAAGGAACAAGGGAAGAAAAAATTCGTAGAGTAAGGAGGGCCAATAGAACAAAAGAAAAGAAGAAAATATGTTACACCTCTAGAGTCAGATGAAGAGATAGAATCTGACAATGATCAATACATATTGGTAAGATGTTCTACCAAATCCAAATTAGAAAATGTTTGTAATAACATTAGAGATAATGCAAATCTAACTAGTTTAAAGACCATTGATTTTAATAAATTTTCAAGAGAAGAGTAGAACATAGTGGAAGAGTCCATCTACACTATGATGGCTAAGTTCAAGACTACCCCACTTGAACTAGACAATTCAATGCCTAAGGAGCTAAGCTCCATTGTAGAGAATAAATGGCATTACTGCCTAAAAATGGAAAAGGAAATAAGGGATTCAACATTGGCTCATGTAATGCCTAATCTAACTAAAGGTCAAATTAGCAAGGCTAATAAGAAACAATGGAGCAAATTTGCACCCAAATATAGAGCTTTTAGAATTTTACAAAATCAAATTGAAGATGTTGTGCAGAAGTCCACACAAATGTGGAAATTGATTTATGGACTAACAACTATCAAGGAAGGGTAGGAAGATCCCTTTGAGGGAAGAAATGATGAAGAGGAAGAGGAAAATGAAAAAGAGGAGGAAGGAGAGAAAGAAAAAGAAGAGGAAATAGTGGAGAAGACATAGAAAGTTGAAGAAAAGGCAACAAGAATAGAGTGTCCAAGACACCCAATTGCCACCACGAAGTCCTCCACATACAACACCTACAAAAACTATAATTGTCAAGGATGTTCCTAACAACTTAGGTTAGAACATCAATCCATTAACTTCAGAGGATCTAAAAAATATCCTTCACCAAACAACATTACAATGAAAACTATGCACAAATCCTATTTTGGTGAGTGTGGAAGAGTTGCAAAAAGCTATAGCAAAAATTAAAAAGGAGAAGGTGAACACACAAGAGCCACCTTAACAATCTCCTACAACTATAGTTGATCAACCAAAAGAGCAAGCAAAACAAGACACAACTGCTAAGGTTGATCTTATAGTCATAGAAACTGCAACTATCAAGGAGCCAGCAAAGGAGAAGATAGGACAATATGTTCCTACTACACAAAGTCAAGGTGCACCTCTTTAGATCATTGTAATTTATCAAGGCATAAGAGAAGAAGATAAGGAAGAGGAGAAAACCCCAAAAGAAAAGGAATGAGGGGCAATTCAGACATTGGTAAACTTTCCTACTATGGGGATTCCTATCAAACAGTTGAGCACTAATGCAATACCATTGCAAATCTCAACACTAGGCTCAAGCTCCACCAAGGTAGCAAGGGTAATTCACTATGGAGACCTTGCACTTGATGAGGAAATATTCATACCAAGTTATGACTCCAAGACAATGAATTTAGCATAGATTAATGAAGTACAAGAGGCACTAGAGAGAAGGAAGAAGTAGGAGATACTCAAAAATGAGTATAGCAAGCATTAGTGGAAATTAAAGACATATTTCTTGATGCATTCACCTTGCCTGTACCTGATGAAACAACACCCATCACGGAGAAATTGTCCAAGATAGTGGACTAGGTACAAAATGAAGACCTTGATACTAATGTGAAATTATTAGAATGGTCTAAAAAGAAATTTCAAATAAAATTCAATGATAAGCTATCCAGTGAGATAGCACTATCACAAGTTGAATTGGCTAAGAAGATTGAAAAGGTAAAAATAGTACTTGGGAACATATTCTCATTGTACTCCAAATTGTGTGACTTATCATACTTCACACAAGAAACTAGCCAAAGAATACTAAGCTTGGAAAAAAATCATAGAATTTCTAGCACACAGCTACCCAAAGATCCAAGTCAAAGTGAGAAGCATTTTTACAACTATGCTTCACACTTAGAAGGATTTAGCTATATTGATAGCATAAGAGGCTAATGTTAAGGCTAAACTAATACAAATACAATCTGCTATTACCCCACACCTAGAAGTACTAAATAAGGAAGTAGCTTATGCAGAAATAGTTTTAAAGAAAGACCCTAATCTTTCTACTTTAAACACCCTAGTACATATCGTAGTAGAGACATCCATCTAGCTTAAATCACTAGAAATAGAATTGAACAATTGGGATGCTTCTTTGGAGATGATAATGGAGGTAAATAAAACATTTTTGGTTAAATATTTTATTCATTCTTAGGACCCTTTGACATAAGTGTCAAAAAGGGGGAGTAATACATTTAAGCAATAAGAATGGGGGAGTAATACATTATGTAGATATGGGGGAGATATAATTTTGAATTTTGAAGAAGAAATAAGGAGACCTAGTCAAAAAATTCACTCCAAGGAGATATATGAAAGGGGGAGCAGAAAAAAAGGATGAGTGCAAATAGATCAAAAATAGGGTACAACAAAAATAGAGGCAAAAGAATGACAAGGCAAAGAGTTTCAGAAACACCAGCATGAGACAAATTCAGCAGAAGAATCTTTGGTCACAAAAATGGCACATCAGCTCAGGAGGAGTTACAAATTTTTGAGATATACAAAATTTTGAAACAAGGTTTTGAAAGTTATGTATATATGCCAAACAAAATGTGTAGTATACTCATGGAGATCATATTCATAATGTTTAGGTAAGTGTTTTTGTCACTCATATCAGAGGGGGAGATTGTTGGTCTCAGATTGGTTTTGACAATTGAGTGTCAACACACTTAACCAATTCTTAGTTGATGCCAAGTATAATATAGATGTCGAGCTATAGTGTGTGCCGAGTCAAAGATTCAATGGGTTCCAAGTGAACTAGAATTACTATAGGAGCATAGTGAGATAGAATTCCTATATGTGTCGAGCATTAGCAAATAGTAAGTGTCGAGTAACACAGAATCAACATATGAGTCTATATCTTCACAAACCCATATGTAAACTATTTTTGAAGCCAACTTAGGATGAATCTCGAAGGATCTTGAAGATAAGATTGAATCTTTTGCATTTCTTATGAAATCTACATGTAGCCAATAAGAAAAATGGATAAGGCATGCAACCAATAAGAAAAGTGAAAGAATTGAGTGGGAAATGAAGAGTGAATGTGGATTGTAGATTCATACCTAACCCTAAATCTTTGAAGCCTTTGAAAGGAGGATGAAATCCCATTATGCATGAGTATGAGAGAGTGCAAGAGAGAAGTGTATGGGTGAATTATAGAAAAGTTCAAAAGGGTGTTTAAAGACTTAGAAGGAAGAGCAGCATTGTAGCATTCAGTTGATCAGAATAGAGTATCAGAATTTCAAGAAGAGACACATCAGATTAGCAAGGATCAAAGCAGATAGAGCATAACAAGGATCTGGAATCAGCAATTGAAGATTGCAAGTCATCAGGTCAAGACATTCTACTATACTTTCTAACCATTGTATTGTAAGAATGAAAATCCTATGATGATAGGTTGGCTTAATAGCTATATAGGTTTGATAGCCATATTGTAGATACATAACAAGACTGTAAATCCTTTACCTAGGTCACTTTTAACAAGGTGTAAAGTCTTTAACAGGACATGCCTTTCATAGGGAATATCATTAGAAGTGGTCAAACTTTATGAACTTGAACAATTACATATTGTTGCAGTGATACTTTATGGGTGTCATCCTCACCCAAGTTTTACCTTCTCAATTTGGAGGGTTTTGGGGTTACCAAATTCTTGTGTTATCTGTTTTCATGCATGTCTTTACTTCCATGTTTATTAGATGGATTAGATGCATGTGAATGATCTTTGAAAAAATGTTTTAAAGGGATAAAGTTAGCTACTTCTTATTCACACCCCCTATCAGAAGTATATCTTCCTACTTGTAAATTCCAACAACATTTTCTATGAAGGACTTGGGGGTAGCAAAACAAATCCTTGGTATGAAGATTTACAAAGATAGGAAGAATAGGAAATTGACATTATCTTAGGTTGATTATATTGTGAAGGTATTGCAACATTTGTCTATGAAGAATACTAAAGTTGTTAGTACACCTTTACTTAGTGATTTTAAGTTGACTAAGGAAATGTATCCAAAAACACAAGAAGAGGAGGATAACATGTCCAAGGTACCTTATGCTTCAGTTGTAGGAAGCTTTGTGTATGCTATGGTATGTATAGGGCCAAATATTGTACATGTAGTGGGAGTTGTTAGAAGGTATATGAGTCATCTAGGAATTGAGCATTGGAATGTAGTAAATGGATTCTCAAATATTTGAGAGGTACATCAAGTAAGTGTTTACACTGTCAGGGCTATAATATTGATTCATAGGAATATGTTGACTCAAATTTGGCTAGGGATATTTATAGTAGGTGAAGTACTATAGGTTATGTATTTACTGTTGGTGGGGTAGCAGCAAGCTGAGTTTCTCGATTGCATAAGGTTAATGCTTTATCCACTATAGAAGCAGAGTATGTTGCTGCTATAGGGGTAGCCAAGGAGATGATATGGCTTTAGTTCTTCTTGGAAGAATTGGGACACCCTTAAAGTGATAATTACTTGTTTATAGATAGTCATATTTTCATTCATCTTGCAAAGAATTCAACTCTGCATTCAAATTCAAAACACATACAGTTGCAATACCATTTCATTCAATCAGTTATAGATGATGGATAGTTAAAGATGGACAAGATACATACAGATGAAAATCCAATAGATATGTTTACAAAGGTAGTGACAAAGGAGAAGGTGAACTCCTCTTCAACTTTAGTTGGTCTTCTAGACTGAACAGAATAATTGAACAGTAAAGTCTAGGGTGGTTTGATCCAGTGGGAGCCTCATGGCATAGAGGCATAGCTATAGGATCAATCTACAAGTGGGATATTGTTGTTTAGTGTGGAGTCTCATCAATCCTCAAGTGGGAGATTATTGTTTAATGTGGAGTCTCATCATTCCTCAAGTGGGATATTTTTAGATTATGGTGATTGGTTAGGGAAGTACTGTACATTCTCCATAATTCCCCAGCAGGGTTCGAGGCTAGGTCAAGCCTCGAGTAGGGTTTTGGGGTTGGAGCCTCTGAGATTATTTTTTTGGGGGGCTATTTTATTAGCATTTTATGGATGACATATTGTAACTAATTTTAACCCTGAAGCGAAAAAAATACTTGTATAAAAGGGCTTAGGATTAGGGATCATTTCATAAGATGTGATGCAAAAATTGCTTCTTGCAGTGATTTTGAGCTGTAAGGAATTATGGATTGTAATTAGATTGTAATCACTATATTGTAATAATATTGGAATTGTTTCGTGGTGGACATAGCCCAAGGTTTGGGTGAACCACGTTAAACCTTGGTGTCTTGTGTTCTCTTTTTTGAGATCTATTATTTTCTAATATTGTTTATATTTACATGTAATTTTTATTTTAGTCTAAGGTTGATCCTAACAAGTGGTATTAGAGCGAGGTTTTTTTTCAATTATCCTCTATATGAAAGTCTCATAGTTGATTAGGAGTGATGGAAGATGAGTATAAGCTAAAGGTGGATAAGTTTAATGAGAAAAACTTTCAGTTATGGAAAATAAAAATGGAGGGGTATCTTTATCAGAACGACTTATGGAATCCATTGGAAGTAAAATCCAACAAAAAAGGAACTATCAGATGAGGATTGGGAGATTTTAGATAGGAAGGCACTTGGAAGTGTTTAACTATGCTTGGCACCATTAGTGACATTTAAAATTACAAAAGTGAAGATGATGGAAGTGTTGATGGAAACCCTAGCGAAATTGTATGAAAAGGCCTCCAAGTCAAATAAGGTATTTCTCATGAAGTGTTTATTTAATATGAAGATGATAGAAGGTGGATCTTTTGTAGATCATTTAAATGAGTTTAATACTATTACTAGTTAGTTAACTTCTGTGGGTATTAATTTTGATGAAGAAATTAGGGCTCTCTTGATTTTGTGTTCTTTGCCTAAAAGTTGGAATGGCTTGGTAATGGCTGCAAGTAATTTTGATTTTGGATCTAATACCCTAAAATATGATGATGTGATCAGTGTTATTTTGAGTGAAGAAATTTGTAAGAAAATCTCATGTGGATCTACACCAAGAAGTGCTTTGAACACACAAAGAAGAGGTAGAATGACTAAGAGAGAAAATAATTCTAAAAATTGTGGGAAATCAAGAGGAACATCAAAAGGAAAGAGGTTTCAATCAAGAGGATTAAATGACTACTAGTACTATGGGAAACTAGGGCATAAGAAAGATTGCTAGACTCAAAAGAAAAATGAAGAAGATAAACCATAAGGGAACAAGGAGGTAAATGTAGTAAGTAATAAATCTGAAGAGGATGCTTTGCTTCTATCTTTAGAAAGTGTTGATGATTCATCAGTTTTAAATTCTGCTACTTCATTTCATGCTACACCTCATAGAGGTTATTTTATTATGTTCAAGGGGATTTTGGGCTTGTTTATTTGGAGGATAATGAACCATGTTAGATTGTTGGAAAGGGAAATGTTAAGATTAAGTTGTAGAATTGGAATCATTGGCTACTACATGAGGTAAGACATGTTCCAAGGCTAAGTAGGAATTTAATTTTAATAGAGCAACCCAGTGATGAGGGTTGTGTAGTTACTTTTAATGATAAAAATTAGAAGGTTTCAAAAGGCTTCCTTGTAGTAGTAAAAGGTCTGAAAGTAGGCACCTTATATCTTTGTATAGATCATATTGTTCCTTCTACTTTGATTGTTTTAGAGAAAAATGAGTGTTCAATAATAGTTGTTGCAGTTGAGCAGAGAGAACAAAGAGTTGGTGTAGGTTCTAATATAGTGTTATGGCACAATAGACTTGGGCACATGAGTGAGAAAGGTATGAAATTACTTCATTCAAAGAAATTTTTACCAAGTATGAAATATGTTAATATGGATTTCTATAAAAGTTATTTGTACGGAAAACAAAAGATAGTGATTTTTGTCAAGAGTGAGAAAGAAAAGAAAAGTTAGAGATTAGAGCTTGTGCATACAAATGTATGGGGACCAACTTAGGTATCTTCCCTTGGTGGCTCTTATTATTATATTACATTTATTGATGATGCAACTAGAAAAGTATGGATTTATTTCCTTAGATAGAAATATGATGTATTTCAAATTTTTAAGAAATGGAAATGCTTGGTTGAAAATGAGATTGGTAGGAAATTAAAATGTCTTAGATTTAATAATGGTGGTGAGTATTGCAGTCATAAATTTGAAGATTATTGCTCCATTAATGGTATTTGTATGTAGAAAATTGTTCCAAGGACTCTACAGGAAAATGGAGTTGTTGAATGCATGAATAGAATGATAATGGAGTGTGTAAGGAGCATGAGGTTACATCATGGGTTTCTCTTAAATATGTGGGTGGAGATTGTCAATACTATTTTATATTTGATTAATACAGGTCCCTTTACTCCTTTAGGTTGTGGTATTTTAGAGGAAGCATGGACTATTAAGAAGGTGAGTTATTCTTTTCTCAGAACCTTCAGTTGTGAAGCAAATGCTCATATACATTCTAAAAATAAAACCAAGCTAGAAGCTAAGTCAAAGAAATATGTATTTGTTGGATATGACATTGATGAATTTCATTATAGGCTTTGGGATTTTGAAAATTTTAAAAGTGAATGAAGCAAGGATGTCATATTCAATGAGAAAGTGTTATACAAAGATCTGTTATAGCAACATGAGAAGAAAGAAGATGATTGTATAGTGCTAGATGATACTCCAAAAGATGATGTTCCAAAAATTCCTCATGATCTACAACAACAAATATGATACACACCAATGAATGTTAGATGGTCAACAAAGCTAAGTAGGCCTTTAGAAAGATTTTCTCCCTCTTTGTATTCTATTTTACTTACTGATGTTGGTGAACTTGACTATTATGATGAAGCTATGCAGATGGATACTAAGATTCAATGTGAGTTTGCAATGATAGATGAAATGGACTCCTTACTAAAAAATATGACTTGGGATTTATGCAAGTTTCCTACAAGTAAACAAGCTTTACAAAATAAATGAATTTATAGGTTGAAAGAATAGGATGGAGGTAAGAAAAGATTTAAAGCCATACTAGTTGTAAAATGATTTGCATAGAAAAAAGAGCATTGATTTTGATGAGATATTTGTTGGAATTATTTAGAATAACTGAGAGGGGGGTGAATCAGTTATCCAAGGTTAAAATGTACAAATAAAAAACACACACAACATATGCTAATGTATGAAAAACACACAACAGAATACATAACAATCCCTTCTATGGCTTGCACATTGATTCATGATTGGAATTATATATACAATGGGTGAAGGTGGGCTCTTCAAAGAGGATATTTTCCATGACAATACAATTCGCATACATTAAATTTCACCATGCCTCTACAAGGCTTGCATCATACATGCTTCTCTTTATAATTTCTACTTATCACCCCCAAATCATAATATCAAGACAATGGTTTCAATGGAGCCCATACTGCATGGAATTTCCCCCCCTCCCCTCCAAGAGAAGAGGCTCTCTACTACATTGTTGAGCCTAACTAACCCCTTTACCCAAGGTTTCTCTTCCCTCCCAAGGGTGAGTAAATCCTTCACACCCATGAACACATTCAACATCCAAACAAAACCAAGAGATCAAGGAAGAAAACCAAAAAAATGCATGAAACTCCTTGCACAATCACAACACAACACAAAGATCACAATAACAATACATAATTCCATAACAACACTCCATACTTTTAGATTCATTATACAATGTTAAAAAAAAAAGGTCATGGTTTGAGCACCAACCTTGGTCCAAGCTAAAGGCAATGATAGTTGATGAAGAGATCTCTTAGCCTCCCTCCAAAACCATAACTATCTCTAAACTTAGAGAGTGGGTAAACACCCCACTAGTTTGTCTAAGACTCCCTAAAAAGGCCTTCCTACTAACTATTTTAGCAAAAACACCAAGCCACTTCCTCTTACAAACTTGTCTCCCCTAAGTTTTATATTTTTGACTTAGTGGAAACATGGGAAAGAGCTCATGTGATAACTCCATTTTCGAATTAATGGAAGGTGACATTGGAAAAGGTCCTCCCTAGGTTTTCTAGGCACTATTATGGTCAAAATTAGGTCCCTAACATGTTATACTATCATATGGTTAGCTTATTTTCACACAAAAGACACTTTGGGACCACCTAATGACCCTTCAAAACCCTAGTCAAGTCTAAATTCGAATTTTATTTGATTTTGACCCATCCTATCCCTTGTCAAGTGGGTTTACTTAATCATTGACAAGGTAATTAGTTTTAGGGTAAAATGCCACCATTACCAAAACCTTAGATGACATGTCATTAAAACACAAGATCCACATGTGTCAAGTGACACATAAAAACACATTCCACATCACCATGACATGTCCCTAATGCATCTTTGTGATTAAAAATTTCCACATACAAGCTAACTTACATTTACAAAGAAAAATACTTCACAATGAGGCTTTTGAATCTTCCAAAGATTTACCTTGGTTAAACTGTGTTCACATAAGTTTGGACCTTGTTTCCCCCAAAAATTTCCATGGTTCCACTTCTTGCGCACTAAACATGAGCACTAGTAGTCTAAGGAGGTCATATAAAATACATATCATAAATGCATAAGAATTTAAATGTTATGTAATCCATATTAACATAATGCAATGGAATTCCTTTACTTAATCATTTCAAATAAAAAATTCAAAATGGTAAAATATCAAAATTTTCACATCACATTAAATCATGAATCATCATAATCAAATTAACATTTCACATCACATCATAATCAAATTAACATTTCACATCACATCATAATCTAATTTCTATCCTGCAATTTGTAAAGTTGCATCCATATTTGTTTAATCATCCCATTCACAATATTATGTTCTTAGTACATATCATAGATGTAAAATACTACTATAATGTCAAAATAAATAGATAAAACAAGCCACTATCTATCTAAGTCTTGAATAACTATCAAAATATTAAAGTCTCAAATATTAAAATGCAAGTAAAAATATCTATGCTATGATAGATCAGGGTAAGGCCTTATATCCTCCCCCCTAGGCATGAACCTCCTCTTGGAGTTCAGCAAAAGGGTATGGGTACTAATATTTCATCTATGTTGCATCCTCCCATGAAGTCGTGACCTCATCATAACAATCCCCACTGGATTCTAACCTAGCCTAGCACTCTATCTAGAAGTTTGAAGATCTGTTAAAAAAAAATGTGATTGAGTTCCCATGTTAGCTATCTGTGATTTGTCCCCATCTATAGCCCCAATATCTATAGCGCAATGCCCTATTTGATGATCATCACTCACTACAAATACCTTGTCCTACTATGGGTTCTAAAGTGGCTCCATACCAGCTACCTCCTATCAGAACTTGTGGGCACTCTCTCGCTAGGTCACCCATATTACTACAAGTGTAACACAGCCCTCACGTATGAATCTAAACTTCCTATGATCCTATCTACTGCTAACCCGTCGTCCTAATGGGCTCACTGATATTGCTTTTGGATGATTTTTGAGTCCAAGCTGGTTGTTCATAATGAATCAGAGTCCACTCTTCCAATGTAGGACTAGTGTCTTGTTGGAACCCCTATTGTGTCTATGGGACCTTAGAGGACCTTACTGCATGGTCATGGTTCCTCTTCCAAGGGGGGCTCTAATACCCTAATTGTTGAGAAGGATCTCAGTTATGAGACTAACCCCAAGACTCTTTTTTATTACAAACATCTTTAGCAACCAATGCTACCTCAACTGCCTCTCTAAAGGTATTAGGAAAGGCCAAGCATACCTAGTTCTAAAGAGACAAGTTAAGACCCTTGGTGAATCAATAGATCCATATTTTCTCATCCTTCATGTACTCAACATAAGGAAGGAGCTCAAGAAATTTGCTCTCATACTGAGCTACAGTAAGGTCCCTCTACTAGATGTCATAGAACTCCTCAATCTAACTCTATCTAAAATGCTCTGAAAGATACCTATCTCTGAATCTAGCCACAAATGCCTCCTAGGTAAGAGTGTCTACTCTCACACCACCCATGGTCTCCTCTTATTTCTACCAATTTGAAGCATTATCTTGTAATAAGTGGATAACAAGTCATGCCTTCAGATTGCTCCCATATGACCACAAACCAAAGCACCTCTCTAAGCTCCGTAACCATGCCTTTGCCTATGTACCATCTGTGGTTCCAGTGAAAAGAGGTGTTTTTAGTTGGATCAATTCCATAATCTCATTCCCTATGTCTTTGGGTGCTCTCACTACTATTGGTGGTTCTATGAGTGGTGGTGGTTCAAGTTGATGAACTGAGGCCTCTTCATGGTCACCTTTTCCTTTTGCATCTCTAGGTGGAGGACTCCTACTTCTCTTGCTATTATCAGCTCTATGCTCCCCTATTCCTTATTGTTTGGGCTATGGAATTATAGGTGGTATCCTTTCATGCACTATTCTGAAAAGGTTATGAGTGGCTCTAAAAAGTTGATTAAAGTTTTAAGGTTGTTCAGGTGGAGGTGCACCAATTTCATGCTCGACTCCATCTAGTGCCACTTGAGCATCTCTAGTGACTCTACCCCTTCAATTACCATGGGTAACAATAGGCATCCTACACACAAGTTGTAGTTCTAGTGAGTTAAGCATAACGGGTAAGGCTCTAGTGTTATAACCAACTAGGCTTTGATACTAGAATGTCATGTCCAACATTTAAAACATAACTAACAATTTTTTTTGAATATTGTATTATGAATATTCTATCGAACTATGGGGTGCTTGGAGTATAACCACTCATATCCCTTGAGAATATCATAATGTTACTTTAATTGATCATCGAGTTGGTGATAAATAATTTTAATTGATGTGGAAGAATTTGTTTTCATTTCAAATTCAATACTTCAAGTTTCCATGGGAGGCCAATTAGTTTTCTAACATTTATTAGAAGTCTAAGTTATAATATAAAGGCTAGATGATATAATTTCATTTTGAATCCACATCCAAACCCGAAAATAAGGCTTTACGTATATGAATGTAGAGTACCAATTTTATATCAACGTAGTTGCAATAATTCAATAGTTTTGTGAATATGAAGATGTTTATAGTTGCCCTAGATGTTCCAATTACACGTTGACTTACCATATATATATATATGACCTTAACTCATTATGTCCTATGTCCAATTCTACTCTGTTTTCATTTTATTATTTTATTATTTTATTTTATCATTTTTATTTTATTTTATTTAGGTATATAAATTTAAATGAGCTCTTGCACATTGTCATTTCATTAAACTTCTAACCTGTTAACCTTATCCCATACTTTTATTTTGACTATTGAAGAAGCATATACATATACTACTTATTTCAATTTCAATTTCTCTAAAATCTTATTATTAGTTATCAACTTTTTAGTGTTGATTAATATCTAAATTGGATCATTTTTATATGAAGATAAATTTGTTAAGTTTATATCATAACTAAGGGTCATACCATTATTAATTAATGAAATTAAGTAAATAAAAGAATTTTAAAAGCCCAAATAAGAATTGCAAATCTAATTCCTAATATTTAATCTTTTAACTCTCTCTACCCCTATCCTACTATCCTACTTTACCCCTTTCCATGACTAAAATAAAATGAAAAAATAAAAAACACCATAATTATTTGGGTTAGCAACTTAAATCATATTGTTGTTACCTATATCCCCACTTTACTCACCCCTTATTTCTAACACTTTACTTTTAACATGAACTACATATGTCTAAACCCAATCACATTAATAATTTATCATTTAATAAACTAACATTAACTAGGCACTCTATTATGATGTGTAATGATTTCTACTACCCAAAACCTACTACCTTGGCACCTACCTTATCCACCTAAGGCTATCCCATTCCCTAGGCGACTATACCAAGACCAAGGCATTGCATTCAAGGATGGGCACATTTCTTTTTAATGGGGGAGGTGCCTATGGATAGGTCAAACTTGTGATAGGGATAGGACACCTCCAAATGTGCTCAAGTCTTTTCAAAAAGTTTTAGATGCTTTTAAATTTGCTTGCATTTTTGTCTTTTGACTTTTCTTAAACCTAGCACCTCAGTTTCGTTACTTATGTATTAGTGTTGAGTATTTTTGTGTTGGATTTTTCCCATTCTAAGTATGTCACCCATATTATGTAATGAAATGGTTTTCCTTTATTAAATTCTACTTTTAATTTAATGATAAAGATAAATTAATCCTTCCTGTTCACCTAGAGAGGTGACAGGGGTACTTGTTTTATACTATTAACTTTTTCCATGAGAATATTTTTTGAAAGTCAGAATGCATGATCACGTGGTTTTCTATTTGATAGAGACTTGGTTTATATCATAGGTTATATTAGCATCATAATTTTGCATGTCTTAAGTACGTATAATGTTGATATAATATTACTTTAAAGTCAGGATCTTATGGAATATTCCATAGTAATATTTTATTGGACTGTAATGGGGAGTGGGATATTTTTCACTTCCCATACAAATTCCAGAGAATAAAAAGTGTAGCTACATGAGGGTTTTCACTATATGTTTAATGCATTTCTCTTCTTTCTCCTTTTTGGAGACCATGTTGATGAGTTGCTAATGATCTGAATTTGACTTCCTTATTAATTTTTAATTTGAAAGCTTGATATTACTATAGCATATATCTCATCTAAGGACCTATTAGAACTAGAAACCAAATGAACCAAATTTGCATGCACATATAATGAACTATCAAAATATAATAACTTTCTTTCTACTATATCAAATACACAACATATGATTTTACAAGTCAATCACTTATGTTTCAAATTTAGTCAACTATATCAATAAGAATCTCCCATACAAAAAAACTATGAAATATTTCTACTTATTGATTTATAGATCAACATAAGGAGGAGTGTCTCATTTACATAACTTCAATATGATAAGATATTACATGGAGTGATCTTAATCCTTCCTACCCAACTATGATAGTGACACAAACTTCCTCTTGAAAAGACAACTAAATACAAATCCTCAAACTTCACTTTACACATTTACAACAATATGCAAATAGGAAAGTAAATCCCTTTTACATTAAAATGAAATAACAATCACAACACATTATGACATGGAAAATATTAGTCTCTCCACAACACTTGATTCCTCAACATTGCCAAGGGTGAAACTCTAATCTCTTGATAGGATCTACTTTCTCAAAACCTGCATCAACAACACAAAACTTCGAACCATGGAGGCTCACGCCCTATCTGAAGCTTCTATGAAGCCACCCACTGAGCAGCGAAAACAAAGCCCAAATGGATTACACACAGACACAACATTCAATAATGCATGAAAAACACACAACACAACACATAACAATCCCTTCCATGGCTTACACATTCATTCACCATTGGAATCATAAATACATTGGGTGAAGGTGGGATCTTCAAAGAGGATATTTTCCATGACAATACTATTCACATACATTAAATTTTACCATCCCTCTACAAGGCTTGCATCATATGTGCTTATCTTCACAATTTCTACTTATTAGCCCCAAATTCACAATTTCCAATTATCACCCCCAAATATCATAATATCAAGACAATGCCTTCAATGGAGCCCATACTCCATGGAATTTCCCCACCTTACCTCAAAGAGAAGAGGCTCTTTACTAAATTTTTGAGCCCAACTAACCCTTTCACACAAGGCTTCTCTTCCCTCCCAAGGGTGAGTGAAGCCTTCACACCCATGAACACATTTAACATTCAAACAAAACCAAGAGATCAAGGAAGAAAACCAAGAAAATGCATGAAACTCCTTGCATAATCACAACACAACACAAAGATCACAATAACAATACATGATTCCATAACAACACTCCATAATTGTACATTCATTATGCAATGTTAAAACAAAATGGTCATGGTTTGAGCACCAACCTTGGTCCAAGCTAAAAATAATGATAGTTGATGAAGAGCTCCCTTAGCCTCCCTCCAAAACCCTAACTATCTCTAAACTTAGAGAGCAAGTGAAAACCTCACTAATTTTTCCAAGATTCCCTAAAAAGGCCTTCCCACTAACTATTTTAGCAAAAACACCAAGCCACTTCCTCTTACAAACTTGTCTCCCCCTAAGTTTGCTATTTTTGACCTAGTGGAAACATGGGAAAGAGCTCATGTGACAACTCCATTTTCGAATTGATGGAAGAAAGCATTAGTAAAGGTCCCCCCTAGGCTATCTAGGCACTCTCATGGTCAAAATTAGGTCCCTAACATGTTATACTATCATATGGTTAGCTTATTTTCACACAAAAGACACTTTGGGACCACCTAATGACCCTTCAAAACCTAGTCAAGTCTAAATTCGAATTTCCTTTGATTGTGACCCATCCTATCCCTTTTCAAGAGGGTTTAGTTAATCATTAACAAGGTAATTAGTTTTAGGGTAAAATGCCATCATGACCAAAACCCCAGATGACATGTCATTAACACAAAAAATCCACAAGTGTCAAGTGACACATAAAAGCACATTCCACATGACCATGACATGTCCTTAATGTATCTTTTTGATTAAAAAATTTCACATACAAGAAAACTTACAGTTATGAAGTGCGGTACTTCACAATGAGGCTTTTGAATCTTCCAAAGATTCACCTTAGTTAAACCGTATTCACATAAGTTTGGACCTTATTTCCCCCAAAAATTTCCATGGTTCCACTTCCTGCACACTAAACTTGAGCATCATTAGTCCAAGGAGGGCATATAAAATACATATCATAAATGCATAAAAATTTAAATGTTATGTAATCCATATTAACATAATTCAATGGAATTCCTTTACTTAGTCATTTCAAATAAAACCTCCAAAATGTTGAAATATCAAAATCTGCACATAACATTAAATCATAAATCATCATAATCAAATTAACATTTTGCATCAAATCATAATCTAATTTATATCCTGTCATGTGTAAAGTTGCGTCCATATTTGTTTGATCATCCCATTCACAATATTAGGTTCTTAGTACATATAATAAATGTAAAACACTATATTAATGTCAAAATCAATAGATAAAACAAGTCACTATCCATCTAAGTCTCAAATAACTATCAAAATATCAAATTCTCAAATATCAAAATGCAACTAAAAATATCTATGCTATGATGGGTTGGGGTAAGGCATCACACAATTTCTAACTCACTTTATAGATTAAAGATCTATATTTTTAGCCCTCCATTTTGCTTGGCTTTTACGCACTTTAGCACTGATAGCTTGTCCACTTTCGCACATCCATACACTTAAGCCTTCTTGCTTTGCTTTCCAATAGTAGTCTCTTTTCTTTGGTCACTGAATGAAGCAATACCTTAAACTCCTTGTCTTCCTTAGGTTCTCGCACATGAAAACCTTATTCATCTCTATAAATAGAAAAATTTAGATCTTTTGTCATTTATCCTTTATCATCTATTTTAGGGTTAGGTAGGATTAGGTAGGATTCAATGAATCTACCCATCTTTTCATTTTATTCCCTTTTAGAAACTTCTAACTCAATCTTCTTTGAATTCATCTCAAAATGATTTATCTTGAATAATGTACCACAAGCTGATCAAGTTTATCTTCTATATAGTTCACACAATCTAAGAAATCAAACTTGTCATCTTAGATTCATCGAATTCACAATCTTTCTCATAATGCTAACACTTGACATTAACTTGCTTCTAATACTCAACACATATTGTGTTGCTCAGTATCCACTATCAAATCACTCGATATGAACTAAACTTTACTAGTCCTTGACATCAAATAAACTTTACAAATCCATTGTGTCACTCAATATACGCTAAATTTTGACATTGCTTAGCTCTAACTAATTTTTTTCTCGGCTTACACTAATTTTTCTTGGCACCTACTGTGTAGATTGTTGAGCTTGGCAGACTCAATTAATTTTAGTTGTTCTTTTGAACTTCATCAATGTATCCATCCTTTACAACCTTAAGTAGATAACCAATGCACTATAATATCATTTTCTTAACTAATATTTGTACTTCTTTTCCATATCATAACTCAACCTTTCCTCTAGGTGCTTTTGTTACCTCATTTGATCAAATCCTCTTCATCAATCAAACAAATGATAGTACTCAAATCATCTGAGAAATTATCTTGCCATCAAGTAGATGGTTTGACATCAATAGCAGAACAATGATTGAAACATATTCTCATACTTGTATCAATCTATTTTCAACAATCTCCCTCATTGGCATGGATGGAAAACCAAACTTAATTAGTACAACCAACAATAATACCAAAAAGAAAATAATTCCTTGTATTGAAATCTCTCCCTCTATCAACAATTTTCATCTTTTGAATCGGTTACACAATTCTATTTAGATCAATAGATGAGCAACTCATCCTTATGTCTCCCTCCTGACATCTTCTATAATCTCCTTTGTCTAGATTACTGGGTTTCTCATGTTCTTTCTTTGTCTTTCTCCTTCTGTTGGATTTCTTCCTTTCTTTTTTTTTAATCAATCTCCCTCTTTGACAACAATCCTAAAGAATTGTCATCTTAATATGTAGATATGAACATTTATAGTTTCTCCCTCTTTCACCTAGCTTGTGACTAATTTGTAGTTTCAACTCTTTGATTACTTTAGGTAGCTCCTAAAGTAAGATCCACCACAATAATGTGTATCATATGTCAATCATCTTTTTTGATGCAAGACACTTCTCATGGTTTTTAAATAGCCTTTGACCCCTAGTTTACATCTTAGACACTCATGAGCATCCTTAAGTATTGCTTTTGTGAAGATATCAACTATTTTCTCTTTCGTGTTAACATAGTCCATCTTCACTTCTTTCTCTTGAACTAACTCTCTCAAGTAATGATACTTGATTGCAATGTGCTTTGTCTTTGTATGCATGATAGGATTCTTTGACATATTTATAGCACTTGTATTATCACAATAAAGTATCACAGGTTCGGTGATTTCCTCTTTCATACCTTTGAGTAGTTGTTTGATCCATACAATGTTTGTACAATTTACTATAGTAGCAACATATTCAACTTCAATAGTAGATTGAGATATGTAGTTTTATTTCTTTCTAATCCACGTAACTAGCCTTTTTCCTAAGAAAAATGCTCCTCCACTTGTGCTCTTTCTATAATCAATATTTCTAGCCCAATGAGCATCAATGTAGGCTCTCAATTCAAATTTCTCATTTTTCTTATAGTATAGACCATAGTCTTCTATTCCTTTTAGATATCACATTATTCTTTTAATGACCATCAAATGATTTTTCGTAACATTAGTAGAGAATCTTGCAACTATCCCAAAAAATAATGCAATATTAGGTTTGCTATGTACTACATATTGCAACTTGTCAATCATAGACCTGTACAATGTTTGATTCATCTCAATTGAATCATCATTCTTAGACTATTTATGTCTATCACCATAGGTTTGCTACTAGCTTGGAATCCTTCAATCCAAAAGTTTTAAGTATCTCCTTTACATAGTTTGACTAAGTGATGTATTTATATCATATTTCATTTGATGTGCTTACAAACCCACAAAAAATCTGATCTCTCCAAACATAGACATTTCAAATTCTCTCTTCATTTGATTTGCAAAAGCCTTACATACAGTATCTTGACCTCCAAATATGATATCATCAACAAAAAATTTAGATAGTAAAATACCTTTGCCTTTGTTTGTATTCAAATATAGATTGTTGTTATCATCAGTCCTCTCAAATCCAATCTTCACAAGATAATTATGAAGCTTTTCATACCATGCTCTTGAAACTTGCTTCAAACTATATAAAGCTTTGTGTAGTCTACATACCATGTTTCTATTGCTAGCATCAACAAATCCTTCTGACTATTCTATATAAGCTTCTTCTTCCAATATACCATTTAGAAATGCAGACTTAACATCCATTTGATAAACTTTAAAACCTTTTTATGTAGAGTAAGAAAGAAGAGTTCTTACTCCATCCAATCTTGCAACAAGAGTGAATATTTCTCCATAGTCTATCCCTTCTTCTTGTGCATATCCTTTACAAGATAATCTTTCCTTGTTCCTTGTGACTTCTCCATTTTCATCTAACTTATTTTTGTACACCCACTTTCGATCAATCACATTTTTATCTTTTGATCTAGGAACTAGAGTCCATGTCTTAGTTTTCTCAATTTGTTCAATCTCTTCTTTCATGGCTTTACTCTAGTCTACATCTTCTAAGGCATATTTCACTATTTTAGATTCATGCATTCTAAGAAAACATGTATCATTTCTCAACTTGTTCCTTGTCATTGGTCTAGCATTTTTATCTCCAATGATTTGTGTTGCAGGGTGATGTCCCTTGACATACTTTGACAATCTTGGTTTTGCTATGTTTTCCTTATTTGGTCTCTCAACTTATGAATCACTATGTACATCTCTATCAGCTAGCTCAACATCTCTTTCATGTACACTAATCTCAAAATCAAAATGTGCCTCAACTTCATTCTATAACTTAGCACCTGAGTGTAGCTCAGTTCCTGAATGCAACTCAACATTCATAGTACATGACTTGATAGTCATTTGAAATTGTTAATTTGCAACCTAATTTATATCATCTTCATCAGTAGACATACCTTCATAAAAATATACAAATGATTTATATTCCTCTGGTTCCTTCATAGGTTCAACCTCATGCACTTTTGTATATTCATTAAATTTCACATTTGCACTTTCCATAACTTTTTTAGTGTTAACATTTAAACATTTATAAGCTTTTCTTCTTATAGAATAGCAAAGGAATATACCTTCTTCACTTTTTGCATCTAGTTTATCATTCATAAAATCTTTGAGAATATAACACTTTCTTCAAATATTTTACATTGGGTGAGTATCCATACCATACTTCAAAAGGTGTTCAATGAGTACCTTTCTTGAGTTGTACATAGTTCAAGGTATAGATAGTTGTACTTATAGCTAATCTACAATATTTTAAATCAACATTCTTCTCCATCACGAGTGTCCTAGCATAGTCCATCATAGATCTATTCTTCCTTTTAGCAATTCCATTTTGTGGAGGGGTCCTAGGGGTAGATGTTTTCCTTTTGGTTCCTTTGTCATTACAAAATATCTCAAAATCATTTGATATAAATTCTCCTCCTCTTTCAGATGTCAAACATTTCATACTTTTACCTATTTCCTTCTCAACTCTTGCTAAGTACCACTTAAACATTTGGAAAGCATCAAATTTTTGTTTCAGAAACATAACTGACATCATTCTAGAATAATCATCAAAAAATAACATAATGTAATTATCTCCTTTGTAGCTTTGCACATCAATTGGTCCACACAAGTTAGTATGAACAATCTCTAACATTACTTTAGAGGTATGATTCTTACTCTTAAAACTTGACTTTATCATTTTGCCTAACTGACATTGTTTGCAAATCATATTGTCAAGTTTTTTCAACTTAGGCAAACCTCTGACTCTTCTCATGTTACTGATACTAACTAAGTTATCAAAATTAACATGACATAACCTATTGTGTCATAGCCACACATCATCAAATTCTACAACTAAACAAGTAGCATTATCCATATCAAGGTAGAATAGATTATATCTAGTTTGATCGCCTTTTCCAATTAGTTTTCCATCAATATTATATATCTTATCAATCATATTCTCAAACTCAACCTTACAACCTAAACTATTCAGTTGTGACACACTCAACAAATTATAGTTAAGTCCTTCAACAAAATAAGTAGTCACATCAAATTTTTCTATGTGTTTGATAGAACCTTTTCCTTTTATTAAACATGGTGCATCATTATCAAACCTTACACTATTTCCATCATAATAATTCAAGGTAATAAACTTACTTTTATCTCCAATCATGTGATGTAAACACCCACTGTCAATGATCAATCTATCATTATTGTTCATAGAAGACACCAGTGCAGTTGCCTCATCATTGTTAGAATCATCCTTCATTGCAACATAAACAACTTCATCATCATGATCATCAAATTTATCTTTAGTTTCTTCTTCAACAATGTAGCAAGTCTTCTTTCCTTTGCCTTTGTAATCTTTGTTGTCATTGTCTCTTCTACTTTTGTACTTGTCTCCACTTCTATAGTTTTTCTTCTCTAGACATCTAGCAACAATATGACCAACCTCGTTGCAATTGAAACACATGATAAGTAACTTACCCTTGAATTTTCCTTTGTGAAATCTCCTTGCTAGTACTACTTCAATTTGTTCTACATCTTCTTCATCTGTATCACTATCACTAGAAACATATTTTACCTTCTTTTTCTTCTTGTCATTAGTTTCATTCAATAACAACTTGGATTTGAAAGCAAATTCAACATTGTCAAATTTTAAGTTATCAAAATTAGATAGTTCAAAAGTAGTGAGCCTACCTACCAGACCTTCAAGAGTCAAATTAGAACCTGGTATACATCTCAGTTCTTGTACTACAAAAACTCTAATAGCATAAATGGGCAGCAATGTCAACACACTTAAGTTATTTACTTAGTTCATGTTGAACAAGTAGTACATGTCAAGCACATGTATATTATAGAGCGTGTCGAGTCCATAGTGAGTGCTGAGCCACTCATGTGCCAAATCACTCAAGTGCCAAGCAGATAGTGTATGCTGAGTGATTTAGGAGTGGAGAAAACTATGGATGTCGAGTAATACAGATGTTGAGTCATAGCAAAAGATTAGTGTATGTTGAACATCAGAGACTTTAGGTGCCAAGAAAGATAGATTTGACATATTTGTTTGTAATGGCATAAACAACTATTTAAAATTTTTTGAGTCGACTTAAGGATGAATTACGATATTTTGGAGATAAGGATGAATCTTAATTTGGATTCCCAATGTAATGACATGTAGCCAATTAGAAAATGGGAAGGATTAAGAGGCAAAATGGATGAATCCCAGCCATAGATTCATACCTAACACTAAATTCCCAAAGTCTTCTTAAGGGGGACAAACCCTAAACTCTCTATGAGTGTGTGTATAAAGTTTTGAAGTAGAGTATAGTGAATTTTGCATGCACAAATAGAGCATTCATGGTGGCTAAAGAATTATAATTTGAGACAACATTGTAGAATTAGTTAGTGTAAAACAAAGGAAATAATATAGTATACAACAAAGAGACATATGATCAAGAAGGATCAAGAAGACATCAATTTAGAGGTGATCTATTATCAGGAAATCAAGTGTTAACTACATCATCAATGCTGAGACATTTTAACAGGTGATTTCAGTCAAAATCTCTTAAGAGAGTAGTCCTAACAGGTATTAAAATCCTCTAACAAGGTGCTTACTTAGTTGTAAGTTGAAGTCCTTTAGCAAGGCACACTTCTAATAGGGTGTTGAAATCCTTTAACAAAGTGAGACCTAACAGTCCTTGTAAGCCTTTAACAGGGCAGACCTTTCACAGGGTAGATCATGTCTAATGATCAAAACATTGTTACCTTCATTAGATACACTTTATTACTATATTAGTGAAGATTTTTGGGTGTCATCCCCACCCCAATTTTACCTTCTCACTTGGAGGGTTTCTAGGTAATCATATATGGTGTTATATGTGTGTGAGTGTCTACTTGCCTATATGCTTTAGATGTACATGCTTTACATGTTATTTTAGTTTATACATTGAATTTATGAGATGGATGCATGGTGAAAGTTTTATGGGTCCAAGTTTAAACTATTGATTCACAGCCCCTCTCAGAAGTTTACCTTTCCTATTGTAATTCCAAAAATTGGTATCAAAGCCTAGTTCTCAAAAAAGAAGCTTTGCAGCTTTGAGGAAAAATCTTGAAATGGAAGTCTACAAGCTGGAAAGACTATTGATAACTAGGAGACTGAAATACATCTCATTCTACATCAATTGAATGAAGCAAGAGAAGAACTGAAGAAATCATTAAAGAGAAGGAAGGAAATTACTATTTTGGAGAATGACACACAATACAAAAAGATAGAAACCACTAAGATATTTTTAGATGGTGACTTCAATGAATTTGATGTAGTAGTTGTAGATCTAATGGAAAAGAATAGAGCCCAATAAGAGGAAATTAGAAATCTCAAGTTAGAGCAAGAATCACAAGCCATATTGCTATGTGAGGTGACTAAACAGAAGAAGAAAACTATGGAAGACAAAGCCATGATTGAAGATGATAAAATAACTTTGGCTAACAAACTGGAAAGGAAGTCAACAGAAGTAACCAAGATCTCCAACATGCAATTGGATACTCTAAGTCAAATGATGAATGCCAACTATGAATTGAATGTCAAGGACATTGACATAACTACATTGAATTTGCAGAATGAGTAATTGCAAAGTGACCTAAAAAGGGAAAAATAGTTTGTTGAAAGTTTCAATAAGCCCAACGAAGCCATCAAATACTTTGAGCAACTATTGAGATCCCTTAGATCTAGTAATGACACATCTAGACTGGGTTACACAAGCACTAAAGGAGAATCATCTAAAAGTGCTAAAGAAAGAAACAACAAAGGTAATAACTCCAAACCTACTTTTCATAATTGTGGTAAGAAAGGACATATTGCTAATGTGTCCAGGAGTAGAACTACAAATTAGAATGTCAATCATAAGAGCATGGTTCACTATCATAAGTACAACAAACAAGGTCATCATGCACATGAATGTAGAACCAAGACCGTGCTCACACAAAGATTTGAAGGATATTGTTATAACTATCAAAATTATGGACAGAGTTTTTTAGTGCAAATCCAAACCATGTAGTCATCAAACAGGAAAACAAAGGTAAGAAACAATGGCAACTCTTATAACTGGGATTGTAATACTAGGTATAGCTATCATTATTGTCAAGAATATGGACATGTTCCTAAGAATTTTTTTAGGACATGCTTTAGAGGTGACTACAAGAGTTGGTTAAGTCAAACCACATGTTTTTGTTGTTTGAAGACTAGTCACATCAGTAGATATTGCCCAACTAGGTCAAAAGCACCAAGTTGAGAGTTTGATAAAGGCAAAGGCAAGGTAGATGTTGAAAATATAAAAAATGAAATGGATGGAACATGGAAGAAGAAAGATGATTGCAACACATCAAATGGAGAAGGGATCACTTCACCTATTGGGTCAAGTGGAGAAGGGATCACTACACCTCATCAAACTAGACAATTAAGAGGTATGTGGAACTGATATTTAAAAAGTTATATCATACATCAGTTCCAAAGGATTTAGTACTAAAAATATCACATTAGCATGAATAAAGATGCAATATGTTATTAGAAATCCAAGATAAATCTTTAAGTTTTTCATGTTACTAGTGAGCATGAAATATTTCCTACATGTGCCAAGTAAAATTCTAGAAGATACAAAGCTAATAGACTAGCTAGTTGATGTCGAGCTCGTAATGGATGTTGAGTGAATGGAATGTTAATGGATGCCAAGTGAGCTTGAAATTGGTTGATGTCGAGCTTACAGCTATGTAAGCACTTAGCACTTATTATAGGGTTCTCAAAGGGTGTTTGATCAATTTTAGCTCATTTCACATCATTTCAAAATTGAGTAAGAGTGAGGAGAGTAGATTAGGATATAGAAATCCATTGAAATTAGTTGTAGAAGATCTAAGTAGTGATTCCAAACTAGATCATTAGATCTCACAAGGTATTTATTAAGAGTCAAACTACGCAATTTATATTTTTGTAAACCCTAGTTTTGCATAAATAGAATCTAGTTCAAAGAATATAGAGGGAAAGGAAGTTTTGAATGTTCAATTAGTGAGTAATGAAGTTAAGAAATTGATTTTCAAAGCTAGTCTTGATATTGCTTACAAGCAAGACCCTTCTAGTGTGTTATCCATGATACCACCAAATGTTTTAATGGTTCAAGATGTTAAAAAATGCTATAACTGTAAAAATGGTAGCATTGGTGATATGGAGATCAGGGAAGCATACACCAAATTATGTGATAATAGTGTGTTCAAAGAAGAATTCAAAATCATTGAGAAGAAATGGTTAACACAAGCCCTAGCTTTTTCCAAATGTATTTAGGATGGAATGGATTAGGATAGTACTTAGCCAAATTCATGATAGGTAATTATTGCTAGATAATGAACTTATCAAAATTACTAAGAGGATAATCCATAGGGTTATCGATTACCCAACCCTAGATCAGCCTAAGAAATTGAGAAGTGACTCAAAAGAGGTAATTGAAAAGAACATTGGAGCTATATGGAACAAGAAAGACATGACAATTGACACAATTACTGATCCATTGATAGAATTTGTTATAAGGGTTATATCACACAAGTTTTACCAATATACTAGATTAAATAGTGTGCCTTGTATAGCATTGGATGTTGGATACAAGATTGTCAAGAAAGATCACACATATGATCTAGCAAAGTTGCAACTACAACAACTGGTTGAGAACCTAGGAGTAATCAAAAGGACAAAGACTACACAATGTAAATTTGGTTTTATATTGATATGTATATTATTTTATGTGCAAAAGACCTTTCTAACATTTGGAATAGTTGCATGGAAAACCAACAGGTTAGTAGCAATTCAAATAGGTGAATACGGTGAACAATTGGGAGAGAACTTTGAATCTATGATGACTAGCTATTTTGAAGACTTCAAGCAGTTTGTTGCCTCACTTTTCACCCTCTACCCAATTAGTAAAAGTGATTTATTAGGTTATAGTTAGTTCTTAGTTGTGTTTGAGTCTAGGTCTAAGCCCTCTTAGGTGAATTGAGTCTCCATCAGATTTCTCATTTTCCCCTTCTCCACATTTCATAGCCAGATGGTTTTCCTTGTATTAAAAGGGATTGTATGAGTAGGTTAGTACCTAGACTAATGGAGATTTGTGTTTCACTTAAAAAGATAATTTACAAAGTTATATCTACTTGTGGTATATCACTTTTTCAATAAAAACAAAAGCTTGCAAAAATCTGGACTTTGTCTTCTCCTCAGTGGGTTTTCAACCCATGAAGACAATTTCTTGCAAAGGACACCAAGTGATGCATATGGATCAAAGAAAGAAAATAGCAAGGTACCAAATGGTGAATCCATGTTCCTTTATGGTTATTTACCTCAGAATTTTTTTTGGATTTGTCACAAGCTCTCATAATCATTCCTAGCAGAAAACTTAGAATGAACTTCTCCTTGATGGGTTTTCAAACCATGAAGTTGGTTTTTAGTAAAAGGCAATTATGAAGAAAAAGAAACAAAAGGTGGGCCCCTATTGAACTTTAGCACCTTAATTAGACATTTTTTAGCCCAAAAAGGACAATGGCTTAAGAGTCAATTAAAAGGGAAGCTTTAGCGGAGAAATACAAATTGTCTTCTCCTCGGTGGGTTTTCAACCCATGAAGACAATTTCTCAAATTTTAAAGAAAATGAAGCTAGTAAGTGAATTGGACCCACAATTTGTGTGCAAAACATCTCAAGATGATAATAGAAATAATCTAACCATTTTAGGAAAGATTTAATGAGCTAAATTCAACTCAGTGGATATTTCCTCATGGAGTACTCTATTGGTAACTTCTGAAAACTTAAAGGAAAAATGAGAAAGTGAGCATGGGAAGATAGAAAGTTACCATTGGGCCAATAGAATAGTGAAAAGACTTGAGATATCTATTAGAACCATGAATTTATTGTTACAATGGATCTCTCTTTCAATTCATTTTTGTGGTGTGAATTCTAAAGATCAATGGATGGATCAAAGCTCCCTATATATGGAAACATGAACAGTTGAACAAACTACCACTCTTTCTTGAACTATTATTTTGTTAGCATGCATAACTTTTTCAAAAAGCCAGTATCTATTCATTAGTTATTCCCCTCATTCTCTTTATTCAAATTTCATATCAAAAAAGAATGGCAACCAGATTTGTGAGTTTCGACTGGTTGAATGGAATTAAGTCTTCACTACAAAATTTCACAGATACCTCTCTTCATTTCTACGACATGCAAGATTTTTGAAAGAGAGTGAGGTCAGAGTTGATCCATCCCATTACTAAGAAGCTGCAAGGATGTGGGTTGGTTGAGGCAGCTGTTAGATTATGGTGACTGATCAAGAAAATACTGTGCATACTTCATAATTAGTGGGGTTTGGCGCATCGCCCTGAAAATTTTTTTTGGTACTATTCGCTAATCATTTTGGTACTATTTGCCATTCGTAGATTCACCACTAAAGTTATGGCTAATTATGGCCAACATGTTATAACCCTAAAGTAGTTTAATACTTGTATAAAAGGGTTTAGGGTTAGGTATTTTTCATTATGTTGTGATGTGAAATTGGTTCTTGTAGCGGTATTGAGCTATAAGGGATTATGGATTGTAATCAGGTTGTAATCATTAGATTGTAATAATATTGGACTTGTTGTTTGGTGGACATAGCCCAGGGATTGGGTGAACCATGTTAAATCTTGGTGCCTTGTGTTCATTTATGTGTGATCTATTATTTTCTGTTATTGGTTATATTTGCATGTAGTTTTTATTTCTTTTCGTGGTTTATCCTAATAGCAGCTAGCTTTATAGTGGTAGTCTAGGCCCTAGAGTTAATCCATGAATGTAAAAATCATTACAACCTGGATACCAGACAAATTGTGCTACCAAATGACATAGTGTTGATCTCCATTGATAGGGAAACTGTGGTGAATTACCTTTGAGTTCTAGAACAAGAGGAATTTTTAGATTTGACATTTCGAGGAGCCATTTCCAAGTTCTCCATAAAGAAGATGATTTGGAGAAAGGAAATCATGTAGTCATGGCTCCAAAAACTACGGAGCACCAAGAGTAAGGTTCCTAAGACTCTATTTGGGACTAATCTAAAACTTGAGATTGTTGATATCTTGGTCCTCTTACATAGATTGAAAGGTGAGGTAGAAGCTTTAAATTTTGTTGAGCAATATTTCTTTTTGGTCGAAGTCATTTTCTCTAACACCCAATATATTGATTGGGCTCATGATGTAAGCAAGATTTTTTCCAATGCTCTTCATGCAGCAAAATTCTACAACACATTCTATATGTCCTCTTTCCTCATTTACATGTTAGCTTCTTTACAATTATGGCTAGGACTCCCAATGGTTAAATTTTTTCCTGTTGATGTAAAGTATTATGAGTTCTAGCCATGATTATAATTGGAAAATAACTATGCATAGTATGTAAGATTTAATGATGCTTTCACCATGAGAATTTGTAGGTAGCTTTAGGGATATCCAAAGAGGAGATTCAATCCTAAAGCCATGGTGGCCATTAGCCAATCTGGGAGTTACTTCATTCAATTCTCATTGTTTTCATATTTGTGTCTTGCTACTTTTGATGGTTTCCCTTTGAAGTTGCCAAGGTATCCTAGTGATATGATCATGCTAATCAAGATCATGCAGCAAGACATTCAAGTGAACATGCTATATGGGAGTCTAAAGAAGAAAGGGTATGAATTCCCTATGAAGGCGGGAGCTTTTAGTTTCAAAACCCATTTTGATGCAAAGAACATGTTAAAAGTGTTTGAAATGAAGTATAAGTTGGAGATATATGAGTCTCGAGGCCCATGTTTGATCCAAATGGGTATGCAAGGGAGGTATTGTAGATTAGAAGTGTGATCAAATACATCACCACCATTGAAGACTACTGGGTTGATTATAAGGATGAGTTTAAGAGTCATAATTATGCTTTTGCTAGGCTAACAATTGATCAAGTAAAAATTTATAAAGTTAATATTGATGTAGAATGAGTAGAGGATGATGGACAGTATGTGTTTAGAAACACCTATTCTAATCAAGCTAAGAGGCACTTTGATCAACTTGGAACATTAAGAAGATGCAGGAGAGGAGCTAGATATAGTGATGGCCTAGATTATCAAAAGGACTAGGAAATAGGTCAAATAGACCACAACTAGAAGGAGTTGAAGTAAAAGTACATCTTCTCAAGCTTCTCTAGCAGTTGCAATAGCTTCCTCCTCTCAAGGTGGCACATCGGGTGCAACCTTGGCTATCACCCAAGGACCAGCTCAACCATCAGGTAGAGGTGATCAACCTCCCAAAAAAAATATTCCTTTGGCTAAGACATTCCAAGATAGCTTCCTCTTGGTGATTTAAACCCAACCAGAAGCTAAGAAGAAGGAAAAACTAAAAGATGGTGCAGTTACTCTAGCCCTCTCACCTCATAGTAGCCTAGTTTCATTTTTAAGTGCTACACTTCTTCTACCAAGTATTCCTCAAATGCAAGTAGTGGATTTAGGAAATGGAGGAAGTTGTGATAGCAAGTCTACCAAATCTAATGAGGTAATGAAGAAGACCTTAGAGGTGGATAAGGGCCATGACTCTTCAAAGCTCATTTCATAGGCCCCAAAGAAACCTTTCTCTTTGATTATGAAAGCAATCACCCTAGTCAAGAGAAGGATGTTTGTTAGGATTAAACCACCAACAGAAATAATAGTTACATCTAAATATAACCAATATCAAAAAATAATAGATCACACAGAAAAGAGCACAAGACACCAAGATTTAACATGGTTCACCCAATCCCTGGGCTGTGTCCACCAAATAGCAAGTTTGATATTTTCATGATCTCGTGATAACAACCTGATTACAATTTGTAGTCCCTTACAACTTAATACTGCCGCAAGAACTAATTTCACATCACAACTATGAAACAATCCCTAACCCTAAGCCCTTTTATACAAGTATTTTTACCACTTTAGGGTTATAATTAATAATTACATGTCAACCCAAAATCCCATTAAAATAGGGCCCAAAGAAAAAATTTTAGGGTGATGCCCTGAGCCACAAAGAATTTATGAAGTATGTACAATACTTTCTTGATCAGTCACCACAATCTAATAATGTTTAGCATAGACTCTCTCGGGACTACCTCCAAGGTGATAGGCATAGATTCATGGTTGGAGGATACTCTAGACAGAAAGAGAAAGAGGAAAGATGAAGGAGCTCCCAACAATGATATGTTATCTCTTGTTATCCACTCTGGATCAACACTGAGCAAGGTCAAGAAATAGAAGACCTTGACCATCCTCAGATAAGATCCCAAATTAGGGCATCTAGCGATGGAGATAGAAAAGCCTACCAAAGAAGGAAGAATCGAGGATATGTCTACTGATGATTTTTCCTTGCATTCAGTAGATCTTAAGGAGGCCAAACATGATACCAAGGTTGGCTTATAGAAATCAACAAATGAGTTGATTGAAGGACAACCAGAAAGCCTTCAATTATCAAAGGTCAGGATGAAGGAAAAAAATCAAGAACGAAATAGCTTCATCAAATAATTGGTCACCCCATCGGTAAGCATCTCTAGAATGCCTATCACTAGTGATCCTATTGCTGTAGATGTCCAAGCACTCATCTCCTAGCTCCAAGAAGATAAACACTTTAGAAAAATTAGTAAAGAGTGGAGTGGGAAACTTAAGTTGGAGGGGCTTACTTTTATAGAGCATATTGGCAATGCCATATTGAAGATGGAAAGTGAGAAGGAGAACATTGTAGCTAAAAGAGATACACTAGCAGCAGAAAGAATTAAAATCAAAGACTATATCTCCTTGCTAATGATGATCACTCATATGAAGACTAAGGAGGTTGTCGAAGCAAAGATCCTACCTAAAGGAGATGAGCCTTTAATTGAATGGCTTTAGAGCATGCAGTTCAAGTCCAAGATGATCATGGTGGTAGAGGAAGGGCTTGAGGAGATAGAAGCCAAAGTGAAGAAAGATTAGGATAGAGACTATGAACTCCTAAAATGTCTACATACAACCTCTCAGACTAGTAGACAAGGGAAGGGAATCATTGGGATAACTTTCATGCAATCAAACTTCTCCAATTACATTGATAGTTTAATAGAGATATCTTCTAGTCATCAAAACAAAATTTCCAAACTCCAGAAGCTTGGTGGGTGTATATACATAGCCATAGAGGAAATACAAGACCAATTGAATGTTGTCAAAGATTTTGCCAGAGAATATTCTAAATGGCTCTTAAGATATACCAATGTACATGTTCATAGGCATGAAGAATTGATTCCAATTATTGTTGTTGTTAAGGCCTATAGGACAAAATTGGACAAGAGAAAGAAGGAAAAGTGATTCATATTCTTCCTCTTTGTATTTTGATGTAATGATTAGACAAGCTGGCTTCTTGTCATTTGTCATTTTTGAAGAGATGAACTGATTAAACTTGTAATGGTCATCTTGGAATCCTAAATGTATCGAAATGAAATACTAATAAAAGGTCAACTAATTTTTGGTGTGAAATACTTGATGTTGTAAAGCCAATTGAATGGTATTTTGTGTCAATTATTTTTTGTTCCATTTAGTTTTATTTTTATTATATGTTTTCTCTTATGTGAATTAAAAAAAGGAACAAACTAAGCTTCATTCCCCTATTTCAAGTCAATGAATTGAATATGATAAGTATCGTCATCATAGGTTCAAGAGAAATCCCCTTTGTGTTTTCCCTCAAGTTAGCTTTTCTTTCTTAGTTAGTTTCCTACTGTATCAGTTTAGTTAGTTAGTATGCATTATTGAATCATTAAGTCTCATGGATTCATAAGATGTGTGAATTCATAAACTTAATCAATCTTAAATCTCATTTCTTACCTGATTTAGTTCCTATTTAGGCCTAGCTCAATTTAACTCTCATGTTATTGGGTTAAGAACATACCCAATCTTAGATTTAGGAACAAACATAATTCATTTAAAATATGCAATTGGGAGTTGTACCTAATAATTCAGAGGAAGGTTAGCCTTTTAGAAGCAACTTTCCAACTATTGTAACTAGATATTGTTCGCAAATTTGGGCATTTAAAGAGTTAATTCAAAAGAAAAATCTATTTACTGATATAGTCAATGAAAGAGAGATTGAGAATACTGGTGTCACTAGTAGAAAAGCATTATGATGACATTTGTTTCCTAGTGGATGTCGACTATACTTTTACACAAGTTGCTAAACCAAGGGTGAGATGGTTGAGGACACTTGGATATGAAATAAATGTGGATGAAGCCTCTACAACTATAATAGCTTTACTTGTAGAAGAGGTGGATAAAAAGGCTAAGGCATTTGGAAATTATGAGTTGGCAAAGTCGAAAATTACCATGGAATTGAAGACAACTTCTGTAATAAAGAAGAAGGATAAGCTAGTGAAGAAGCTAAAAGATAAATTTGGAGAGGGCGTCAAGCAAGAGGAAGAAGAGGAAGAAGAGGATAAAGAGGAAAAGGATTCTCAAGCACAAGCACCAATAGCTTTGACACAAGGTATGGGAGAGGACTAGCAAGAATAGGAGGAAATTGAAGTTGCTGAAGTGTCGAGGAAGAAGAAGCCAAGGTAGCACCTACTCCCACACAACAAAAGAAGAGAAAGGCCAAGGCACAACCTATGACAAGGGCTAAGAAGACTGTCAAACCAAGCCAAGCCAAGCCCATTTCACCTACTACAAGGGCTAGTACATGTGCAACAACTCAAAAGGTTAAGGAAAAGACTAAACCAATAGAAAAAGGAGGTCAAGAGCAGAAGAGACCAAGAAGGAAATATGTTGCACAAGCATAATCAAATGAGGAGAAAATAGAGTCAGATGACAACAACCAATTTAAGGTGGTGAGTCACAATCCTCTATCAGATCTTGAAAACTTATGTGAAAATGTTAAGAATAGTGTAGAATTATCAAGATTCAAACATGTTGATTTTGATAATTTGGGTAAAGTTGAAAAGAATCAAGTGGAGGAAGGCATATATGCCATGATGGAAAAATTCAAGACTACCCCACTAGAGATTACCAACTCAATGCCAAAGAATTTATATGATAGAGTTGAGTAGAAATGGCACTATTGTCTAAACTTAGAGAGACAAATAAGAGAAACCTCACTTATGCAAGTGATGCCTAAACTAACTAAGGCATAGATTGCTAAGGCCATGAAGAAGTATGCAATTAAGCTTGTACCTAAATATAGAGCCTTTAGCATTTTGCAAAATCACATTGAGGATGTACTTAAGAAGACCACTCAGATGTGGAAGCTTACATATGGGTTAACTATAGTGAAGGAAGGTGAGGAAGAGCCCATAAAGGTCAAGGATAATGAAGAAGATGATCAAGAAAACATAGTTGAGGGAGGAACAAAAATGCAAATAGATGACAAGGCAATAGCTAAGGAAGAGCAACATGAAGAATAGAGTGTGCAAGGCACACAATTTCTAAGTGTCAGCCCTCAACATGTAACAAGAGAGAACATTGAAACAATAACTATTAAGGATGTTTATGATGTCACATCTTAAAAAATCAATCCCCTTACTGAAGAAGATCTCAAGAAGATACTAGACTTGTCCACACTATAGGCAAAAATTTGTGATAATCCTGTACTAGTTAGTGTGGATGAACTATAGAAATAAGTGAGTGAAACAGAAAGGGTAGAGGTGAATCCACAATAACCACCTTCTATCATCCCTCAAGTCACTTATGCATAACCTTTGGTCAAAATGCTAGAAGATACATCTCAAAAGGTTGATACAATTGCAAAAGATACAGTGGAAACACAAGTCACTACTAAAGGATAGCAAGAAATAGGGCAAATAGAGTTATCTACTATTGGAAAATTTCAAGATATGATAAGTTACTAAGAGGGGAGGGGTGAATTAGTAACTTCAAAACTTTTCACCATCTATACTACTACATACATTAGTACTGAAAGATAAAAAATTCAACACACAAAAGAACACAATGTTTTGGTGACCCAAAAACCTTCCAAATAGAAAGTAAAACTAGGGTGGGGATGGTACCCACAAAACTTCACTACTATAGCGCAAAGTTGGCCTATTAAGGCTTACATTGACCACTTCTAGTGATCTTCCTTGTTAGGAGCACAAAGGACTGCTAGGTCCACCTTGTTAGAGGATTTACAAACATACAATAAAGTATGCACTCAGTTAAGAGATTTTTACAAAGACTATTCAGTCCACCCTGTTAATGTTAGAATCTGAAAAGATTAATAACCCAGAAAACTAGTGCAAAGAGTAAATATCTAAACTATGAATGCAAATGATACAAAATCAAAATAGCATCATAGAGTTAGTCTCCAAGAGAGTAATGCAAATGCTGGAAGCAAAATAGCATTAAGAGGATGCAAAAACAAGAGATGCAAATACAAGCCAGGTAGCATGCTTATATAGGCTAAGAAGAGGGAGGAGGTGGCAACACCAACCAATGAGGAGCAACCATCTATCGGACTAAAGATAGCAAAGTATCTTCCCAAGATAGCTAATGGATGCTCACATGTAGGAAGGTGACACCTCACAACCATTCACCTAATAAGACATGCTTTATTAACCTAAGCGAGATTATTAAAAGTGTAGGAAAAACCTAGCAAAATAGAAAAAATAAAAAACTACACTAACAGTTAAAGGATTTAGAAATTGATTCACCTATTAGGATGAAGTAGTGGATCTACTTACAACTAATTGTTGATAAGATCCTTTATGCACTAATCACCTTATGTGATAGATATGACTTTTCTGCTTTTGTGTTGACCTTGTTGCATTCCTTAAACTGTTGCTGATAATTCTTGGAATGTGCTTCTCAAAAAAACTTAAAAAATATTTCAATACACTATTATCTTACAATGCATCTTACGTATATACCTTTCCAATTAACAAAACTACAACATCAGTCAAAACACAAGTGAACAACACATTACAAAATTGGCCCAGTAGTGAATAACTTGGGTTCATTGAACTAACTAGGTGACCTTCTGATACTCGACATCCACTGCATTACACGACCTCATCATGCACTCAGTAGAAGTGAAAGCTTAGTCCATACTATTCACTTGATGTAGTTCTAAACTCAATGACCATTGGTGACTCGGTAGATGTAGTGTCACTTGGTAGATACTGCATGCTGAGTTTACCTTGCTTCACTCAATAAACACTACTTCTTCCAATGCTCGGTTTACACTAAATCTCCATGACACAAACTTATTGCTTGGTAGACACTATGAAACATGCTAGACACTAAGAAGCTTAGTAGAAATTGCTAGTCTTCACATTTCCTATATTCACTCAGTAGCCACTGTTCTGCATGGTGTAAACTGCTAAACACTTCGAAGCTTGGTTAATACTAGAATGGTCAGTGAGTGTAGGAATTTGAGTGTTGAGCTCGGTAGCTATACAAATATGGATAAGTGTTTTTACTAATGGAAATAATAACTTAATGCCAACAATCTCCCCCTTTGGCATTAGTGGAAAAACACTTATAAACCAAAACATATGTACACAATCTTACTTATTGAATTTTGATTTATTAAAATTGATCTTTGTAAAGCTGCTGCATATACATTCCTACATATATCTCCTTGATGAAACATAATGTATATACAAAGATACTTATGTACATAGCTATACACATATACATGCTAACTATATTGAGTGTTATCTCCCCCTTTCAATTATAATGATATCTCTTCTTATATATAGAGCTTCCCCCTTTTTGTTTATATTGATATCACTCCCCCTTTTTGACAGTAATGCCAAAGGGCTACATATACTATCTATATAGTTACACCAAAATGAGATAGAAATTGTTGATGTACCTTGAGGATGAGGGTGAATGAGTTATCCCAATTCTCTTGCAAAATTTGGTAGGAGGAGAGAACAATCTAAACTTCTACTGATAATTTGATCATGTGATCAACCATTGAGAAATGCTGATCCTGGACCAATGTTTTGCAATGAGTAATATGTTTCTACATTGTATCCAATATTGGCAAGACCATGTTCTGAATATCAATCAAGTTTCCTCTTATTCTTGCTTCTTCTCTTAGAAGTTCTGCTTGCATGTCTTCCAGATATTTCACCTTGGTGTGATGAGAGGAGCTGGAGGAGGGGTCAGTCTACAACTTTGATGCACTTGATTGCATATCAACATCAATCTTATTTAGCTTTTCCTTAATTTCTTTAGTAAAATTGGAGACATCACAAAGTTTGGAAAAAAATGATGTTGCACTATTAAAAGAATTTTCAAAATTACCCAAAAATGCAGACAACTCAACTTGTTTGATTGCAATCTACTAAGAAATATGCTCTAGCACCTTGTTATCAAACTTCCTTTCAGCCTTTTCAATTAGTTTCTCTTGTCTAGAGGAGTCCTCATTATATTTCTGTATAACCTCTTCTAACTGAATCAAAATGTGTTGAGTGGAATCTACTTCAACACCTATAGCATCTGTAATTATATTCTTGGCATTTTCAATTATTCTATACTCCTTGTCTCTTTCTAACCTTAACTATTTCTATGTAGCCTTCTTCTCTATTAGTTGACTTGCTAACCTCATCTCCTCAATAGTAGCAGTGTCAAAGTCAATCTTAGTTATTACTATCTTTGTGTCTAAGTTAATATCTTCTTCAATTCCCTTTCTAATGATCAAAAATTTCAATGGTTGCCTTTGCTCTACTTTTGTGATTACTAGTTTGACCTTTGGAATAGACACAATAGTGGAGATAGAAGGGCTAGCAGTGAAAAATGGAATAGGGCTTAAGGAATGAATGCCAATAGGAGTACTAACCAGATCAAAAACTAAAACACTTCCGAAAAATGGTGCCACACTCGATAGAATACGTATAGAAATATATGTACTAATTGGAATCGAAGTGGATACAGTTAATGCTGATGAAAACAAAACTGTAGAGCTACTTGGAATTGATGAAGACAAAATTGTAGAACTAATTGTTGCACTTGCTGATGATGTAGGAATAGAAGGAGCTAACTCGGTAACTAAAGAAGTAGTAGTCAGCTCAGTGGATGAAGTGCTTGACACTTCAATTGTAGATACTTGGAACTAGGAGGTGTCTAGTGAAGATTGAGTAATTGATGTTACTGTTGTGCTCACAATATCACTAGTAGAAGTTGCCTCCATAGATGTGACAGTATGTGGTAGAGTGTGAGGAAGAGATGCAATTGCTTCAGCTACTATTCTGACTGAATCATCTTCACCCTTTTCTTCCTCATCTACTTCTTCCTCCTTTTCTTCTTCTTCCTTCTCCTCCATTAGAGCATGCAATTATCTTACTATTACTGTGATTAAAGGAGTATCATCATTATTATTGTTGTTGTCACTACTATCATCAACTTTAATTTCAACAGTTTCTTCTAATGGCTTATTAAGATGATATATATCTCTCCAAATTTCTAAGGCATGCTTAACCACTAATTCTATATTCTTCGTTATATGAAGCATGTGTTAAGCTTTAGAATCATTCTATCTTCATGCTCTTTTATTGCCTTCTTCACTTTTGCATCAGTCATATTTGGTAACAACTATCTTAGCTACTATTTAAAGATGTCCTTTATAGTTTGTACCATCTATTGGTGTTTGAAAATGCTAGAGGGTTTTCAATTATCCCACTGAGAAATAGGCATGCCTAGGGGCAGCTAACTCCCATTTTCAACATGCCATTTCTAACAACAGGCCAACTATAAGGCATGACCCTTCTTCTACTTCAGGCTCTGCTAAACCTAGGTGAGTGGACCTGAGATTCAATTGATATCGTACTAGTGCAAAAAACATATCCCTAAATCTATTAAGCAGATGAAACCCTTATATCTCCTAGTAACTCATGAAATGACAAAAATTTGTAGTAAGTAAATGCAAGTCTAGAATATTCACAAGCTAAGTGAGGGTATAACATTTAGGTCCTTTAACATAAAATGTAAAGATGATTTTGATTTTGATTTTATGTGGGTGGGGGAAAGCGGATGAAAACCATGCATGGACAACAATTTAATGTTCATGAATCTCCCTCATGTATTTTGATATCTAATACTTATTCATATATTCAAATATATGATCTATCTATTCACCTTGCAAATAGACATCAATGTTCATTTCAAATCTCATTCTTACCTTATATCCTTCTCAATAAACCTGCAACCTTGTTGAATCTCTGAAGCATTTACACAATTCCTTGAATCATCAGCAACAATGAAACAACATACAGCCTTAAGGGATTACAAAAATGACCTAGGCTCTTTGTTCAAATATCATAAAACATCATAGCTCAACTAAGAATGGAGACAAGATTTAAACTGAAACTAAACCCTTACTGTCCTTTGTATTTATTTCCTTGAAATAATACATGAAAATGCATGAAATTAACTAACAAATCACCTAATAAACCAGACTATATAATAACATATGTTGTCATACAAGAGAGAAAATGGTGGGGATGAGAAAATGATGGGATGGGAAGGGGGTATCACAGCCAAAGCAAAGCTTCATGGTCTGGAACCAGCACATCCCAAATCTTCCATTCAGAATTCATCAATTCCAAGGCCAATTCTACTAACTATCTTCATTCTAGAGAAAGCTTTCCAAAATTCTAACCCCTACAATGAAAGAAAGAAAGAATGATATAGGATGAATGAATTCTTGGATTTGATCTTTACTTGACAAAT